>JACYXH010000639.1:1204086-1246586 GCA_026745465.1 Lota lota | reverse complement strand
CTGTCCATATGATTTTCACAACTTTGGACATCAAAGTAATTCTCTCTCCTGGGCTGCCTTAACAAAAATCATACATGAAATCATAACCCCAGCCTACCCCCAAAAGGATGGTTTTGGATATGATTTGGGCTTTGGAGGAAATGTAAATTGAATAATTGCCTGGCTTCAAAGTGCAGGTTATTGCCCAGCATTGACTGTTAGGATTGCCATGCTCTGGGGCCTTCTCTTTCATGACTGTGGCTTGGGTGGGTGGGAATATGGCTTCAGCTGCCTTGTGTTCCCAAATGTCACACTAATACTCAACATTGACGATCTGGATCCAGGCTTACGAGGGAAAATGTTGTATAGCAATGCAAACAATCCAATCTATGATGCTCTGATGATGGGTGTTTGGGAAGGGAATTATGCTTTTCAAATGTTGGAATGAAATAAGATCACATTCTACATCTGATTTATATGCCATCATCGTGTTTGAAAATCAATTGAAAAATACTAAGAAAGTATAGATCTGAATATATTGTGGCTGTAGCGTTAGTATGGGCATTTCCTTTGTGTCCATATAAGTACATCTTAGGTGGACATTTGTTTCGTAAATGACTAAGAACGTATGCATGGCTGTTAAAAAAGATACTTTATTAAAGTGACTCGAAGCACAGGGCTGTACAGGTACATCCCTACATCCACACACCCAAGCGGTTAGAGAATCGACACAATGATGATTATTTTTGACATGATATATATAGATAAGGTAGGACACTCAGAGAAATATTGATAAAGGAAAAATATGCAGACAATATAATCCCCTTAGGCAACAAAAGAATAATTTGCTGTGACAATAATAATAGCATGTGTGAAATAAAAATCATAATTACTTGCATGCATTTTATTGAATGTACGATAATTGAGTGCCGAAGCAATAGATGAGCTTCACCGATAATTGCTTTATTTTGGTTAGGTTTATGTCAAAGTGACGCAAATGCTACAAAATAGATCCCTGATCAGGAAAATTACTTTCAAGTAAGATAAATAAAACAAACGACACGAAAGGTTTAACATTCAAGTGTGAATGAATCCAGTCTCGTTTGCGATAACATTTAAATATCTTAATGAGTTATTGTTTGTGTACCCATGAGACACGATATTGTGTAGAATCTCATTTAAAGTGTTTTGTTTTGATTCAACGTACGTTGTATGTTTGAATATATTGATCCAATGCTCGATACATGTGTGCACTTGAAATACTAATGGTAAAACGACATTGGTATTGGACATCAGGTTTAAATCATCCACTGAAATAACTGGGGTTTTACAGACGTAGATGCTTACATGATTGATGGTACGTGAATACCCTCTTGTGGCAGGAAAGGGGCACTGCGTTGATTAAAACAAACAAATAAACAACAACCGCACTGTTTTGTTATAACAAATGCGATGGGGTTCAGATGATACCATAGATTAAACATGTAATCTATTTTTCATTAAATAGATTTTTCCAAACAGATTTTAAATAAAAAAACAGAGGCTTGTCTCAAACACGACACAAACCTGTGAAAATTTAAAAACATAGAAATGACTTTGGGCATGGGCACACTGGCTAAATTTTAAAACAGTATGGTATTTACCAAGGTTACACAGCAGAATTCAAGACCACCACTGGCTACCTTGAAGTATACTAACCACACACTGCCCCCTGTGTAAACTATCCACACAACCCTGAACTCCCAGTACACCGTACAGCTAAACCGTCTGGTTTAAAAAGCCACTGTTTAAAATCGTGTGTCATAAGAGATATAATCCACTGGGTCCCCTGGCCAGACATTCTGCGTGGGAGATCAGAAGTCGCTGAGGATACTGATGTCTGCAAACTCCTTGCGGTAGCGGTGGGCGTGGAGCGACAGCACGAACGACCACTTAAGGCTCATGAAGCTCCAGACTGCCGACAGGTAGAGACTGTGGGGGTCGCTCAGGGCTGTGGATGGGAAGGGAAGGGGAGGACACACACAAATGAGCCAAGACGGGCTGTATAGGAACATAATAGGGCGTGAAGAGGCAGAATATAAAACAACAGACATCAATGAGCACAGTATAGGGAGCAATCAATGGCCCAAGTTATACCATAATTGCACAGATTATTCTTTGTGGGAATAAAAAGTATAAAATACCCAAGTGTGCGTGTGTGTGAAATATGCAATGTTAAAAACCAAACAGAGGGCTGGGCAAAAGATGACATTACGAGTAGAATCATACTGTGCTACAACGATATTCCACCTATGTCAGACACAGACATCAATACCATTGAATTCAGGACTGTTGTTTTTTTCCATAGACCAGCTGCCTAGTCATTGACTGTGTAGTTCTTTGGATTGTTCCATTTCAATGAGTCTCTTTCCCGTTCCCACATTTTGTTTAGCTTGACCGCTATGTATAATCATGCCTGCCACGGTGCAAGCATATTTCCCATGATGGATAATGAATGTGCGATTCTTAACTCTGGATTCTTCAGTGTGAAATTATTAAGTAGCGTGGACCCATTATTATGCATGGCACAGAGCTCCGTCTGAAGCTACAGCTGCAAGAAATAATTACTCGATTATTCTGACGATTATTGCACGTCGCAGCCTTGAAGCAGACACCTGCTCGCTCACCAAGTCACAAAACTCTATCCAGCAGCGAGATGCATATCTGATGACTTTAGTTCCCAAAAACAAGATACATTCACTTTCAGGGCTGACACTAATGAATATTCCGTAGACTATTATTGGTTTAGTCATTGTAATCAACTAATCGTGACTGCTTTATCTGATTTGTACTACAGAGCTCTTCCGGGCACTTGCCTAACACCGGCCTGGGCGTGGGGAAAATGGATTAGCATGATAATCGTGGGGAATTTTACACAAATGTAACACTAGTTTCCCCATCGTATTTCACTCGGACTCGATATCGTCGTTTCGTTGTCATTTCGTCATTCGTACAATACCAGGATCAAAGATGACAACAGATAATTTTGAAATAATGCCCAAGCAGCCCTATTTATAAACATGTAACCAATCCCTCATCAAGAGCCACAATAAACTGTGAGTCTGCTACTCACACTGCTTCTTAGAGATGGCGATGGAGAGGAAGGCGATGAAGGCAGTCAAAGACAGCAGGGAGAAGAGCAATCCCATGAAGAGGAAGAACCTGAGGCCCTTCAGCCAGGTCTGCCAGTAGCCCTGGATGTACATGATGTGGGTGACCAGACCCCAGAGGGCCAGCACACCTAGCAAGAGGAAGGGAACATGGCTTTACACAAAACAATGAAATTACTGCTGGATACCAACGGCGAGGTAAAAAAAAGAAAAAAAGATCCATTACATTTCACATTTAGTCAAACCCTTTATTCAAAGTGATAGAGAAAGTGAAGTAATGAGCAGGTAGAGGTTAGACATCTTGCTCAAGAATGCTTACTGGTAGACTATGGACTTGGGGGGTTTGAACCGAGGACCAGGCTGGAAGTCAGAAACCTCTAACTACTAGATGATACTGACCCAGTGTTGCAGTGTTGTGGAAATATGAAAACGTCATGTCATGTTTTCCAAATGCTGTGTCAGGGTAGTTCCATGTGTTGCTTAGCCTATGTTCCTCTTTTTAGTAGGTGAAATTACAATGTATATATATTGCTATTAAAAGGAAAAAAATAACAAACGCAAACCCTTGTTCCATTCAATGTGTATATTGAAAACATTTGAAACTTTATTTTGACATTGCCCAAAAATATGAAAAGCGTTCGCAAGATATATCTTCAACAAAGATCATTTACAGACTAACAAATATAATGTACGTAATTGTAAACTACGTCCAACTCTATGTGCCTAAATAGATTTGGGGTGAGACAAAAAAACAAAACAAATGTACATGTCTATGGTTTTCCCGAGTTAACCCGTCAGCATATTCTGATTTTCAAACCAGATTCTGAACTTCGATCAGAGTTCAAAGTTAATGCGGCTCCCGTTATTTATTTATCGGTATTGTAGGCCTTACAGGTAATTACTTTACTTTAGCCCTGCGTGCGATTTGCAACAGCTAGGACTAGGCTACCTAATATAACGACTGAACGTACAAGATGCCACTCAAACATTCTGTGAGATACTGAGAGCAGAGGTTACTTGATAAGGATGTTCCGTTGCACACACAGGCGCAAAGTACAACCTCGTTCATATTCCACGAGACTTAAACGATCCGTCCATGATAGCGGTGTACTGTTACCTCCAAACATATATTGTGTCCCGAATGCACGTTGTGCGCTCACAACACATGCTACATAGCCTAAAGGCTTTCTGGCTCCCTTGCCATATCCCTTGCCAAAGACAAGCCATATCGGAATGCCGATGGTTATAAACCTGCTATGTCCTCGCTGGTCGAGGTACTTCCCCGTTAGGACGGTGGGTTTGTTGTCCCCCCCCGGTGCTGCACGCCATTCGGTTGCACTCTGCACACGCGTTACATGTTAACTTAGCGGCTTTTTCGACGTAGGGGCCCGTGGTTCCAGCGGCGTGCGGATGTTTACCTGATAGTCCTCCCATCGCGGCCGTCCACGGCTGTCCGTACGCGATGTTCCACACCAAAAAGGCAGAGAACCCCATAACCATCCCGAACGAGGCATAGCCGATACTAATGTACGTTTTTTTTACCCCCATGATTTGACACCCTGGAAGAAAAAATAATGGAGCGACAGGATTGACAGGCCTTGTCAAAAAAAAATAAGACTTGATGTATGATGTATCGAGCCGTTGAGCAATCTGCATCCGGTCCAATTCAAGCGCACGCGATCGGCTTTTGTTGTATTGCTAAACGAACCATATCTATACGTGTCTAGGGAAAATAAATGCCGCGCTTTGTAGACCCGCTCTAAATAATGATCCTATGTTCTACTTGTAAAAACAGCAATACTGTTGGTGGCTGTGCTTCTGTGGAATGTTATGAGCGTCTTTGAAGCCAAAGAAATCAGTATCCCCGCAGCTGGAGTCGCGTTGAGCGGAACATAGCGGCCACTACAGTTGAAGAGGAGTATGGCGTCAAGGAAGAGGCTCAGCGCTGCAAAGTACAGTCTGTGCATCGAGCCGGTCACCGAAGTAAACCCCGACAGGGTGATGCAGGACTTGATCACCCTGCAATATAACACGGCCAGCAAGCAATGATTTTATTGATTATAAAAAATATGCATTGCTTCCGCAAAAACAAGCAACGGTCTGCTTTACAGAAATAACAGACCACTGAATACCGTTATTGAACAAACAGAATCGAATAGAGACAATGGATACTTCAAAGTATGTTTACTTATTTCACTAAGTAGATACGAATGTGCAATAAGATAAAGTGCAAAGGTAGAAATCTATTTTTCAATGAGCCTTAGTCAATGTTTGAAGATGATACCAGGCTATCGTGTTTATATTTGTAAAACAATGTGTTGATAATACAAATGCAAAAAGTTACTAAAACATTTCCAAAGAAAGATAAACAAACAGACTGAGGTGTTATATCGGAATTGGTTGTAACGCAGATCAAATTATCATGCCTGATTATCTCTTAACTGGACTTTTTTGCTTTATGTATTTATTTGGCAACCATGTGGTGGGCCTTAGGGTTACATCAGGGTTAGCTGTTGATTAGCCGCAAGTTATCACTGGACAAATATATGGCCCAACGTTTCTTTATGACCTTATCTACAGGTCTAACTTCACCTAGATATTGCTTGGTTTGATTTAATTCTAAACAAAATACTAAAACCATAGCCTTATCCATTTAAGTCAGTAGTGCACACTAGTAAAGTTATAAATACATTATGAGGTTATAGCTGCTGACAGGGGTTAAAATAAGTCGAAGGGCCAGTCTATTGACTCAGAGTGTCTCACATTCTGAGCGAGGAGTTGAAAAGGTAGATGGCCACAGGCATGAATGACTTCCTGTGGAGCTCTGTGATGCATCTTAGTGGAATGAGTCTTGCACTGAACGTACTCCTGTGCTTGACCAGCACGTCATGTGGGTGGGAGACTTTGTCCAAGAAAATACGTAACTTGCACAAGCATCCTCCTCTCTGTCACCGCCACCAGAGATTCCAGCTCCACCCCCACAATGTCACTGGCCTTGCCGATTGGTTTGTGGAGTCTGTTGGCATCCACTTCCCTCAACCTGCTGCCCCAGCACACCGCAGCAAACAGGATAGCACTGGCCACCAGACTTCGAAAGCATCCTAACCATCGTCAAGCAGATGTTGAAGCACGCCAGCCTTCACCGAATGTAGACGGCCCTGGCTCTTCTTGTAGAGGGCATCATGTTCTTAGCCCCAGCCTGGGTTGATTTTCAATGTACTCTGCCAGGTACTTGTAGTCCTCCACAATGTCCACACTGACCCCCTGGATGGAATCAAGGGGGGGTCAGGGGTCACCGGTGTCTTGGCCCTCCTCAGATCCACAACCAGCTCCTTTGTCTTTGTCACGTTGAGCTGCAAGATAGTTCTCCTCACCATGCCCGTAGCCAGCTATGAGGTCACAGAGGTCCGGACCTCTGTGGTTTTTTTTTGCTAAACATTAAATTGGAAACTAAACCCAACTGTGTAAAAAATCTGTGCTTGAGAACTAATCCGAGATGAGTGCATGCTTAGTTCAGTTTAGACTTGTTACTTTGTGTCCACCGTGTGTGACATTTGGTGGTGCGTGTGCGAGCCGAGCATTCGACCATTGGCCGAAGTGTCTCCAGGACAAGTCTCTCAAGGGTCCAGCATCTTTGGTACAGGAAGGACGAGGCAGGACGTCTTCCACAGCACAGGGACCCCTTGAAGACTCAGGCTCATGTTGAAGATATGGTGAAGCCCTCCAGCTAGCTGAGGGGCCCAGGCTTTCAGCACCATGGTGCTGGCACCATCAGGGCCTCCAACCTTGCTTGAGTGGAGTCTGCTCTATACTTACATTGCTGTGAAGAAACAATATAGGTTACATGTGGGGTAGGGGGAGGGGAGGGGTCGTCAGGTTGGAGAGGGCATTTAGCCTGGGGACCCGTGGAAGGGTGAGTAGGACCCTCAAAGAAGGATTGGGGCTGTAAGGCGGGGGAGGGTGGGCAGTGGACTAGGTGGGGGTTGGAGGCAGACAAAAGATGAGTCGGGGGGGGGGGGGGGGGGGGGGGGGTGAGCAGGGCCATCGTGTCAAATCTATTGAAGAACTGATCAAGTATGTTGGCCCTGTCCAAGCTGCCTTAAATTCCTGTTTCCAGTCGGCCTGAAAACAGTTCTGGTCTTCATGCCACTCGACTTCTCTTGTTTCTCAAGTTTCTTCTACTGTACTTCTCTTTAGCCTCCCTTATCAACACTTTCAGTTCCCCTTATGTTGTCCTATCATCCTCCCTCTTACTTGCTCTAAAGGCCACCTTCTTTCCATTTGGGATAGCCTATGTTAGCCTTTGTTACCCATTTGTTGCTGGGAAAGACGTTGATGTAATCTGAGATGCACTCTGTAAGCCCATCAATGTCCTCTCCATGCAGCTCACAGAGTGTATGCCAGTCTGTCACCTCACGACAGCCCTGAATTGTGTCATAGGCCTCCTCTGACCGTCTCCTCACAGCAGAGGCACATAGCAGGGGTTAAGGTGCACCAGGTTGGGGTCTGACCTACCCGGGAACTTCTCCACTTTCAGGGAGTCATTCTTCTCTGACTCGCTAATACTGGCAGGGCAGGTGGTGGTGGAACAGGTTGCGTCCTTCAAGAAGCAGGCCTGGGCATGGACATAGACAGCCCCCTTTCTCTCACTGCACTTTATCTCATTGCACCTTTGTTCTTAACAAGTGTGCTTGTTGTAAATAAATTGTTGGATTTGTTCTAATCTAAAATATGATATGCCATTGACTAATGTTATGTATTATATTTGGTTATTATATTAGGGGGGGAAACAATCGTGTATCTCTGGCTTTGCATGTCAATCTTCATATAGTGAATGAAGTTGAAGGCAATGATTACGCGTTAGCAAACATCAGGTCTCATTTTGAGAAGACACCACTAATAACTAATTATTCGTATCGAACATATTTGATCCTCCTTTGGTTTTATCGGGGCATTACCACTTTCGCGGTTTTATTTAAATAATTACAAATTAACAAAGTACTATGGGTTTAGGCTATGTGCTAAAACAGTGTGTCTTGCAGAAGACCTACATTGGATTTTGATAATGCGTTTATTAATGTTACAATTATGTAATACACGTAATGTTTGTGGCTTGAAAACATAAACATTTAAGCCGCTAGCAGGCTAACCTGGCTCCCAGGCATGCTGAGCTCACGACGGACCGCCAGGAACGGGATGCTCAAAATTAGCGTTATTGGCAAGAGAGAGAAGACGTGACTTCTGATAGAGAGATAACGTTATAGCTCGGTTCCGTTTTATATATTTCTGATATCAGTTTGTCAGATACTTCGTAAAAACTCCATATGTATTATCCTTGTCGTTGTTTTTCGTCTTCTTGTCATGTTCCTGTTCTTCTCGCTTCGGGGACACACAGGAAGTAAGAGACAAGAAAAATGCGTTGCGGTAGACCGGGATAACGCTAAAATCCAGGATCCTTTCAGCATAACAACAGCCAGAGCGACCGTTTCCGTCACTCGACGACAAACTCAGGCGTCAGCGGAATATCCAGCAGCAGCTGAGGGACATTCACATCGAAATAATGCGGGGTCTCTAGCTGTCCGCGTCTGTTCATGTTTTATAGTTGTTGTTTTTTTGCAACTTAGGCAGATTTGCATGCCGAGTTAGAACATACGTAATGTCATACTTTGGCCTGATGGCAAACTAAATACGGCTGCTTGAGTTGAGATAGCGTTAGCTTTGACAGACCTCGACAGGCTAGCAGGAACTCTCTAGTGTTTACTATTGTCCTGACTTTAAACGGTGATTTTAGCGTGTTGAATCATTTGTCAAGATGGGTGATATAACCCCAACGACATCGCATGCGTTCAATCCCGAGGTAAGCGTGTTACTCCGTTGACCTCCAAATAATTGGAAAGGTTGTTATCATTTTTTATAAATAAATGTAAATAATTGTTAATAGGTTGCTTATGATTGATCACTTGTCTGGGGTAACTAAACGTTAGTAACAGCGCACGATGTAGCCTTCTCTGCTAACGTAGCTTCGTGTCGTTAGCTTTGTGCTCCGTTATCACAACACAAGACTAATAACACTCATATGTGGTTAGCATTGGGTAGTTATAGAACCCCTTTGTTCATGGCAATGCATTCAACTAAAAATACTTGAGCATCAGAGACTGCGGAGTTGTAGGGTTAGCAAGTCAAACATATCCCATCGTCACCAGGCTGCAGGCCAACCTGTACTACAAGTACTCTTTACTAGATGGATAGGCCGATATTTGATTGTCCTCCAATTAGGGAATTTATTAAAATGACAGCGTAGTAATAAATTAAACGTGTGCCTTCGAGTTTTACGAAAGGCTTTCTGTGGACTGAACAATGTTGGCTGTAACAGTTACATTATGAGACCCATCTTGCCATCGTTCACCGTGTACTGTAGCTTAGCAGTACTGTGTGGGGGGTTGGGGCTAGGTTAACAACCACTAGGTAAATTTAATTAGCTTTTTATAGATCAATGCTATTCCGTTTTCTGCGCAAAGTGAATTGAGTTTCGTGTTATTCATAGGATTGTGCAGTGATGCTTGATATGTCATTTCATCCTGTCATGTGCTTATATAAGATCTGACTGATTGCGTTGTTGTCACAGGAATTCAGTCCGCCATTTAGAAGGAGACGGACAGTCGAGGATTTTAACAAGTTCTGCACTTTTGTCTTGGCTTATGCCGGCTACATCCCATATCCACAAGAGGTAAGCAACCAAGCTATCAACTGGCTTCCTAAAACGGACTAATCGTGGTGTCATGCATGTTCTTCTTACGAATATTGTATTATAATCGTATTTGTGCAAAGAGTAAGAAAAACCGTTCATCACAAATTGAACATTATGTTAAGCATAGGTAATGCACTGAAGCCTGTTTTGCATGTTTTTTGGCCCAACTAGGTACATTACAGGTGCTGATGATGAAGTAGTAGCTATTTCACACAAGACCGTTGGTCATGGCTATGATGGGTTGTGTGTGTGCCTTTGACTCACTGTTGCATTGGGTGGCTCTAGCAAGCCTAACTTAAGGTTGTTAAACTTTTCGAACAGTTTAGACCGACTTGTAGATGTGGTCTCACGTTCTCTTGTGTTTTATATTTCAATATGTATCAGGTTTTGAAATGAGGAGGATTTCTTTGTGGTCCTAGTTTTTAGGATTCACATTTCATCAAATATCCTGAATTGATTTCCAGTCACCATTCGACTATAGACTTTAACATGGTGTTGTCAACACGTTTGAAATGAGTAGGTTGTCTGGCACATAGTCAGCTATTGTGTTGGGGTGTAACACTGCATGGCCCCCTGTCTGGTGTGTTGTGATGCCATGCCTTTGTTTAATCCACAGACTTTGGGCAGCCCACTTGCCCTACGCTAGCCCAACGGGCTGCTGCCTGTCCCTCCTGCAGGGATTCCCTCTAACCCAGCCCTCTTTATGCTAGGGTAAGAGGGCCTGGTGCCACCGTCCTCTTATCATAGCATTTGGCCCCGTTTCCTTGTGGGCCCTTGGCTACCGCTGTGCTACGATAGCCACGTTTAAGCAGGATGAAGTGAGACAGATGAAAAAGCTTCTGTTGTGTCTTTTGGTGTGGTCTAAACAAGGAGGAAGTGTATCCAAGTTTCTGACCTGTTGTCTTTTAAAATGCCTTGTATACTAGTTGGTTATGACCTACATGCTATGTTCTGTCAACTTTTGTTTTTGTCTTTTAATGACTTGTACAGAAAAACCTTGAATGGCAGAGTATTTTATGACAACTTGCCTTACGTGATAGTGAAGAGGTGACTATGGCTGAAATACCTGACTCGAGCTGAGGCAATAGGTTTGTGCGGGACATAAGAGCTGTCAACAGGGTAATATTGACCTGAGTTAATCTGTCCATCGCAAAGGGTCTCTTTAGTGCTGTTCTCATGTCTCCTACTCCCGCCACCAGGAATCTTCTCTTCGCAGCAGTTCCAGCCCCCCCAACAGCACCGGCAGCACAGCGGACAGTGATGGCTGGACCCCTGGGCCCTCGTCTTCCTCATGCCCTCAGCGCCCACCCAAAGCCCCCCAGGACAGGAGTAGGAAACGCCCTCATCCGGGGGCAGCCTTATCCAGCCACACAAGAAAAGATGTATGTTTTGTATTGTGCATAATTTTCATTTATTGGTTTATTTGACAGGCATACATTATGACAATTCTGTATCTGTGAGTAAACCAGGAAGGCTAGTTTACATCTGCAGTCACCAGACAGGTCATACATTAAAATGCATTATATGAAATAACATGACATCATTAATACATCCAGAGAACCTGAATCACTAAGGGAAAGACGTACATTGGGTAAAAGATGAAGAGTTATGGACTATACAACAGACATAAAACACACAACAGTGTAGGTGATTTAGTGAGTACGTTTCTGCCTGTGAGTGAGCCAGGATCTTTACTTTGTGGAGAAGGTGCGGTGTGTGTGTGTGTGTGTGGTGCAGTTGCAGATAGTGATTTTTACATTCCTGGGATGCTGTAACGGAGAATGTATAATATAACTCCTATCTCTAGCTAAGTAAATAACCCAATGTACTATTAAATAAAGTTGTTGTTTTGTTCATATTGTTCATATCCATTGCAGCATGTGCTCGGTGGCCTTCACTTGGATGAGCGCAGAAAGGCGGACAAACTGAAGAAGAAGAAGAAGAAGAACAGGAAGAAGGAGCGGCTGGGCCAGGCCAGGGAGGCGAGTGGCTCCCTGCTGCACTCCCCAGTGCTGCACTACCCGCCCCCTCTGGGTGCCCACGCCATCAAAGAGGAGCCCGACGACGACATCACCATCTCTCTGCATCCTCCCCACGCACCGCGGCTGCCCAGCCCTCCACACTGCAAGCAGGAGCCCAAGGAGGAGCACCGCTGCTGGGACGGGCAGGACCTGCAGGAGAGCCCGGTAAAGGTGGAGTTGGCGGAGCCCTCCCCGGGGAGCCGGACCGTCTTCCGCCAGGGGAAGCAGGTGGTTTTCCGAGATGAAGACGGATCGGGGGAGGACGAGGACATTATGGTCGACTCCGGTAAGGCTTCGGTAAATGTACCAATTTCTGGAGGAACGTTAATAGTAAAGTGTAGAGTTGGAAAATGTAATTTGCGTCCCGTCTTCCCAGATGATGACTCGTGGGACCTGGTCACCTGCTTCTGCATGAAGCCGTTCGCCGGCCGAGCCATGATCGAGTGCAACACATGCAACACCTGGATCCACCTGTCCTGCGCCAAGATCCGCAAGAGCCACGTCCCCGAGACGTACATGTGTCAGAGCTGCCGGGACACGCACGGCACGCTGGACGCTCGGCGCTCCCACCGCTCGCGCATCGGGCCTCGAAAACACATGTTAGATTAATCCTCCCCGGGTTGACCCCTGAACTATGACCCATCAACTCTCCCCGCCCGTCCGCATCGGTTCCTGTTTACGTGTGAACTGACTCCATCGCTCACCCCAGTCCCCGATTTTCTATCGATGTATAGTTGAACTTGCCGTGGACCTTTGACAGTTGAACGCTATGGCAGATTTGCTTCCCTGTGCGTACGGCAATCACTGAAAAGTCTGTAAGCATAGTTAACGTTTTGGACTTTTGCGTCTCGTGAACACTGGAACTGCCATATATGATGCCCATTTAACTGCCACCCGCCCCGGTGCATGCTGGGACTTTTAGGTTAGAGGTTTTTGCACTTTTTTTTAATCTTTAAAACAGGAAAGGTGTCTTTTCAATCCAAGGTGATTTAGGTCCTCTAGCACTAGTTAAATGTTATTTGGTCAAATAAAGTGAAAGATCTCTGTAGTGTTTGAGCTGGTACACCAACATGGCGGTGTAGTCCGACAGAACAAAGAGACAGCCATCCCATTCATCTCGCTCTTTTTTTATTATTATTGTCAACACTGTTAAGAATATCATCGAGGCTCCTGGTCAACACTTCTGGAGTGTGCTTGTACCGTCTACCTTCCAAAACCGATAGATTCTCCTTGCTGCCACTCCTGAACCAAACATAAACTAGGAATTAGGTGGTCCCTCTTGCATACCGCATTTTTTATCAATAGCATTGGTTGTAAATGGTTATCGTGGATCCAGCTTTCAAAAAAAAAAGTAGGATTCCTCTTTCTGAAAAATAATTGAAAGAATAGAAGGTTTCATATTCGGTAATCATTTTGGTTGTTGATGATGAAGGCCTGCTGTTAATAACTCCAGCCCAATCTGGCATGTTTTAGCACAAACCTGTTGATATTGATTCTTTATAAACACAGCTTGTGCACACACTTGAGAAATAATTGGCTTGTTTGTAATTGAATTGTTTTTGTATGCTCATTTATAGCAAAGGGTCTTTATAACCATGTGTTAAAAGGGGTGGTTTCAAGGAGGTGTTCTCAATTCAGCCTACCAGAACGGTTAAAAAAATGGAGGTTCTTTGTGTGGAAGAGGGGAAACTCGGCATGGGTGTGTGTGGCTGACGAAAATTAGGGGAGTGTATAATACATCAGTAATGCATGTGCTACGACCAGTCTACCATTTATTTTCTTTTTTTATCTAGTTTTTCGGAAGGAGAGATTAGGGTGGGGGGCAAGGAGGTCATGCAGGTTCAGGATCCATTGCTCCCCCCGTATCGAATAACCCTCAACTCTATGCTCATCAGTATTCACTGTTAATGGTTTGCCTGTTTGAGATTTTTTTTTTTTTCATTTCTCATGCTTAATCCGTTTTCATGTTTCAGTCAGTTTGAGTATAGGCTACATGTTCTTGTTGTATCTGTCAATATATATATATAAGCCATAGATCACATGCAGGTAACTTGAAAGTGATTTTGACACATTAGATGCCAGTATCTAGTATGGGATTTCACAATGCGAGATTGCTTTTTTACAAATAATGACCAAACAACTTTTTGACTTCAAGAACAAATGTTCAGCACCAAACTTTTGAAACGCTCTGCTTCTTCCTGCGGTTGATTTTCCTGATATTTATAAACACTTGCTGATGGACCATGCAAAGCTGTACAAATGTTGGGACGCCTCAAGACACAATTTGCATATTGTAGAGTAATTTGTATTCCATTTTTACATATTGAAACAAATTACCGCTTTCGAAGATTTAATCTGATCTGCAAGTGCAAATGGAAGTGTATCCTATTATGATTGCTATAATTACAAATATTTGGTTCAATTGATCCTGGATTGTCTCATCCCATCATTGAGAAAGCTTTATCTGTAGACCTACTGTGGTGCAAACTGTTTCTGTGAAACTTTTGTAAACTATTGTAAAATAAAGATACCATTTTAACCACGTTGTCAGTAGGTATATATCTATTTTTTTTTAAATAACTATAAATTTGGTTTTGTCCTTACACCTTAAACATTGCATCTCACAGATCAGCTGGTATTTATTGCACTACCACAAGAGTCAGAGAGCGAAGAGGCTCCTCACACATAACTTAAAACACCGTTCAGTTTACAGGGCAGGGAGCAGTCCTTCTGTTGGCCTCATAGTGGCGCTACAGCGGAGTTTATCAAGTCAATAGTCGTTTGGCCGGGACCAGAGCAATTTAGAGATGAATAGATCTGGTCGGTACACATAACGGCAAACAAGAGCAAATAAAATGCCACAAACGTTATCCTTGAAAGGATTGTAGCTTTGGTGAAATGCGTGTGTGTGGGGAAAACATAAAAAGGAAATTAGGTTTTGTCTTATCCTTCACAGAGCTATCATATAATCCTAGCATCTGGCTAGGATTATAGTAAGATACATTTTGTAAATGTCAAATTGACGTTTTCCATATTAGTCATACTATGTGGTCATAGCCTTAAATAGTTGTCCCACCTACATGTTAAATTAGTGCTTCATTTCACAGTACTGTCTTTTACAATAATAGAAGGCCCATACATTTGTATAATTGCAAATATTTTCATTCCACTAACATAATTATCTTGTATAATATACAATAGCTCATTTCTATAATACATTAGAATACAACCATCCTGGTATGTGCTAGGTTATATATATTATAATATTATGGGACTACCGTTACATTAAAATAGTTGCCTTCTCAGCAAAAAAGTGCAGAACGATTCAAGAATGGCCTATGTAGATTACGACTGTTATTAATCTAATGCCATACAGACCCTTATCGTCAACGACAGAACCATCCAGAAGTTAACGAATGCTTGAGTCTAGCTCATCATTACATCACATGATTAATAATAGACAATATGAACAAATGCAAGGGTATGGCACATGGGTGGCATACTTAGACATACTAACGTTACAACTAGTTAACATGAAAAACATTTAAACATATCCTAGCACATGTATGTAGAAATGGTCCCTGTGTGGTTCATGTCAGGTCAACAGACAGCAGAAAGCATTGGTCTCCCACACGAGCAGCAGACATGTTGCCACAAGGCATAGTAACTAACGTTGAGACAATTCAACAAAACTATACGAGAAATAAGATTTCAAATGCACGTCTTGATTCTAAACGTTTCCTCCGCCAAAGAGGTGCTGGCTACCCCAAAGGATACTGGAAGGATGACATCATGTGTAATTGTTAAGCATAACCTCCAACTCTCAATGTGCCTTAGAATAAGGTTGGAATTTTCAAAAAATGGTGAGCGTGTACTGTAGTGATATGTATACAGGATAAAATGTTGTTTCCTTTTGGATCAAATATACCAGAATGAATCATTTTAAGTTGCAATACACCTGATATTATAAATATCAAGCGATCAGCTTCAAATTAAGCTCTGGTCTCGCACTAATTTCCCTTTGGAACAATCATCACATTGGATACAAGTCAAGCCAAATCAGCCCCTTAGTGTGTGGTATGTGCATTGAGGGCCAAGGGTGGGGAGGGGGGCATCCATTCATCCATCTGGCCAGTCTGATTTGGTTTGGATGTAGAGAACAAAACAATCTAAAAGGTGCAGAGGTCCAAACCTTCCCGATCCTCCTAGCAATGGTGGGAGACGGCTGACAGGACCAGAGGAGGGCAAGGAAGACTCCAGGCGGGGATTCATTCATACCACCAGGTAAGGAGACAACAGGGTGGGAGAAGGGAGGATGAGAACCTGGTGTTTTTTTCTTTCTTTGCTATAACTTCCTCCTGTTTACAGTGCTGCTTGTGTGTTCTTCCCCCTTCCAGCCACGGAGATCCGGCAGAAGTGGGCTTCTAGGACTCGGCGTCTATTCTGTGAGCTGTCAAGACAGAGAGAGAGAGAGACAAAGAGCGAGGGAGAGAGGAGAGTGATAGTACGGAGGCTTCAGGGATGTTGTAATTATTCTGCCGCTTGAAGCCATTTTTAACTTGCCAATTAAATAGAGTCTCTACTCTCGTCGTAGCGTAGCCAAGTACCCCTACACTGACAACAGCACTCACACAAATTGTGTGAGTAATGTTATGGTAAAACTTGCAGAAGTTCATCCAGACAAAGAAATCTAAAAAATAATTATTTTAAGTATTGTTTTACTGTTAGAAATGTATGTTATTAGTAACAATTGCAAGAAGCAGCAACTGCTAAAGACTATGTGCTAGCACTAAAAAAACAAAGACATTTCCCTATTCAATTCTTCTACGGCAAGCAGGAAGAAGTGAGTTAATGTCAATCATACAGTGAAGTGGGAATCAATATGTTTTTAATGATTTTCCAGTTTTCAGTTTTGCTACTGTAGTCTCTTAATAGAGCAACAACATCTTCACTAACATTGTTTGGGTATCCTGAGAGCCTCGCAGTCTGCAGAGAGAACCTGGTGTAGGACGCCTCTGAACTGGTACAGAAGCTTCAGACTCTTCTCTTCTCCTACGCAGGGGTTGTAGAAGCCTGGCAGCCCCACCTACACACACATACCCACAGGCACAAAGGCACGCGCACATATGCATGCACACACACAAGCACGCACACAAAGGCATATACACACACACACACACACACACACAGAAATAAACCTTGGGTTAGAGGTAGTTGGGTGTGACTCTTTCATGGTAAAAATCTAATGGCTTTTAGGCTATTAGTATTGGAATTAGCTTCGCCTAGCCTAAATAAATGCATTAGCATAATAATTAGATGGGGTGGGGGGGGGGACTGACTCTTTCGATTGGCTGCTTCTGATTGTGGGTTTACTGGATAGAATTCTGGGAGGTAATGATACTGCCACACAAGAAGCTATAAGAGTTAATTATTGTATACATCAGGAAAAACAGTTACCACAGTAGCACTCTATACAGATCGTACAGTTAAATAAATAAATACACACACACACACACACACACACACACACACACAAAACTAATAGATACAAAGTCTGTTGAAAGGAAAGTAAAAAGAAAGTTTGTGTTGTTGATTCTTTTGTATTTTTACGAGAATGTCCAGATTTGTATAAGGAAATGTAGTCCATCATATACAACAATTACTCCTGGTGACCGCAAGGCTATCAGCACCCCAGATATTTCTTGGAGGATTTAATGCACATCCTTCCCTCACATGTTTCCCCTTCCGCGCGCGCGCTCACACACACACACACACACACACACACACACACACACACACACACACACACACACACACACACACACACACACACACACACACACACACACACACACACACACACACACACACACACCTTGGAGGCTTCAGTGAGGATGAGCTTGGAGTCCTTGACCATGCACTGCAGGGGCACGGTGACGTCGATGACCTGGGCCCTCTCCTGCTTCTGGCTGGTGTCCGTCACAAACTTCCCATACCAGGCGTTCAGGATGATCAGACCTGGAAAGCAAGAACTTATGGGTTTTAACAAGTATGGCTCTGTTTATAAACATTAATACAATTAATTAATTAATTAACTAATGAATGAATACAACAAATAAACAAATCATGAGTAGTTACCATGCTACAGAGTTGGCTCGGTGTAATCCATTCATTCTGGTACTGGTTTAGCATGGGGTACACATAGCCCATTCTAACTGGGCCAACAAATACATTTTATAGAGCACCAACCCCCCCAAACATTTTGATTTATGCCAGTGTGTTTTAGGGCACTATGCACACACACACACACACACACACACACCAATTTTGAAGAATAACTTGTATAAACAAAAAGCAGCACAGGGAGTGTAATTGCTTTGTCGCTGGCCGACTCGCAACGTCTCTCAGCCTCGACAACACCAAGCCCTCGAGCGCCACTCTTTACAGCAGCAGCCGTACGACATTTACACCCTCACCTGTACCACCTAACCAGTCTGACAGCCCAAGTATTCAGTTCACAGCTGGTTGCTGCAATTGTGTGAGTCGGTAGGTGTGTGTGTGTGTGTGTGTGTGTGTGTGTGTGTGTGTTCTTACCCATTTTGGATTCCTCTCCTTCTATGATTCTCCTCACAGACTCCTGCATCAGCAAAACCTGAAGAACAGAAGAGGAAGAGGAGGAAGAAGAGGAAGACAGGCGGAGAAATAAGCAAAGAGAGACGGAAGGCCTGAGATGACAAAAAGACAGAGCCAAACCTGGGGAACTATGTTAATGCTACACAAAGTGAATGATTGTGTGTGTGTGTGTGTGTGCGCTTGCGTGTGTGCGGTTTTTAAGTCTGTACTTACAGCTGACTCGGCCTCTTGCTTTTTCTTGGCTATGTCTGTGGCTGAGCTCTTCCTCTGAAGCTCCAGGTCTCTGGAAGACACACGGACAGGAGTTGGCCATCACACCCCTACTACTGTCACCCATCACCGCGTGGTGGAGCCAAAAAGGCTGCCTAGCGCAGCAGAACAAGCACTCCCCATGTTTGTAGTCTTAAATATGTATTAGACTCTTAGGCCATCTAGGGTTGCCTTTTTTTTGTGCTATTGACAGCATCTGGAATGGTTCTCTTAACATTTAGCATACTTGGAGAGAAAACTAAAATACACTACCCTGGCTGGCAGGGTTGTAGCAATTATATGCTCGTCTCTAGCTAATGGTCCTCCCTTCAGAAAATTCCCAACACCAATAAACAAGTAGGGGCGGCTCAGCCCACTAGTGCGCTAACCCATGTAGGCAGTATGCCTTAAAGCGACCCAGGTTGTATTCCACATGTCAATCCCCCTCTCTTCCAACCCACTGTCCCGTCTGTAAAGACACACAACCCATCCAAATACAGAACAAGTTAAGATAGCTAGGAGAGCACACTGGAGTGTTATAGACAGTACAGGTCCGGTGGATGATCATCAATGTCAGCAACCAAAATGGCACATACAGGGAAGGATGCTTTGCCTTGTGCACGCGAAGGCACCACTCACTCTTGTTTCTGTGCTCGCGTGTATGGGATGACGATGAGCCGGTGGACCGCCATGTAGAGCAGCAGAGGGCCCACGGTGGCATAGAAGACAGCACTGGGCAGCAGCTGGTCTGTCAGGTGGACGGGGAACAGGTATGTCTGGCTGGCGCGTGATAGCCTACAAAGAGAGAGGACACACACGTAAGTACACACACACACACACACACACACACACACACACACACACACACACACACACACACACACACACACACACACACACACACACACACACACACACACACACACACACACACACACACACACACACACACAACAAAAGCATTGTGAAGCATTAAAATGGAATTCAGGTTGCAAACGGAACAAATATGCGCTTCCGTTTTGTTTGCGCCAACAAAAGAAACAAAAAAGCCACCTGGTAGTGGTTGCTTTTATTCCTGCCAGATAATAAATGGGATATTAAGCACAAAAGCATGAAACCAACTGTGAGCTACAGAGCCGTGGCCAGTGATGGGTGCTTTCGATACGCAATGGCGGCCCTCCCTCCTACACGGATGCCTGATGTTGTGTTGAACACTGTGATCCATTCACTCCAACTGAATGACTCAAACAAGCTCGATAAATGGCGTATTCGTTTATTTCGCCAGTTTCTGGTGTTGTTGTGTTGCTGGACCAGCTCGTTTGTTAACCACAAAAACGGTACGTATGTAATGTTATGTTATGTTATGTATGTGTATATATATATATATAAATAATATGCCGAACTATGTTCCTGTGCTACATGTCATTAACTCCATCTTTTAACCACTGTCCATAAAGCCACAAAATAAACAAAAAAAGTATGTTCAGCCTGCACATAATTTTACTAGGTTAAGAAATTAGGGCAGCAATATTTTGTTATTTCGCAAAAAATAGTTTTTGGCCAAACAATACCCAGTTTTTCAGAACTTCCTCTGCAAGAAATGTTCTTTCCGATTTGCACATTTTAAAAGGTTGTAGGCACATTACATTAGTAGTATTAATTTCTAGCTTAATAAAATCAGTCATGAATAATAAATTCCCCGGACAATGAAAAATGCATTGACAATATTTCAGAAACTATAAAAGCTGGAACACTGTAAATTCAAATAGCACCATTTTGGAAGATTATATCTAAATTCGATTTTTCTGACAGGTAAGTTTCATCTCCTGCCGACAATTATGTATTAATTCCTCAATGAAAATAGTTATTTTGGCTTATGGATGTGACCGTGGGCATCTAATGCCTTTCAAAACATATGGCATATGCTTTCTGTACAGAGTCTGTCAGACTCCATTAAACAGAGTCCTGCAGAATATGATAACCCATAAGCAGTACCTGTGCATTAATTTGAAGTGACTAAGCTGGACTCGGTCACCCTATCCATTTTTGCTAACATTGTTGCATTTTCAAACTGAAAACAGCCAAAAGCCCTGTCAAAGGAGATCACAACGGAACAAGGTCAAACCAAATACTTTTTGCTTATTGAGAATGTATTCAAGCATTTTATATTGGTTCATTACAGCCACCAGCGATTCATGTAATTATGAGTTTTTTATGAAAGTTCAAGCCACAGTTTGTGCTTATTAAAATATGCACTTCCCTCTGAAATATTCAAATGTCCTTGTAATGGGACAATGATTCACAGCAACACTTTGTTGCATTGACCAGAGAGGATCATCAAACAGATGAACAAGTTAAAACCGATGACTTTTTTTGCTTTATCAAATATGCGCTTCCCTCGGAAATATTCAAAATGTCTGTGTAATGTTCAAATAATCAAAGCGACGCTCTTGGATGGATTGGCCCGAGGTGACGATGTGGTGGTGATATATACGCGATACGGCGAGTTCTGGCTGCGGTATCGGCTTTCATGATGAAGTTGTGTACCTGATCTTGAGTGTCACCCCCTGGGGGACCCCCATGCTGACGGTGGCAGACAGGACGCTGTGTCGGCTGATCTTCCTCTCCGCCCCGTACTCCACCACCGTGCCAAACCAGCCCGTCCTGGACGAGGAGGAGGAGGAGGAGGAGGAGGAGGAGGAGGAGGAGGAGGAGGAGGAGGAGGGAGGAGAGAGTCAGGGTGGAAAACAAACAGCGCTGGACAGACAGCATCGTGAGAGGCAGACAGTTAGCCAGATAGAGGAGAGGAGAGCAACATGTCTACAGTGTAGTAGGTCTATACACTAGGGGTGGAACGGTTCACAAAATTCACGGTACGGTTCATATCACGGTTTTGGGTCATGGTTTTCGGTTCGGTATGTTTTTGGTAGAGCAGGTGAGGACATATACATAAATATACACATATAAATATATATATATATATATACATACATACATATATATATACACACACACACACACACACACACACACATATATATATATATATTTATATATTGAATATAAACGGATGGTACTTGACAAAGGACATGCCAATACTGCGACAAAGCAGCGAAAAAAGGGGTGCAACCAAATTTGTCTTGAGCCCTGCCGGACAGCGACTACACATCATCCGAGACTGAGAAGTTTCACTGGGTACAGTAATCATGGCGCAAAACCTTTTTCCGCCAATAACTTTATTTGAAGGGTTTTTCTACGCATGCCTTTTTGAATGAACCGAACAATACATACGTGCCTCGAGCCGGGACTAGCCGACCGAACGGTTTGGATTTTTTACTTGAACCGTTCCATCCCTACTATATTCTATTGGATATATATCCTCATATTCATCCAATTTCTAAAGGTTCACTTAGAAAGGTATTTACAAGGGTGCCCATTTCATCTTGAAATAATGTATGCGGTTTTATTTCAAGTGTAAATAATTCTGCCCCTTACAGGGATAAGATAATTTTATCAAAAGGGGTATTCCGTATTATGTGAAATTGTAATAGGATTCTGATTTTGGCGAGAGATAATTCAAAATCCAGTGTTCTTCTGAAACAAGAGTTATTGGATTTCACCGTCTAGACAGAGCTCTGACACTCAGACTGACGTACTTGAAGGATCCTTTGACCTTGGTCTGGTCTTCATCCTGGAACTTGTACTGGTAGCTCATCATCAGGTAGGAGTTAAGGACCCCCAGCTGTGGGGGAGGAAAAGAGGTTGAATAAGGTCAAATATGGAAGATATCGAAATAATATAAAATCCTATACATTATATTAAATATCTATATTAAATATATGTTATAATAAAACCAAAGTCCTTGAGGTTCCACTCGGAGGACGGATTTCACGAAGGAATGCGTTTTCTAGGATGGGGTATTACTAACCATTTACTACCATTTCGTCATTGAATTTCATTAAATCAAAAGCAACTTAACCCTTACCTGTTCATTAATGACAAGAATGTCCATTAACTGACTAAATCCATTCAATGTACTCATTGAATGTATTTAGTCAGTTAATGGACATTCTTGTCATTAATGAACAGATAAGGGTTAGGCATCCAGCATATATGTGTGTCAAGGAGGCCTCCATCGGTCTGAATCCAGAACCCTTCGGACCCTGTGTGTGTGTGTGTGTGTGTGTGTGTGTGTGTGTCCACCTGAAGAGCCAGAGTGCAGTGGGTGGTCTTGGTGTCCCGGACCAGGCTGGTGGTCATGGCGCTGTTGGGGCCCCAGCGCCACTGCAGGTAGCCCATGGTGTTGTGGTCCAGTTGGCGGGCCGTCATCAGGGAGCAGCTGGGGCGCATGCCGCGCGGGGAGAACTGCACGCCGCACTGTGCTGTCAGGAAACTGAGCGGGAATACAGGAGGGAGGCGCAGGATTGGGTGAGCGTGTGAGAGAGCGATGTGAGCTCAAAGTGGTAGCATGGTTTATGGCATCCATTTTCCTCATACGAAGATCGCTAGGTCTTACCACCGCGCCGTCAGGTTACGGAACACCTTTAATCCGACGAGGGGTCCCAGGATGTCCCCGGCACCTACCTCCACCTACGGCGACCACACGCATACACAAGGTACTCACCAGGAAGGCTGGTTAAAGGGGATTGCAGTGCATACAGCGTGCGTCGACAGATTTTTCCTCATATTCCAGAATTTCCCCTCTGGGATTAAGTGTAATAAAAACTAATTTTCATGGATCTATAACGTTTCAGTTCGACACTCTAGAGATAAGCATTGAGTAGATGTTACAAGACACATACGAGTTCACAGATATTCTCTAGCAAAGAGACTGGTATGCAACATCACATAGGGGTGTGGATACTGGTAAGGTAAAATAACATTAAATCACTTATTTTATATATATATTTAGGAATACATATTTGTCACAGCAACTGGTGGTCCCATTTCCTATTTTACGCCACACTTCTAAAATGTCTTCCACAGTATGTGCGTGTTCACATGTTGATGTGCGTGATCGTACCTCTCCCCAGCCCTTGGCCGACGTGACCCTGCGTACGACCATGTTGATGTTACCTCCCCCGTTTCCGTTGTGCGTCGAGAGAGAGCCAGACAGCACTGCCGTGTCCTTGTTTGTCAGCGGAGCCTGAGCGAAGACAAGCGGGGCATCCTCAGAGCTACGAAAGCTAACACGCTAACAGCTTTGAGAAAGGTCTGTGTTTGTGGTGTGGGATGAAGGGTTTACCTCGATGGACTGCGAGATGTGCATCTTGTTTATTTCGATATGAGGCAGGCCCCCCCCCGGCATCTCCTCAAAGTCTTCGTCATAGCGATCAAAGAGGTCGGTCGCATCTACACCTACGCTGATGGTACCCTGCATGCACATTGGTGAGTTTGAGCGTAACAAAACAGTTATACGTGCGGTATAAAAATAAACATGTATGGTATCAAAGTTGTTGTACCATTGGAACAACTGGTTTCAAAATGTTTAAAGTTTAAAAGTCAGTTTAGTTAAAAATCCTGAGCTATTGAAACAGCTGTGTTGGTATTGCAGTGATTGTGTCCGTGTGTGTGTGTGTGTGTGTGTCCGTGTGTGTGTGTGTGTGCGTGCGTGTATATAACCTTGGGGTTAGTTCTCTGCTGCAGTCGCCTCTCATCTCGGTCTCGCTGCAGCCTTTCATACTCCTCGCGAATTTCTGCCGGAGTTCTCTTTCTCTCCACCACCTACACAGCAGACCACGGCGTTAGGAGGCGTTCACCAAGAGGTCCGTCAACACACACGGCACACAGGCTTTATGTAATATACCATACAGACCTCCCATCCCTCCACCTCCAGCCCCTTCTTCCCAAAGATGTCATAAATGGCTCTGGACTGAGGGTCACTTAGTACTAAGAGAAAGAGAACAAAATCTTCTTTAGCACATTTAGCGTTCGCCTTTTGCACGTTTGTGTAGGTGTGCACACAAGGCACTTACCTTCATAGGCTTGGTGCACCTGGTTGAATAGCTGCTCGGCCTGCTGTTTGAGCTCGGGGTCTCTGTGCTTGTCGGGATGGTACAGCATGCAAAGCCTCCGGTAGGAGGCCTTCAGCTCATCTTGCGTTGCCTGTGTGAGAGAAGGCAATTCTAATAGAAAACACTAGCTGTATTGTAACATTACGATTTTCTTCTGGTTCATAACTAACAAGAAAACGAACTAATGCACTGTTGAAGTATGGCACATTTACAAATGAGAAATGTCAGCTTTGTCCAGCTTCTTCCGAATGACACTAATTATTTCGGGAAACGGCGGTTTTATCAATATCCCTACAACAATTCAACAATAAACTATGTATTTTGGAAACGAGATGATTACAAAACTCTTGTTGCATCGTCAGGTCGAGCCGTCTATGAGACACCCGAGACCGTTACTTATGAGGATGGACCACAGATAAATGGACCACCGGTACTTATAGGTGCAGCGAGCAGCGGCTGTTTGATTTGCCATGTCTGCACGCGATCTATTTCGCCTTGACATCCATAGCTAAAATGCTTGATCGTCCAAAGCCCACATGCCGCTGTCCTACCTCTTTTCTGACATTGAGTAAAGAATAATAATCTTGGTTGTCCAGCTCTAAATCATCACCTAAGGACGCCGCCATGTTTGCGTGTTATCTGACCCCGCCCACATCCCCAGTGTTCTGGGAGCTGATTGGTTGGGGCGTGTCGTAATGACCTTTCTGAATGGGTACGCGAAAGTCATTGCACTGCCACCTGGTGGGTGTTTAATTTTCCAAGTTTAGTAGTTAACTTCTAATGTTGTGACCAGTGACTAGTTTAATGCTGTGACTTTTATTAACACATTTATGGTGGCCCAAACATTATTATGCATAGTTACATGAAAATAAATTCGTGCAAATATGTAACATATGGGATGTTATTGCGAGGTGGCAATGCATAGCGTAACTGGATAAATAAATAAATCCTGAACGGGCGTGTATAAAAGCCAAGGCATGCATAAGAAGGGCCAGATGGTTGCTACAAAACTGCCTCAGTCGGCAATAGGAAAAGGAGAACATTGATCGAACCGGGCGCAGTCGATTGTCTCACTCTTTCATTGATTTCTGTAGCCGTGTAGGCTTTTAAAAAATGATGTTGTCGAAAGGTTAAAGGTTTCTATATCTATACTTTGCATTATTGTTGTTTAGTAGGCCTAATCTGGTAATCTTATTTTAAACATCCGTTAATGGTTATCAGTTAACAATGAAGTCAATCAACAAAGGAACAAATTATAACATGTGTACTTTTATATTGGGCCTATTCAATTATTTAAAAATCGTATTGAGTAGGCTAGTCAGTGGCTATTTATTGGAAGCATTCAGACTCCAATTAGGAGGCTAATACTTTGCACAGATGGTTTTCCTAACGACTTCTGAAATGGATAGGACTAGCTCAATAAATATTTTAATGATTAATATAGCCTTGCTATAACTTATATATAATCTTTGCAAAACAAATATTTGTATCTTTGTCAAAAGTAACCTTAGCTTTTATTCCTAAGAAATGTATCGGAGGAAGCATTATAGGCCTACGTTGTGTGATTATAGAGTAAACACGCAGATTCAATTATTGGTTTTGTCATAGATTATTTGTTGTACTAATAAAGAAGTGCTTGATCATATCATGGTGAATTGAAACCATTTGCAAAGGCCATTAGGACATTTTGGCTACAATGAAGAAGCAACGAGGTCGAATGATGGGAAGGTCATCTGGGTATGCAGAGCCTGGGCCGGAAACCAAAAGCTGAAAGGGGTGGAATTAAGCCTTGTTTCCGGTTTCGTTACAGAGATATTATACTGAAGTGAAACTCCGTATCTCTCGTTTCTCCGCCTCCGGCAACTTCGAAAGAACTTCGAAAACAAATACTAAGCGAAAGAAGTGAAACGCTCCGTTCACCCAGATTTGAGGTCGTCGGCTGTCAGAATTGAGATTCTACGTCTAAATTGTGAGACTCGCTGTGAGGTAAAGAGGCACACAGCGCGCTCTAGAGGCGCAGGCGGAACTGTCCTTTCAGCACCACGAGCTCCAGCACCCCAACGACGAACAGCACCCTTCAGCCCACGCGCGTCTAAAGTATCTTGTTGGTCGGGGCAAGGTTGTTTCATTTGTATTCAAGAGGCGAGGGTTTATTATTTGTCGCAAGAACCGTTCTAGTTAAGCTACATTTTTAGAAAGTCTGCCCGCGTATGCATATGAAAATAGTCAGTATGTGTGCCGGTGTGTGTGTGTGTGTGTGTGTGTGTGTATGTGTGTGTGTGTGTGTGTGTGTGTGTGTGTGTGTGTGTGTGTGTGTGTGTGTGTGTGTGTGTGTGTGTTTACAGAGAGAGAGAAGGAGAGAGAGAGAGAGAGAGAGTGTGTGTGTGTGTGTGCGTGCGTGCGTCCGTGCAAGTCAGTGTGTATGTGTGTGTGTGTGTGTGTGTGTGTGTGTGTGTGTGTGTGTGTGTGTGTGTGTGTGTGTGTGTGTGTGTGGGAACGAGATAGTCGGCAGAGGAAGAAAGAGGGGGACATAACACCTACACGTAAGAGGGAGAGAGAGAGAGATATAGGTAAAATGAAAAGAGAAAGAGAGAGCCTATAAAAGACAGAGGAAAAGGCGAGGGATAAAAGAGATCATTGTGATGCTGTGGGAGGCTGTCAAGGTGTCCTCGAATACAGACATCGTTTAGTGACGCGCTTCTCTGAAAGGAGAAGAACGTCAATGAGAGAGAGAGGTAAAGAGAGAGAGAGAGAGAGAGAGAGAGAGAGAGAGAGAGGGAGTGAGAGAGAGAGGGAGAGAGAGCGAGAGAGAGAGGGAGAGAGAGAGCGAGAGGGAGAGAGAGAGTGAGAGAGGGAGAGAGAGAGAGAGAGAGTGAGAGAGAGAGGGAGAGAGAGCGAGCGAGAGAGCGAGAGAGAGAGCGAGCGAGAGAGGGAGAGGGAGAGGGAGAGAGAGAGACAGAGAGGGAGAGAGATAGAGGGAGAGAGAGAGAGAACGTTATAAGGGGCGGAAGATGCTATATAGGCCTACAATAGGGCTGAGCAGAGAGATGTGAATTTCGCGAGTCATCACGGATCCCCGTTGTCCGTTATTACACTTTGGACCAATGGTTCGCCGCTTACAGCAGGCTCGTCCCCCGTCAATCCCGCCCCCCTCCTTGAGCTGTCCTCCCTGTGCACGCGCGTGGACCCCCCCAGGTCGCGAGGAGGAGGAGGAGGGATGAGGCGCGCGGAGGGGAAATGGCTGCCGAAAACAAGCCGGAAGGTAAGAGAGAAATAACGATATTGTTTTAGGTTTTTCGGGCACGCAGGACCGAACATGGCTACTTTGGGCGCGTACCGGGGTGGAAAATGACGACGGTGCGGACGAATGCGGGGGCTTTCCCTTTCTTCTCCAATGAGTATCCCGTCCCGAAAACACGGCCGCTGATGCTGAGCCTGCGAACTGTGCGGAACGGCTCCGGGAAGCAAACAACGCGAGCAGAGTTGGTCCTTTTGGCCGCATTTATACATGCACATAACGTGTGTATGTGAGGGTCTCCCGTGTCATCGCGTGCCCTGACTTGCGGGCTAGTTGCCATCTAACATCGTTTAGAATATATATTTAAAAATAATAATATATATATATATATAGGAATGTAGGACCATGTAAGTGGTTCACGCTGAAGGAATTCAGAAGCTCTATCGCTCTCTCTCTCTCTATCGCTCTCTCTCTCTCTCTCCCTCTCCCTCTCCCTCTCCCTCTCTTGCTCTCTCTCTCTCTCCCTCTCCCTCCCTTGCTCTCTCTCTCTCTCTCTCTCTCTCTCTTTCTCTCTCTCCCTCTCCGTCTCTCTCTCTCTCTTCGCTCTCCACATCTCTAAGCACGAAATATACCGCTGAAATGTAGCTTTCCTTGACAGGCACGCAACCTTTTAGACCAGCTGTAACATCCAGCCATCCAGATTGACGTTGTATGTGTGTTATTTCATTGAGGCTGTGGTTCAAATCGGGGTACATCCGTGATTGTAGTTGTTGAAGGCAGTGAAGGTGAAAAACAGGGATAATATATATACTATGTGTGTTATGCCTGTGGTTGGTTCCAGAGTATAATCATCTACCAAGATTGTGCCTGATATTAGGCTCATAACATTAGTGTGCATCCGTGTGTGTGTGTTCTTGCATGCATTAGAGGGTGGGGGGGGGGGGGGTTGTCTCAGTTGCAGACCATAGAACACACTGTTATGAGAATCAATATTGCAACATCAATTCTAATTATTACTGATAGCCAAGAACCAGATCGTTTCCTTAATTAATTCATTAATGCACAATCAACCCACAAAATTGCATTACATGGCTCCGTTTGTAAAATAACATATTTGTCTAATGTTGATTTATAACCATTGTTAACGTTGTTAAGTTGTTCAATTTCCTTAATTTCTTTGATAGCATTTGACTAGGAGCTTCAATTGAAATGCTCTTGCACATAGATGCAAGCGCATTTATGTTGTTTTCCAAAACATGCTGCTTTGGTTAAGTAGGGTTGTAGTGGACCAGACCTGTTATTACAACTTAATTAATGACAGTCTCGACAGCTCAAATTACACTGTCTATCCATATGCAAACCACACGAAGCCATACCCATTTGCAACAATAGCTTGTAAAGCCACTTCTCTTGAGTGAAAGGTATTTTCATTTCTGGAGACTTTATTTTGTCCACTAAATGAGGGTTGTTGATGATTGCTGTCTGGTGGTACTGTTTAAACTCCCTCCACTAGGGGGCAATGCTGAGCACGAATCCTCATTGTAGGGTGTAAACACCCCTAAACATATTTTAGGAACACAATCCACGGGGTGTTTAAGGTCCCCATGAAAGCACCACACACAACCACATGACCTCTATCGTTCAGATCACAGCATATGTATTCGTTTCGGATTAGGCAGTCCTACTATGTTATAGGAGAACATCTTGGGAGAGACGGCACAGAGCCTTGGCCAGAAACCAAAAACTGCAAGGGGCGGAGTTATGCCTGGTTTCCTGTTTTGTTACAGAGATATTCTATCAAAAAGAATCTAATTTGTGCGAGTGGATGAAGCTTTCATAAGGGCATATCTGCAATGGCCAGTCTACACGTTGTTGATTTGAAATCTTAACAGGCGTCACAGTTGACTCGCTCTGACTGAGTTTGCATACGTCAATTAAGGGCTTTCAGATCCCCGCCTCCAGCAACATGATTGGTCGAAACAAATATGATGGAAAGAAGGTTAAACACCCCTCATCCAGATTTGAGCTCGTCTACTATCAAATTTGAGCTTGTCTGATTTGTGAGACTACATATAGATGAACACATCCACACTCCAATGAACTGACACACATGCAGCAAGAGATGCACGCAGTGTACAGCCACAGGCACCATGGAAGCTGTAGTTTGAGACTCCCATTGCGTGGTAAGACTAAAACCGGAGATGAGACAGGAAAATAGGTCCATAGGCACTTCAACACTGCAACATGCAAATATAACAAATATTCTGCTTAACGCCAAACACACACACACACACACACACACACACACACACACACACACACACACACACACACACTCATTAACCATAGGCACACACACATTTCTTAAAGTATTGTGTTTCTTTTACCATGACCAGACAATGTGTAGTGGAAGACAATCTGCATAATTTACAATAATTCACAATAACTCTAGCTATAGTTTTATTAATGCCAGCCAAGTGCATTGTAAAGTGTCTGCCATCCCATCCCTAACAGAGGGGTGTGGACATACACATAAACTAATGAGTAAAGTATCCTAGCCAGTGGTCCTGATGAGAGCAGTATTCACCAAAAAGCGTGGAAGACCATCTCCCACTGTGCTGGTTGGTCTGCTCTGTATCATAGCAACAGTGGTCAGGGAAACAGGGAAATTATGGGAGTGAAGAGAAACTAAAGCTTGATACTAGTTAGTCACACACACAACACGCATACACATGCGAAAGACACACAGCTTACTGTGGACAATCGATCAGTAGCCATAGTTGATCTAAACTCACAGGAATGGGAATGGGCTCTGTTTACCTAAGACAGCAGATGCTAGAATCTCTTCTTATTGTATGTCTCTCTCCCTCTCTTTCCCCATCTGTCTCTATATCTGTATCTCTCTATCCGTCTCTGTATCTTGTGCTCTCTCTATCTCTCTCTCTATATCTATCTCCTGCCCATATTTTGGCTGTCTCCTCCTCCCTCCGTAGGACTGAAGAGGGCAAGAAATCCTGAGCGAATGATCAGGGTCGCCGTTGGTTACACAGGACACGCCCCTCCCAAGAGTGATGACACTGACGCCAACAGTAAGAGACACACACCCACACACACACATGCACACACGCGCAAACGCACACCCATACATTTACACACTCCACGCAGAGCTCCCGTTTCCTTTTACTCCCCACATGTGTGTGTGTGTATGTGTGTGCCTGTGTGTCTTTGTGTTTGTGCACATGTGTGTTTGTGTGTGTGTGTGCGTGCATGTGTGTGTGTGCACGCGTGTGTGTGTGTGTATGTGTGTGTGTGCCTGTGTGTCTTTGTGTTTGTGCACGTGTGTTTGTGTGTGTTTGTGTGTGTGCGTGCATGTGTGTGTGTGCACGCGTGTGTGTGTGTGTGTGTGTGTGTGGGGGGGGGGGGGGGGGTCTCCGACACTAGTCTGAAACATTGGTTGACTGAGAGCTAGTATAAAAACCTTTTGGCTAAATTACACGACGCAGGAACACACTTCTGCCTCTCATCTGCTGTGTAACAGATCACACACACACACACACACACACACACACACACACACACACACACACACACACACACACACACATCTCCCTCTCAGACACACACACACACGTAAAAAATATACACCCTGTCCCTCTGCTGAGACCCTATTCCCATCCAGCTCTATCTTAGACATCATGTTTATTCATGCATGCCACTACAGTGACACTGAGCCTGCAAACACACACACTAGCACACACGGGCGGAAAAAACAAAGACGAGCCATGGCGCCATAGAGAAGGCAGGGTTTATTTTAGCGATCAGCAGTTTGTTGTTATACCTAATCTGTACACATCACATTATCTGTCCATAATCCTCAGTGGGCCCGCTTAAACTGAACACTGCTATTAACTAAGACGGAGTGGGACATCAGAGATCACCACATGGCTGTGTCTACATGCCCAGCATGCGTGCGTGTGTGTGTGTGTGTGTGTGTGTGTGTGTGTGTGTGTGTGTGTGTGTGTGCATGTATGGGTGCGTGCCTGCGTGCGTGTGTGTGATACCACTGAGTCAGAAATAGCTGCTATATTAGGGGGACTATAAAAGGAATGATTGTTTTGATTGGCTATTGATTGAAGACATGATATAGATGCACTTTCCCAAACACTAGCATATGATGAATGCACATTTGGGCATGAGCAGATGTGTGTGTGTGTGTGTGTGTGTGTGTGTGTGTGTGTATGTGTGTGTGTGTGTTATGGTAACACAGATGTGAGGAGGAAGGGAATGACATGGTGCTTAGTGAGGTGGCAGCGTGGGTGGTTCACATACACACACACACACACACACACACACACACACACACACACACACTCATAAACACACACACACACACACACACACACATGAACACATACACACATCCAACTTCCAAATTCATTCATTCATTTCAAAAGGAGCAGATGGCCTTGTACACACATCTGAAGCTTTTCACTAGAATAGAATAGAATAGAATAGAACATAATAAAATAGAATAGAATCTGAAAGGATATGAAAAGAAACAGAAGATAATCAGAGAATTAGAGAGAGTAGAACAGAACGTCATCAAGTAAGAGGGACGGAACGTTACAGAACAATGGCAGGGAACAGAAGAAGAACAGTGAAAAGGTGAAGGGTAGAGTATGTGTCTGTGTGAAGGCTGCTTAAAATGGGACGCGCCTTCCAACAGCCTATCCCTGTCTCCTATCTGTTCTCACGTCCCAGCTGGAGGATTACTGGAGGAAAAGTTTATCAGCAGAATGATAAAATTAGCATGCACATCCATCCCTTCCCTCTCCGCCATCCTCCCCTTCACTCATTCACTCCCCCTTTCTCTCTCTCTCTCTCTCTTCCCGATGCGCACACACACACACACACAAACACACACACACACACACATGTGCAGGCGCCCATGCAGGCCCACGCACACACACACACACACACACACACACACATACACAAATCACACATACACAAATCACACACACACACACACACACACACACATACACATACACAAATCACACACACACACACACACACACACACACACACACACACGCCCCTTCCGTCTCTCTCTGTCCTGCTGCCTGTCCTGCACCCCCCTCCCCCCATCTAGTTGCTGTGCAATGAGCCTTTCTTGTTGTCACATTAATTTCACCCCCTCCCTCCCTCCAAAAAAGGGACGTTGAATGGTAGAATTTCCCCTGACACCCCAACCAATATCAGTTAGGGGAGAGCTAAGAGTTGTGCGTTTGGAACATTTTTCTCACTCTTTTGCTGAAGAGAATTTTATAATTAACTGACAGACTTCTCACAAGGGCATTGGCTTGTTTCTCTGTTAAATATGGAGATGACAGTTTTACGAGGTAAAATATTCATCAGTCGAACGCTGCTCCGTGTGATTTTGAGACTAAATTACGGCTTTCGATGTGATACGCATAGCTATGTTTTACTTTAGTCACGTCCTTCTTTTTTCCTTTTTTTTTTTTGCTGTGCTTGATAAAGTAGAAGGCTTCCTATAGCCATGTAAGCCATTTATTCAACATTAGCATACAAGTCTGCGATTCATTTTATTACCATTCATTGCGGGTTCTGTGAGAGAAGCTTTTCAATGTGAAGGCGTAGAGTAAGTGTGATGTCACTCACAGAGCTCGCTGCGGAAGGCCTGGCAACTGACAAGAAAGTACATAGAGATTGCTGGGCGGGGGGGGGGGGGGGGGGGGGGGAACCTCAGTGTAATATTACTTCAAAAGAAGTGATGTACGTAATGTAACATTTCTTTTGCTTTAACAGAGCATGCCCACCCCTCCCCAACTCACTCTCTGTCTCTCCCTGCTTTATTACATCAACATCCGCGTATAGTTCCATTGAGGGCCATTAGCAACACATGGAAAAGGATGACTTTGGCAGTCCCCACTTTTAATTTATAGTCATATATATTCTGCTTTATTGGCGGTACAACCCATTGCAGATGTCACTGTTTGGTCTATGAGCATAAGTAAAAACCTATAAATTCCCACTCCGGCACCTTGTTAGTGAATCTGTGGAGAGAGGCGGGATGGCTTTGAGACAACTGATTGTTGCCGGTAACAACGGAGGTGTGTTCCTGGAGGGAATCCAGTAACAAGGTCGCTGGTAAATACGCCACGGCAGGACACAGACTCTGATGTGTGTGCTCTTTGATCGCGGCCGCACGCACACACGCTTGTACTCGCGAGTGTACATAGTTGTGCGTACAAGCATGTCTGTTTGTTTTTGTGTGTATGTCTGTGTGTGTGCGAGCACACACGTGTGCATGCTACGCTACGCTACCGCGTTCATGTGTGTGTTTGTGTGTATGCAAGGAAGTGGTGGTGGTTGGTGGATGGGGGGGGGGGGGGGTTGTTTGATGTGGATGTGCTGCTGGTACATTTCAAAGGCAAGCCTCTGATGAGGATTCTTCAGAGTGGCGGGGGGGGGGGGGGGAGGGGGGGGAAGGGGTTGTAGCCAGGAGACACTGATTGGCATTCATAGCGGAGAGGCTGGAGTGTTGCTAAAAACGAAATTAGGCTTTAACTAAGCTGCGCCATTCAGCTGTTTGACTAAGCTGCTGCCCCGTTCAGCTGTTTGAAATTCTGTCTTCTCAGGCCTTCTATTAATAAATGCATAATTGATTAGGGGGAGCATACGTGCCTGAACACCCTTTCTATTGGCACATGGACAGACAGACAGACAGACAGACAGACACACACAGACACACACACATTTTGTCTCTGTGTTGCTTCGCTTTATCCTCTTACCTTGTGATTTTTTCACTTACAAAATCCCTTTTCTTTCCGTAATTGTATTTATCCTTTTTTCTCTCTTCTTTCTTAGTCTTCCTTATATCTTTGATTCTCTCTCTTTCTCTCTCTCACTCTCTCTCTCTCTCTCTTTGTCTCTGTCCCTCTCTCTCTCTCTCTCTGTCTCTCTGTCTCTCTCTCTCATTCCTTCGCTCTCTCTCTTGATGTGTGTCGGTGTCGCCTGCCCTCAGGTACAATTGAACTCCTATCTTCCCCGGAGACCCATGAGTGGATGCCCTCTACTCAAATGCTTATCAATAACCTTTGAGTGCTCTCTCTTTCATTTCACAGCTGCATACCCGTTAGGCACACGCACATGCATGCGTGAAACCATGCACACAAACACACACACACACACACACATACACGTATGCTCCCACACAAACACACACACACACACATACACGTATGCTCCCACACATATGCACACACACGTGCACACACGCACACATATGCGCACACACACGCACACGCACACACACACACACACACACATATGCTCCCACGCGCACACACGCGCACACATGCACACACACACAATTCATGCATATAAACAAACTGGGACTGGGTTCGACATGACTGACTTTAAATGACCTTTATTGTTATATACGAGGTCACGGGCTAATCATTTAACCATATTGTACAGATTTAATATATTAATAACAATAATGATCTATTAAGAAAGATATAATCCCAAGAGAGAAATATCATAGGTTTATAAGCAACGTTTTGGATCATAGATTAAATGTTATATGCCTCCAGTGTTTGTATTTGGATCCTTTTTATGATATATAGGATTTTCCTTGCTGGCAAAAGAGACTAGGAGAAATATAAACCAACAATCTCTGTGATTCATTAGGGAATCATAGCAGTTAAATATGCAAATTAATTACTTTCCCAGTCACCCAAGATGGGTACTTTGTAATCTCAAGACGTACGGACAATTCATTTCTTTAATGTAAATCCCGCCTTTCATTATACTTGCTTTAACAATGTATTTTTTGTTCCCCTTTTTCATCTAACCAAGCCACAGTAGTAATGTTCGTCATCAGTTTATGTCCGCGGTCCTTATACAGAAGCTGCCTTTTGCTGTACCGATCTCCATTTGTCTCACCGTCTGATCAAAACCTTCTCTCTTAAACTTCCTCCTCCTCCTCCTCCTTCTCCTCCTCCTCTTCATCCCTCATTAATCATCCCTTATCTGCTCCCATAACAACCAACCACCCCGCCGCCCACCATCCCACCCACCACCCACTCTCTGCAGGTGAGCCTGGCCAGCTGAAGATCTACCTTCCAAAGAAACTTCTGGAATGTCTGCCCAAATGCTCCTCCCTGCCCAAGGAGCGCCACCGCTGGAACACCAACGAGGTGGGAGCCTCGACCATATTTGCTTGTTACGTGCAATGTTATCTGTAATGTAATCTTCAGTTGGCTCGCATGGAGTGGATTTCACATCTCGAATATAAAAAAACACGTTAAGGGCCCTTTAATTGGCTTCTCCCCACCCCGCCCCCACCCCCTCCTCCCCCCAGCCTCATTTTAAATCCACGTTCAAATAATAATCTTTCACTTGCAGTCCGCTAACTTCCTATTCCATCTGGTGTTGTGTGTTGCCTGCTTGGCTCTGTAATTGAAAGCATGCCGTGAAGGAACGGGCGGCGCAGGTTGTTCGGATGTTTAAATCCGGCAGATTGAGCGAGGGGTGAGACAGGATAAATATGTCTGCGGCCCGGCACCATTGTGGTCAGTAAGAAGAGAAGCCCTATCTGATTAGATTGTTGCTATGCAACTGTGGCAAGTCCATCAAATTTTTTATTTTTTATTTTTACCTCTTCTACTTCTTCTTCTACTTCTGGTTGGCTTTTTCCTGCACTCGTATTATCTGTTCGAAAATGAAGTTCCTGCAGCGCGAGAGTGCCGCGCCTAATACCCGAAAAACGCTCTCTTAATTGTGACCGTGAACACAAAGTGTTGGGTCAGAATCCGTGATGAGTAACTTCAGGGCATTCCTGCCTTCACTGGGTTCAGCGATTACTGCATTAAAGAGAGGGCTCAGCGAACGTGCCACAGCCAAGGATTCTGTTACAAACTACAGAGCCGGCTCGACCTTGCTCTCTCCCGGGGCATTGTTTGACTCCAATATCTTCCATGGCAACAGTGGATCATGGCGGAACGGTATAGCGCATGCTAACTTGCTAGTATGCAGCGGCGCCAAACCTAGGCTTTTTGTATTCTTCTTTTTTGCAAGGGGGCCCTCGATGGGGCTTGTGAGGGCCGACGGCAGTAGTGACCCCTGCGGGTTCCGAGCGAAGTGTGGCGTTGAAAGCTTTTCAGACCTGGCGTTGCGCTCCCCCAGACTTAACCGTCGTGGCGGAAGTGTTTGATGGGGGGGGGGGGGGGGGGGGGGGGGAATGGATGTGGGGGCCCTTCGTCGTCGATAGCCTCTTGTTTATGCGATGCACGGCTCTGCCCTGGCGGTTGGTTTCATCCAGGGTGCCGTGGCTTGCCTCTGATGAGACATTTTCTGTGTGTGTGTGTGTGTGTGTGTGTGTGTGTGCAGGCTGTGCACTCCATTATGGATGTGTGTTGGTGTGTTTGTGTTATTGATTACTAAGCCCGGCATTATTATGCAATGCAAAGCTGATTTTGCCTGTGGTTTTTCTCAACGGAAAGTCATTACATTTTTCATGCAATCCATCTCAATGAAGGTCATACTAGGAGTTAAGAACTGTACCCACCAAGGCGTCTGCTGAGATGAATAGGAAATGTCTGTGTATGTGCGTGCGTGTATGTGTGTGTGTGTGTGTGTGTGTGTGTGTGTGTGTGTGTGTGTGTGTGCATGCATGCGTGTGTGCGTGCGTAAGTGCGTGTGTGTGTGTGCGAGACCAACCCAATCACTCGTGGTTGAGGTCTTTGTGTTGAAGGCAGGGGACAGGATTTGAGAACATTGTCACTGATCCCCCCCACCACCACCAGACCCATCACCTCCCCCACTCCTCACCCCCCTCCCCCCTCCCCCACCCCTCACCCCAACACCCTCACTCACCATCACTATACCTCTAAGCTTTCATTTTTCTACCTTCTCCCTCTCCCTCTCCCTCCTCCCCTCCATCCCTATTTCTTTGGTGTCTCTCTCTTTCTGCCTCTCTCTCGCTGTCTCTCCATCTCTCTCCCTCTCCCTCTCTCTCTGTCTCTGTTTCTCCCTCTCTCTCCCCCCCCTCTCTCTCTGTCTCTCCCTCTCTGATGATGGGGAGCCAGTTCAGTTCAGAGGGAGGTGGGGGGGTCCCTGAGCGGATTGCTTCAAAGCTCCTCTTCCATCCAGGCATAAAGTTTTCTGCATACCTAAACACTCCCATTGTGTCTGATGCTCCCCTCAGCTCTTGGTGCCTTCAGTGTTGGCTTGCATGCGTGCGTGCGTGCGTGCGTGCGTGCGTGCGCGTGTGTGTGTGTGTGTGTGTGTGTGTGTGTATGTGTGTGCGGCCTGCTTGCATGTTTGCACTGCTGGAGAAGCATATTATGGGATGTCATATGTCGCCAGTACCAAATGAATTCAAGGTGATTACGTTATTGTAATTATTGTTGTTGTTGATGCTAAAATAGGAAATGTACTAGTGTGGGTCAGTGTCAATTGTATAATAATAAAATAACAATAAACTGTAATAAGTATTTTAATAAAACAACAGTAATTTGCAGTGTAATAATATGATAACATCTATAATTATAAGATTGTTATTATTATAGTTATATTGTATTTGTTCCCAGCCTTTACGTCATTGATTAGGTTTAAGGTTGTTAAAAGCGATGAGCAATTAATTTTTATTTGAAGGATGCTAAATTTAAGTTGAAAACAGAGAATTATTATTTGTTGAAAACAAATAAGACTTCATAACAATATTACTCATTATGTAGGCACCCATTCTCTCTCTCTCTCTCGTACTGTGTGTGTGTTTATGTGTGTGTGTGTTTTGTGTGTGTGTGTATGTGTTTGTGTGCATCTGTGTGTGTGTGTGTGTGTGGCTGTGTGGGTGTGTGTGTGTGTTTCTGTGTGCGTGCGTGCATGCGTGCGTGCATGTGTGTGTGTTTGTGTGTGTGTTGTTGTGCCATTTTTAAATATGTCATCACAATTGTCACCAACTGCAAGATGTGCTAATGTTATAAGAATCTATGTATATTTATGTATATATTTTCATTCATTTTTCTATTTTGTGTGTGTGTGTGTGTGTGTGTTAATGCGTGTGTGCGTGCATGCATGTTTGATTGTGAATGTGTGTGTGTGTGTGTGTGTGTGTGTGTCTGTGTGTTGGCCCATACCATAGATCAGAAACAGAGGGAGGTGTTAGAAAATTGAGAAAAAAGGACAATAGCGGAAACAAATGAGAAACGAGAGGAAGGGGGGAGGAGGATGGGAGCGATGAGGGAGATTAGCACTGCGTGTTTGGATAACGATGGCTCTGATTAACTCACACTTAATCCTTCACAGACTTCAACTGGTGCGTCCTTACTCTCACCCTTTTGTTATTGTGCACCTGTAATAATATGTGTATGTGTGTGTGTGTGTGTGTGTGTGTGTGTGTGTGCTGTGCTCGTGCTCGTGTGAGCGTGAATGTGTGCTTTTTTTGTCCTCCACGCGTGCGTGACTGCATATTAGCATTTGATCTGTTTTGTCACGCATGCACAACACCCCCCCCCCCCCCCCCCCCCACCTCCCCCTCTATGGACACCTTGGACTCCCACAAGCAGTGAGCTGTGACCCCATACATTTTGCCCTCTGCACACCCCTCCTTCACTGTGTCCTCCTCTCCTCTCCTCCCCTCTCTCTCTCCCTCGCTCCGTCTCTCTGTTGTGTACCCACCGAGGTGTGAAATTATTCTGGGATGGAGGGATGGATTCCTCCCTGTAGGGCTGCACGGCTAGGTGAGCCTTTTGTTCAATAATAGATTCAAGGTGTATCTGTATCTGTCCGTAGTAATAGGCTATAGACCAGTTTTAGATAACAGACCTGGCTGAGGTGAACAAGATGGCTGCTAGATTGTGCTCTATCCAAGCACCAAGCCACGGGATGTGGGGGGGGGGGGGGGCAGAGAGAGAGAACAGGTCGTTTCGTTTGAGCGGAATGTTCAGAGAACTGCGAATATATATATTTTTTTAATCTAGGAGAGGAAAAGAAAGAAAGAGCGAGAGAGAGAGAGAAAAAAAAACTGCAGGAGCTAAAGCTTTCGCCTCGGGAGCCGAAGTCATGAAAGGTAAAGTTATTAGAGTGATCATGTTGGAGGCCTCCTGACTTCCCACCTTGCGGTACCGTCGGCCCGGAGTCACCGCGGAGGCAGAGGACTCAATACGCCTCTCAGAAGATGGCCTCCGCATGTTGTGCCGTGGCCTTGCATGGAGCTCGAGCCGTACCGCGGTTACCGCGCAGAAAGCGGTAAAAGCCGTGAACGCTAAGCGTCGTGACACTCTCGTGCGGTACGCAATGGGCAGGTCTATTGGCGGCGGGGCTATTTAAACACTGCAGTGTTTATGTTTTGTTGTTTGTTTCTATTATATTATTGTATTGCCTCCCACAATCGATTAGCGGAATTAGCAGGGATGTTGTGTTTACTAGCAGGGAATTAGAGCTGCTCCAGCACGGCTCGCGAGTCATATTTACCTCCTGCCGAAGCCCCCCCAGATCTCCGCCTAATGCACTGGGGGGGTGAGATGTAGGATTTATGTTGTGGTCTTAGCCTAATGCAGCCGTGGCACTATAGGGTGTGGAAGCAGCCTGCCTACTTGACAGTTTACACACACTCATGTCTGAATAATATTAACATGATTGCCTGAATGAGCTGCAGATCAAAAAACATATATATACATTTAAGATTACCAATCTGTGTTTGTGTGTGTGTGTGTGTGTGTGTGTGTGTGTGTGTTTGTGTGTGCGTGCGTGTGTGAGAGAAAGAAACAGAGGTGTTTCCATGGTAACAGGATGAAAGCGTGTGTGTGTGTGTGTGCGTGTGCGTGTGCGTGTGCGTGCGTGTGTGTGAGTGTGTCGGTGTATGCCCTAACCCACAGTTTGATCAATGTTCTCTATGTGACATGCATGTTTATGATTGTGTTCATAGGATGACGTCAGAGATCTTTGTTTGGAATGTCAAACATATATACTGCGGGCCTAAAAAATCCTATATAGGAGAAGAAGAACAACAAACCTCAAACCTATCTAGAGAGACTCCCTCTCTCATGTTCCCTTTTTATCTCTCTGATACAAACGTGCACACACAGGCACACACAGGCATGCACACAAATATTACGTTACTACTAGGTTTATACACAATCTACCATTTCAAGCCAAAAAGCTTCGCTTTAGGGGATGTTTTTACCTCTAACTGACTTTTGGACAAACTTCTTACTCTCTCTATTGAGTGTGTATTTGTGTGTGTGTCTCTGTGTGTGTGTGTGTGTGTGTGTGTCTGTGTGTCTGTGTGTTTAAGTGTCTGTGTTTATGTGGCTGTGATCATTGGTGCACAAAATCAAGTTTTTGTGTGTTTGTGTGTGTGTGTGTGTGTGTGTGTGTGTGTGTGTGTGTGTGTGTGTGCGTGTTTGTGTGTGTGTCTTTATCTGGCTTTGATCAGTGGTGTGCATAATCAAGTTTTTCTATTGTTCTCCATACTATTGTTGTCCATACTATTGTTGCCCCATTCAAACAAAGTTTACGTTTGTATTAACTAAATGTACATTATTACAATATTACATATTACATTTACACATATTGCATGTACATATATTACGTATACAACGCAAATGTATTACATATTTTACTGTACATGTAGCATTGTCACGATGGTTCCCATGTGTACACCCTAAGTCTTGAGATTGGGCGTTGTGTGCATGGGAAAATATACTGATGATAGTGATGATACTGGTGATAGTGGTGAGTTATTATCCTGGTGATAGTGGTGATAGTGGATATAATGATGCCACTGATCATAGTGATCCTAGTGATCGTAGTGTTGGTATTGATGATAGTAATGATAGTGATGATAGTGATGATAGTGATAATAGGGTTGAAGCTGATGATACTGGTGATTAGGGCTGTAGTCAACCAAATAAAATCTTGGTCGACTGAAATTCGACCAACTCTACGACCAATCCATTGGTCGATGCTGAGAGAAATTATTTAAAGAAAAATCTGCACATTATCTCTAGATTAATTTAATCGGCCACAATGCATTCTACTCTACCTGCTAGCCTAAATATCACGTAAGTGCTGTTTGGAGAAGGTCAGTGGGTTTCAGATCCACTCTTGGTCCGAGTCAGACTAGGTTGCGGCAGAGCTTCACTATAAAGCAGGTCACACAGCGGACGAGCCACGGAGCGCTGCGTCGGGCAGCGTCGCGTGGCATATAGACGACACGCGTCTGAAGGTTCGATTTTAGGTTTTCTTCTGTGTTTAATGTAATGGTGATACTGATGATACTGATGATACTGATGATACTGATGATACTGGTGATACTGATGATACTGATGATACTGATGATACTGGTGATACTGATGATACTGATGATACTGATGATACTGATGATACTGATGATACTGATGATACTGATGATACTGATGATACTGATGATAC
>JACYXH010000639.1:1199086-1201586 GCA_026745465.1 Lota lota | reverse complement strand
ATAGCACAAGTCAGAAGACCACCTGACTAATAGTAACTAATGAATTAATAGTTAACTAATAGCACTGCGTACCCTTGGTAGGATGAACAGGCTGGGTTTGAGGAATTTATATTACAATTTATATTTCATTGTAATAATTGAGCTAAAGCTTGATTAGCATATAAATGTAACATCTGTAGATGATAATTCACCGAGCAAACTTCAATGTTCATTTGTAACCCAATAGAACATGGGTTATAATTTGAAGATTCAATGAATATGGAAGTATGTTGCTTTTGCATTTGTTTAATTGCTATATCAATGTAGAATGAATGTTACATTGCAGTACACAATTATATTGAACCAACATCCAGTTTTATATTTTGATATATGCAAAAAGTATTATGTTTCGGTTCGTAAAATTGATCAGAGTCAATCTGCCATCTGTCACCATAAAACAGAACAATGCATTCCCTGTGTGTGTGTGTGTGTGTGTGTGTGTGTGTGTGTGTGTGTGTGTGTGTGTGTGTGTGTGTGTGTGTGTGTGTGTGTGTGTGTGTGTGTGCAAGTGTGTGTGCGTGTCTGGGTCCGTGAGTTTGTGTGTTTGTGTGTGTGGGTGTGTGTGTGTCTGGGTGTGTGTGTGTGTGTGTGTGTGTGCATGTGTGTCTGCGTGTCCGTGTGTGTGCGTGTGTGTGTGTGTGTGTGTGTGTGAGTATGTGTACGTGTGTGTGTATGTTTATGCAGATTTAATTTTCTCTGGTTTCTATAAGGTCTTAATAATTCTGCCCTGGATTCCATTGGGTTTCAGTTTTGTACAGTCCAGTGTAGTTCACACATTTATGATCCCTCTCTCTCTCTCTTTCTCTTTCTCTTTCTCTCTCTGTCTTTTTCTTTTTCTCTCTCGTTCTCCCTCCCTTGTTCTCTCTTTGTGTACCTCTCTTTCCCTTCATGATGTATGGAATGTCTACCCTTATGTAGAGTGTGTGTTTGTAAAAGTCTATCTATTCTAATTTCACTGATTCCTAAGAGATTAAACAAGCCGGCATTTATATGCATGTCTGTTACTGCATTCCCTGGCGTGTGTGTGTATGTGTGTGTGTCTGTGTTTGTGTGTGTGTGTGTGTGTGTGTGTGGGGGGGGGGGGGTGTTTGTGTGTGTGTGTGAGAGAGAGAGAGAGTACGTGTGTGTTTGGATCCCCACTGCAGGGTAACTTGTTCCTCTGCACAAACTGCATAATATTACCATTATGTACCATTAGGCTAATACTAGCTTATTTGTATTGAGAGGACATCCATCTTGTGTTGGATGTTTTTTTACTTCAAGGTAAGAATGTTTGATGAGCACTGTGTAGTCAATCAAGACAGCTAGTACACAGTACGCACTGCTAGACCTGCTTCCACCGCCTAGTCTCAGCTAAGCAATTTCTCTTCGAACAGACGATGATGAGGATTCACACACAAACACACACACACACACATACATACACACCATACACAAACACACAGACACACACACTCACACAGCAGCGCTCCAAGTTTATCGAATGCCAGGCCACCTCCTGAGGTATTCTGGCAGTAAGTGAGCAGTCTTTATCTATTGATTTATTTTTTACAATCCATGTGCATTACATTGTAAAAAGCCTTTTAGATGTATGCATAGCTGTTGTATAAAAGCCTTCACTACCACGTAGGAGGCAAAGAGGTGGAGAGTGACTCTCTGCTCTGAGCTCCACACCTATGCATCACCACTGTACACTGTACAAGTCTATTATGGTTTCTAGCTCATCACACGTACATATACCTCAACTTTGAGCTTGCTTCTAATGTATACGTTTGGCTGTTGCCTCCTAGTTAATGTCAGTCATTAAAAATGGCTGTGGGGGGTCCTGCTGTATCGCTGTGTACGGGCCTCGTAGGAGCAGGCGTGAATGTGAGCCAGATGAGCAAAAACTGCTTCTATAGACAACATCTGTGTTTCAACAGATCCATTTGTTTCACCATTGATGCAATAAAACGAATTTCCAAACACTTTGCAGAATCTGCTGACACCGGGGTTATGGCCGTGACTCCATTAAAGTCAAAAAGAGAATGAGTGGAACCTTGCTGGGTTTTCAAAAAATAATGTGTATAGCCACGGCAGAAATAAAAAATCATTATTTCAATGTGTTCACAACATAAGCCTGCCTGTAGCTGAAGTGGTTTATTGTGAAGTTGTTTGTCTATTCCCCATTCAAGTGTTTAATTTAAAAATGCACCTTGACAATCGATCGCGATTGTGAATGTAATTGGCTTCAGAAGACAAATAAAACCCACATCCAGATGTTTTCAAAGAAACCCAACCTCGTTTTTCTTTGTTTTTTGAAGACAAGCCTCAAAACATTTCTGTTCGTTTCCTCACTTTCGACGTGACTTAATCCACGGGCCAAAAGATCGGCACCAAAGCGGGGAATGCATTTCAAACTCTGTCACGAAGTACCATGTGGAAACACAGCCGGTGTCAGTCTGCGCCGTACCCTGACACG
>JACYXH010000639.1:1186586-1189086 GCA_026745465.1 Lota lota | reverse complement strand
AGTATGCCGCCAGCGTTTACTCATGAAGAGTATGACGAGACGAGAACAGACAGACAAACAGACAGATATATATACTGGAAGACAGACGGACAGGCAGACAGATAGACTGGCAACCAAGTGCATACAGACAGAGCACAGTACAGTACAGTATCCCTCTACTTTTGACTAATGACTGTGTTGATGGAGGCTAGACAAGCCCACAGCCATACACACACACACTCCAAATAACAAGATGGAGCTGGGGGTTGCATGGGATGGGTTACAGAAAAACAATCCAGCTAAGTGCTGTCCCTCCAGCTGCTCTCAGCTCAGCCTCATGTGTCACACACACACTCACACACACACACTTAGGAAGGACTGCACACACACACACACACACACACACAGACACGGACACACGTTCACATACACACACACACACACGCATGCATGCACACACACACACATACATTCACGCACACACACACACACATTTGCCTGCGCACACACACACACACACCCACGCACACACTTACACACTTACACACACATAAATGCATGCACACACGCGGAAACATACACTCACATTTGCATGCACTCACAATTGCAATCCCACCGGACACATATACATTTGCATGCACACACACACACAAACACAAGCACACACACACACGCACACACACACACACACACATATAAGCACACATTTGCATGCACACACACACAAACACCCAGATACACACACACACACTTGTGCGTACACACATACAAACACACACACACACAACTACACACATACCCCCCCCCCCCCCCACACACACACACACACACACACACACACACTGCAATTCCCCCTCGCGTTCCTTTAGTGTTTCTGCTCAGAGCTGGACTCTTCTTGCCAGAATGAGAGGAATACCTCTAATGACTAAATGGAGAGAAAGAGAGAGAGACAGAGAGAAGAAGTTAATGTGTGTGTGTGTGCGTGTCTGTGTGTTTGTGTGTGTGGTTGCGTGTGTGTGTGTGTGTGTGTGTGTTAGGTCTAGGGAACAGTGTGGGGGGGGGGGGGGTGTTGTTGATCTGGGGAAAGGATGAAGCAGCGCTAGAGTGTTGATGTCTGCTTCACTGCTGCTTTGTGCTGCATTTCAAATTCTGATTGCCTTAAGAGGACAATTTACATTTCATAGACTTTGGCAACAAGTGGGTGAGATGATAGGGAAAGGGAGGCTGGTGTTTCAAGGAGGAAGTCAGGGGCAAGAGGGTACACACATCGATGTTGCTGGTAAAGAAAAGGTATAAATAGTCCTAGATTTGATGTCTCTCTCTCGCACTCTCGCTGTGTCTCACTCTTAGTGTATTATTTTGTCGGCGTGTGTGTCTTACACATTTGCCAATCTTTGGAAAACTCCTGTGAGATTTACATTTCTGAGAATAATAATAAAAAGAGGCACAAGCAGCAGGTAGAGGATAACATTTAAAGTTGACATCACCAACTTTTCCCAAATAGAGTATCTATCAAACAGTCTGTGTGTTTGTTTATCAGATAACTTCCTCCACTCTTGAGGCTGATAAGTGTGTTGGAGTGTCTGATTGGTTGGTGGCCCCAAGGGTCTCTACGAAAGGGTACTTACTCTAAATCTCTCTCCTGACTAGTTGTTCCGTGACCAATCAGGTGCCCACAGAGAGAGATGCCCACATCTCTCTCTCTCTCAACTTCAATTCAATTCAATCTCTCTCTCTCTCTCTATCTCTCTCTCTCTCTCTCTCTCTCTCTCTCTCTCTCTCTCTCTCTCTCTCTCTTTATATATATATATATATATACATATATATATATATATATATATATATATATATATATATATATATATATATATATATATAGATCCATTAATCTTCATCTGTCTGTCTGTCTATCTGCCTGTCTCACTCTCTCTGTATGTTTATTTAATCTTGCTGTTTTTTTAATTATGTCTCCAGGAGATTGCTGCATATCTCATCACTTTTGAGAAACATGAGGAATGGCTGACGACATCACCAAAAACAAGGTAAGTCGAATACGCACCCACATGTGAACTCTCCATGTCTCTATCTCTCTCCCTCTCCCACTCTCTCTTTCTCTCTCTCTCTCTCTCTCTCTCTCTCTCTCTCTCTCTCTCTCTCTCTCTCTCTCTCTCTCTCTCTCTCTCTCTCTCTCTCTCTCTCTCTCTCTCTCTCTCTCTCTCTCTCTCTCTCTCTCTCTCTCTCTCTCTCTCTCTCTCTCTCTCTCTCTCTCTCTCTGTGTAACACAGGCCAACATCCAAGCTGAGAATGCACGCGCACACACCAACATGATCTCACCCGGTCGGCCAGCCGGCGACGAGCGATATTTCAATCCCAATGACTAAGTGCCCATGTTTTTTAATTAAAAACAGTGGAGACATACACCTCGCGCGTCTCCAAAGGATGGAGCAGACGCGTCCACATGGAGGCAGAATGCTGTGGAACATGGCGGTGGAAAGTAAAACACATAGTCAGCTGGAAGTGG
>JACYXH010000639.1:799086-1174086 GCA_026745465.1 Lota lota | reverse complement strand
AGAGCAAAGATAACTACAGCACAGCATGCAGTCTCCCACATGAACACAAACATACACACACAAACACACACACACACACACACACACACACACACACACACACACACACACTTGCATGTATGCATGCAAACACACACATGCACATGTGTGCACACACAAAAACAAACACACACACACACACACACACATAGCAATAGGCATGGCATGCGTGCTTGATTCAACTGCACATGCATGTAGAATAGCACACCCACGCTCCTCTGATCTTCTGTTGGAAGGTCAAACAAGGACAGTTTCATAATGTTGAATGGCTTGTTGGTCTGAGTGGTTGTGTCTCCTCACTGCTCACTCGTGTTCCTTTTTCTTCTCCCCGGGTCTGTTTTTTTACACACCCTTTATTTCCATATATTTTGTTGGCAGTTAATGAACAGATGGAAATCATGGCAGAATAGCTCAGGGTGACGAAACCTCTTACATTAAAAGATAGTGCCTGCAGATGGGGGCCCTTTAACATTTTCATATCAGCTTTTAATGTATGAGTGAATTTAGAATGGGTGAGTGAGTGAGGCCAGAGGCCAAGTTACTTTGAATACAGAACATAATATTTATACGACAACAACATTAGTTATTCATGGACAGCCTTCTGACCCGACACGGTTGGTTTTTGGTCGTGATCTCAAACAAAAAAGGCAACTCAAACTATGTTTTCTTTCAGATTCTTAAAGTTAACTCCTTAACCCCTATCTCTGTGTTGAAGGTTAAACTCTTTAAAGATTTATTTAAAGATTTATAATTTCAAGTGTACATTCCCTTAACCTTCTTAGTTTCTTCCACTAATACTATCACAAACCAACAGAACTATAACATGTCTGAATGAAATATGGTATCTAATATATCCACCCAACGTTTGAACAGATGTTGTTCTATATATATATATATATATATATATATATATATATATATATATATATATATAATATTTGATTGACGTTGGTGAGATTGAATTTGGTACTTGTGGTCATCAACATAGAAGGACTTGTGTTGTTGCAATATTCCACACAACCTAGTTGAATGGCACGGACAACGTTATGTACTTTATGTAGGATTTGAATAAAAATGTTCAACACAAGAGGGTGCCATCACACACTACCGCTTTTGAGTCTAACATCAAAAGCGGAAAGAGAGAACGTTTGGAAATAAAAACAAGGTCAGATGACGTTTCATGCACTCTCGAATCAAAATGGCTGTCTGCTAATCATTCATCTCTGTTGGTCTGCAGGTGCGGGGAGCAGTCTGCACCAGAAGTGTTCCAGCGTGAAGCAGCGCATCATCTCCTCCAAGCAGGAGCCAGGTGCCGGAGCAACGGCCGGGACAGGGGCGGGGCTGAGGAGCGGCGCGGCAGATGGCAGCGAGGTGCAGAACAGCGACGTCTCTGAGGGCCAGACGGAAGCCAGCCCTGGGGGAGCCAGGGGCCGCGGTGGCGGGGGAGGAGGAGGAGGAGGAGGAGGAGGAGGAGGAGGAGGAGGAGGAGGAGGAGGAGGAGGAGGAGGAGGAGGAGAGAGGAGGAATGGCAGGATAGCCAAGCCCTCCCTCCTCCCTCAGAGCAGCATGGAGGTCTCCTCGTCCACATCTGCGTCCACCTCCACCAATCAGGTGGAGGTGCCGGACACCACCCAGAGCTCCCCGCTGTCCATCGCCAGCGACTTGGCCGACAGCCCCGCCCTGGCCATCGGTGCCGGCCTATCGCAGAGCACCGCCGTGTTCATGTCCGAGGTCACCACACTGACCGGCGACTCTGTGTACTCGGCGGGACACACCCACCTGCTGGCCTCCCCCCACGACAACACCCCAGCCGGGATACTGCTGGCCGTCACCCCGGATAACCAGAGGTTCGCCTCCTTCGCCGGCGGGGTGGGGTTAGGGGAGGGCGGGGAGCTGGTGCTGTCCAGCTCCCTGGACACCGGGGGAGGGGTCAACCTGCCCGAGACCACCATGAACTTTGACCCCGACTGTTTCCTCAACAACCCCAAGCAGGGCCAGACCTACGGCGGGGGCGGGGGTAAAAACGAGGGCTGTAACGGGGACGACGTGGGGCTCCACTGCCCCGCCAACGGTTACGTGTACAACGCCGCGCTCGTCAACAACATCAAGACGGAGGGCGCCGGCCTGGAGCAGCCGCTGGCATCCCAGAGCGGCTACGTGGGGGAGGGGACTGGCCTCAGCCCCAGCACCACACTGGAGCAGATGGACTTCAGCGCCGTGATGTCATCAGCCTGCGTCCAGAACCTGACCCAGCCCACACACCACCCCTCTCCCAGCCTCTTCCTCCAGGCCTCCCCGCAGGCCAGCCAGCCCTCTCAATCTCAGACAAACGGCTCAGACGCGGGCCAGGACTCAGGCGAGGCCCAGGCTTACATAGGCCTGCCCTCTGTGCAAGCGGACTCTCCCGTCACCAACGGTGACCCACACACGCACCTCCGCCAGGCCAGCCCAGAGCAGCAGGCCCTGTGCGGGAGGAATGGGTCAGCCGTGGGCTCATTCCCCCTGAAACAACAGGACGCTACGGTAGAACAGTCTGCCAGAAGGGGGCACCAGGAGGTCCTGGAGAAGGGACCCGAGAGTGGGGGCGAGTTACTGCTGAAGCCTGGGGATCCACACGCGGCCTATGCTGGAGTCAACGGGGAACACTATCTGCAGCCCACAGATGACAGCGGAGGAGGAGGAGGAGAGGGAGGTGGAGGTGGTGGTGGTGGGGTTGGTGGCGGTGGTGTTGGTAGTGGTGGAGGTGGTGGAGGAGGTGGAGGTGCAGGGAACGGGGGAGTGGAGAGTGAGATCCTTTGCAACGGCGTGAGCTTGTCGGGGACCAACGGCTCGGTGGTGGCCAGTCCTCAGTCGATATCCGCCAGCGGCAGCATGGACGGGGGGCTCTACGGCGCCGCCATGCCCCAGCAGGTGGGGGGCGGAGGGGGAGTGTCGGCCTCTTCGGCCGGAGCGGGGGGCGCCATCAGCCTGGAGGGCTTCGAGGCGTCATTCGGTAGCCAATTCTCCGACCTCATCAACGATTTCATTTCGGTGGAGGGGTCCGGAGGAGGGGTGGGCGCGGCCGTCACAGGGGTGCTGATGCCCCAGGAGGGGACTGCGGGGGAGGAGCAAGGCCCAGGGGCTACCCCGCTGCAGGGCTCTGGGGTGGAGCAGGGTGCTATGGGGATGCTCCAGGACACCGGGAGGCTGTTCAGTGTGACGGATTACTCACCTGAGTGGTCCTACCCAGAGGTTAGTCATTACACCTGTCTGTCTAGTACACTGGTTATCAGGATGGCAAGTGGGATGTGGGGAAACGTGACATTTGATTGACACAGTTGTTTCTGCCTCGCTTAAAAGGCCCTTTGTTTATTATGAATCCTTTTGGTCCCAGGTCCTCGACTTCCGAGGTACATTTAAGACGCATACATCACTCTGGTTAATGTGGAAATGACACCATTTTCTCACAGATAAATGTACTAGTGCTAACCGCCGGCATCAAAGCATAGCCTTGCATAATAAGTGCCCTCATTCCCCTTACTGAATAACATTTGAAGCAAAAACATCATATCTTTACATCGTTAAATCCTCCTTTGTTCTTCCTCTTTTTTTAAAAAAGCCTTTATTGCTATCAGTGGCCCATGTCTATAGAGAACACAGGCTGCTCTTACCCAACATATACTGTATCCCACAGCAGTGTTAAACCGCTCCTGCAGTAAACCGCATGGGGAAGCAAACAACAAGGACATCACATCTGTCTGTGTCGGTGACGACTTTAACTTTTGCCCTACATGCCAATAGGACAGGAGCAGAGCAGATGTTTTGTATATGATAATGAAGATAATGTGTAACGTAGGCGCAGGTTGGCTTCCAATTTGGCAACTCATTAACTCCAACTAACACCCCTCCATGTTGGCATATCCCTGGACACCCTTAATAACACTCTAATCTGACACTTTGCTATCTCACCACTCTGGCTGCGACATTATGTCTCGCAACCAACTGCCAATGGTGAAGGTTGTGGATAAAGAATGATTTAGGACTGTGTGAATGTCTCATGATGGTTTGGACTGATCTCACATCGCCACAAATATGTAGACACATGCATCTGATTCGTTTTCACATGTACAAGAAAAGTTCAATCCTGATTGGATCAAATCTGAATCCCTTTGTCGTGTTTACACCGCAATTTAAGATGACAATCAGATTCGCCTTTCTCCACATTGCTGTAGTGTGAACATAACTTGATCTACCATCATGTCCATCGTCTACCATCTTCATGTCAGGTAGCGCTGTAGACTGCGTGTAGGGGTTGCCTGAGTTGTGTGGTGTGTGTTGGGTGCGGCAGGGTGGGGTGAAGGTGCTGATCACAGGGCCCTGGCTTGAGAGCAGCAGTGAGTACAGCTGTCTGTTCGACCACATCAGCGTCCCCGCCGCCCTCATACAACCTGGCGTGCTGCGCTGTTACTGCCCAGGTAATATCCCTCCTCCTCCTCCACCACATGCTATTACGATTGAGTCATTTAGCTGACACTTTTATCTAAAGTGACTTACAGTGACGTGCGTGCGTTAAGATACATGTGATGCTTGAGCAGGTAGGGGTTTCTGGCTAGCAGCTGCTCAATCTTTGTCATTGCATTATTTTCCCACTTTGTCCCTCTTTCTATCTCTATTAAATACAACTTTGTAAGCACACGGTTTTTACTCAATTACATTCATTTTGCCAAACCCTAATGATTACTACACTTAAACCAAAATAATACCACTACCATAGAACTCTGCCAAATGCTACCGCTATGATAGAACTCATTATTTAACATCCATTTTTTCTCAACAAGGTATAGGGACAAGAAAAAAAGGAGGACATACATGTAGCATCATAACAACAGGAAATAAGTATAGAATGTCGTTTAGTGTAATATTTTGCCAACACGGCAAAGACTTGCCACATCACAAGATATATGCATTTAGACATGCATATAGACATTTGATGTGATATTCTATTTGATCACCCACATATTCTGAACGGTGTTGGGGTTCTGTTTTCTCCAGCCCATGACACTGGGCTGGTGATGCTGCAGGTGGCCATGGGGGGCGAGGTCATCTCTTCCTCTGTAGTCTTTGAATACAAAGCCCGCGATCTTCCTGCCCTGCCTTCCTCACAGCACGACTGGTTGTCCCTGGACGGTAAGTGTACTTATTTGTGTGATTAAAACTGTGAGAAAAAGAGAGATTCTGAATGTGTGTAGTGTTTGTGTGAAGGAGAACAAGAGAGTGTGTAGAGTGTATATATTTGTGTTGAGATGGTAAATTCTAAGCAAATGACACGTTGTGTTGCCACATGCCAAATCATGTCATAACATCAGTTTTCCTTTTTGTAATATCTAATTCACTTACAACTCCAACGCATTCTTCTATATTAATGAGTGTAATTTGAAGTTGAAATATATACAGGATGTATTGTAAACATCTACACTTCATCCATTCAAGAGTATAGATCCCTATACATTTGTGCTTCATGCAACCAAGTGTGTGACTATGAGTTTGCATGAGTATGTGCATGTGAGAGAGAAGTGTATTATGTGTGTGTGCCCATGCATGTATTAAGCAATTTGAATCATGTATTAATCATTGTTTTGATGCATACAAAAATCCCCTAAGGAAGCAGGATATAGACACACACACACACACACACACACACACACACATACACACACACACACACACACACACACACACACACACAGTGTGTGAGTGCATCAATGTGTGAAGGACTCTGCATTCATTGACACATCTATGTCAAGCAGTTGTGTCTGATGAAATGAATTTGAAACTTTAGTGCCTGCAGTGCAAGAGCCTGCGACCGCATCAGGCCGATTCAATGAGTGAGCAGGTTATCGCATGCGTTTTTTTTTTCTTTTTTTTTTTCAGTTTTTAGATGGCAACATCTCATATACAGCTAGTGTTGCTTGGCTATAGCACTTTATTCATCATCGTTTGGTGTTTGTCTTCACTGCTCTCCAGTATCTCTCTCTAGGGTGTTCGGGTTATCTAACGATTAAGAGGTTGAAAGATTAGGCTACACAAGAGTTTGTCTAACGCTCTTACTCATGGTTTGCTAGCAGTCTTTTTGTTGTTGTTCCAGAGTCGATTCGATTATAATACGATTTAAATATAAACACTGTAAGCGTGCAAAACACACCAATGGCCTTGGCAACAATTTAACAAATATGTCATGGGCTATGGCTTAGAGCTTAACCAGTTGTGTCATCGTGTGGCTGAACAGCAGCAACTATTGGAGAGCTTTGTTGCGCAATGTACGGGATCCACCGAGAGACACACATAGCGGTCCCCTCGAAGAAGCATGTACAAGGTTACACTGCGATCGCCCCCGTCTCCGTGTTGCGCAATGCGGCAATGCGGCTGTGTAGTCTACAGTGAAGTCACGAGTCCGCCTTTGGTTTGATGAAGCTAAGGGCAGCGGAATATGTTCAACAGCGGTCGATGTACTCGCTATGAAGTAGGCCTGCTGTGAGCTGCTAACTATATACTAGGCTGTTCATTCCGAGATGTTATTAGGCTAAAGTCGAAGCAGCAGCGAGTTGAATGGACTTGTTTATGTCGGTCTTTTGTTTGACCTCGAACATTCTTTCAAAGACAAAAAAGAAAACAACGGAATTTCCGAAAAGAAACACATTAAAGATTTAAGCGTGAATCAAATCGCAACCTACAAAATCGCCGCAGTTTACATGTTTTGTCTGCCTCCTGGACTCTAGCTTTGTAGTGATGACGACATGACGACCTGCAGATCTCAAGTCTGGCGGGCGGATTTGAAGCGCGCGAAGTATAGGCTACTACTACACGCGCGTGGAAAACCCCCACCTCTCTCTCTCTCTCTCTCTCTCTCTCTCTCTCTCTCTCTCTCTCTCTCCTCTCTCTCTCTCTCCCTCTCTCTCTCTCTCTCTCTCTCTCTCGGTCTCTTTTATTTGACTCTTCTCTCCACTGAGTTCTGTTTGTTTTTTTTCACTCGGAGGAGCAATGCATGAGTCGCACGCGCCAACCTTAACACCAAACGATTGCGTTGAGGCAAGGAGGACAAAGAGCGTCTGACAGACTCGCGCTTGGGGTTCGTAGCCCTTTTCGATTTTAAAACTAGAATGCGCTGAAAACGTGTGTGTATAGCTGCCTAGAGGTTAACGATGAAATAGCCTGTGTGTTGACATGATTACGATTACGGTATGCGATTTCCCCGTGTTGTTTATTGTCCAAAGGCTTGGTTCACATAGCAGCACATAGCAGTTAAGCCAGGATCCACAAATGCAGCTGTGAAATAGTATGTGCTGATAGAATATTGTTTTATGCGGCCTTCGTGAGTTTCAGGCAAAAGCAAGGCATGAATCCATTGGTGGTGTTCTTCGATTGTGCAAGTGCCCGTTTCTGTTCCATTTCATCTTAAAGATGCCACCGTTACTTGACAACGCAGTGCTTCTGAGAGCGGGTGAACAGTTCCAGCACCACGGAGAGCGGAGAGCGCCATGGAACTGATAAACAAAGAACAGATAGGACGTTAGCTGACATACAATATCCTATTCAGTGCAAAAGCCATGTAGGCCTTATAGCTAGGCTATAGCCCAACAACACGTTGTCTAATTACTTTTTCCATTCTTTCTTGGCTGGAAATCTTCATTGTCACTATTTAGAAAACAGCTCTATATGAAATTTGTATTGTGTGTGTGTGTGTGTTTGTGTGTGTGTGTGTGTGTGTGTGTGTGTGTTTTTGTGTGTGTTGTTCATGTGTTGCAAGCTCAAGACAGTAGCAAACATATTCACATACTACTTTTGCTTTTATTCATGTTCTTTTATTCATTCTTTATGAACTTTAGCTTCGTTGCCGAGGAAACAGCTGCAATCGAAGAAATGTATCCCACGTGTTTCCGATCATTGAGGGTTTTTTGTTTACTGGCTAAAGGTTTTACAGAGTTAAAAGTTAAGTCATTACAAACAGATAACATCATGCTATATATAGTATTGTTAATGTGGTTTCTCAGCCTGAGATCTCTATGCTTAAGACAATATTAGAAAATAGCTTTCCTGTTTTTTTGTAAACCCCACAACTTTGTCCTAGCTTTATTTAGACCTCCCAGTTAGATTACGATGAAGAGCTTGTTTACCCAGCGTTGGACTCTGCAGTTCTTTTTTTTCAGTTATCTCTTTTAATTCATTTACAAATGTTGTTTTCCTCCTTCAAGACAGCAGCTTTTGTTAGCTGTGTTGTTTAGTCAATATGTTGTCGTTGGAGGGTTTGTAGTGAATTGTTGATGCGCCAAAACGAATTAAACAGTAGAAAAAGTAAGAAAAACTAGTAGTGAAAATAATATGTATAATGAGATACTGATAGATCCTTCTGGATGTTAGCACTGTTTTGGTTTCACTCTGTGTTCAATGTGTATGACCAGAACAACAATTAATCTGTCTCGGGACTAGTCTCAGGCAAGATTGTTTCCATTTGTATTTGCGAGAGACTTTATTGCTTGTCTTTTCTTATTGACACACACTTGTAATCTGTAACGTCTTCCATTTAGAGTAATGAATTTTTGTCTCTTGCTCCTTCGGATGAATTCAATCAGTCATTTCTCATCCTCTCTGCTGTGTTTTATTGGCTGTTTACCATGATGTCACCATAGGGCTGCTGCACTCTCTCTCCCTCCCTCTCTCTCTCTATCTCTCTCTCTCTCCCTCGCTCTCTCCCTCGCTCTCTCCCTCTCTCTCTCTCTATCTCTCTCTATCTCTCTCCCTCTCTCTCTCTCTCTCTCTCTCTATCTCTCTCCCTTGCTCTCTCTCTCCCTCGCTCTCTCTGCTCAGCTGACATGCTGAAAACCAAGCAGAGTGAGAAAAGAGGGAAAAAGGAGCAGGGTAAAGTGAGGGAAAGAGAGAGCGAGATAGAGCGAGAGAAAGAGAGCGAGAGAAAGTGTAAAAGTGAGAAACTGCAGGTGGGGGGGGGTGACATAATGCAGCACCGCTGCAGCCTCACTGAGACGTATACACGTGAATACGTGTTTTGATGTATACATTAATTCACACAAGTACATGTGAATATGTGTGATGATGTTTACATTCATTTACACAAATAAAAAATACAAACACATGCACATATAAACATATCAGCAATATGTGTTATGCCACGTGCAGAATTCACACAAACACATGCACATATAAACATATCAGCTTACACCAACACACACACAACCAACCAACACACACACAAACACACACACACACACAGATAGACATATATGCTTATGTAGAGATACGAGTGTGTGCGTAGACAGACACACACAGTCACTATCACTTTCCCTCAGTCACTAACATCCTCTATGGCTGTAAATTGTTTTAATTGTCTTCACATCAAGAGAATAACAATCATAATAAAATTGATTAAATTAATTAGTAATCGAGGGAAGTACATTCAGCAAATGCAATTCAATAAAATTTGAATTTGAATGATTGAAATGCTTCCAATCAAAACATCGGCACATTAAATGCCACAATTTATTTAATGAGCATCTCCCTGCTCTGCTCTCTTGGTGTCCGTAGATACCCAGTTCAGAATGTCTATTCTGGAACGTCTGGAGCAGATGGAACAGAGGATGGCTGAGATATCTAATCAGAATCCTGGATCAGAAACCATGGCAGCCAAGGGAAGAGGAGCGGAGGGAGGAGGAGGAGGAGGAGGAGGAGTCACTGATCAACCATCTCAGGTGAGTGTGGTTGTACTACAGCTACCATCTGATGTTTATTTACAGCCAACAAGCAATATTAAAGGGTGGTTAATGATGAGATGAGTTAGGTGAAACAAACACGAGGGCAACGCAATGTGAATTGAAGTTTATTCTACAGTACGCTTCCCTTGATAAAGAGAAAATGTCAAGATGTTTCCTCTGGTTAAATAAAGGTTGAATAAATTAATTGTATGAACATTTATGAATAGTTATGAATAAACGTGTACCTTCTCTCAGCATTAACTTACAGTTAATTAACAGTTAACTTATGGGTCTAGTAATCATTTACTAATGGTGTTCATGTTCACTATTGGTGTTCATGTTAAATAAAATAAAAGAGCTCTAACCCGTACCTAGTAATACTAACCCTAACATTAGCCCTAACACTTACCCTAACCCTTACCCTAACACTTACCCTAACCTTAACCTCTATGCTAATGCTATGCAATAATGATTATTACTGCATTAATAGTGCGCTAACTAACGGTTAATTAATGTACCCTTATTGTAAAGTGATACCTAATAACGAAATTAATCTAGAAATGTTACAACTTCATAACTGTGCAAATCAGACCCTTGTACAGCCATTGTGAGGCAGAGACTTAGAAATAAAAGTGGGCATTCTTCCATCTAAAGCTCTTTAATAAAGGTGCCCTTACCTGCTATATTTTGGTAAGGAATCTGAGCCAGTTCTGTTTCTCCAAACCAATCTCTGATTATACCAGTTCTCCGGTGGCAAGGCTTCAATCAAGACCATTCACATTTGTTCTATAGATTGTCAGCAACTGAAATGCCTCCGGGTAATTTCCATCCATGTATTTGTTCCCTGGCTTCGCTTTCGTTATCGTTCTGCGACTTGAACACTCCATCAACATTTGTTTCCAGCTCACCGCGGAACAGGGGTCGTTTGAGGGTCGCGTAGTGGTGGTTTGTGAGAAGATGATGGCTCAGCCGTGCTGGGTCTCATCCAATCAGCTCGTGCACAGCAAGAGCTCCAGAGGAATGACCTTACTGCACCTGGCCGCCGCACAGGGCTACGCCGGGCTCATTCAGACTCTTATACGCTGGCGGTACGCACGCACATGCACACACACATGCACATATACATACACACACACACACACACACACACACATAGGTATGCAGAGAACAACAGGTGAATGGGTTTTGTTGTTCTTCTCTGCAGCAACAAACATGCTGACAGCATAGACCTGGAGCTGGAGGTGGACCCTCTCAACGTGGACCACTTCTCCTGCACCCCACTGGTACGAGGCTCATGATGATGTCATTACTATCATAAAGATGTACTTTATTCATCCCAGACAGGAATTGCGGGTTTCAAAGTACAGGACAGTAATACGAATTATGTGTGTGTGTGTGTGTGTGTATGTGTATGTGTGTGTGTGTTCCCGCTACCGTCACTAGATGTGGGCATGTGCACTGGGTCACACTGAAGCAGCCGTGGTGCTCTACCAGTGGGACTCCAGAGCCCTGGGTATACCTGATTCGCTGGGCCGCCTGCCACTCAACATCGCCCGCTCACGGGGCCACACGAGATTGGCCGATCTTCTGGAGCAACTTCAACAGGCTCCTCACACTCTCAGCCAACCTGGCGACAGTTGGATTGACAGGTGGAGCAGTGAATCACAGCCCGGCGGTCTAGGTGACACACCCACTGGTAACTCTAATCCAGGTAAAGAGTTTATATTATATATATATATATATATATATATATATATATATATATATATATATATATATATATATATATATATATACCTTCTTTTTTCCCATTTGACATCTTTTACATCTTGTTCACTGCTGAAAAACACGTTTGTTTGAAGCTGTATTGTTACCTTCAGGATGGGAATTGAAATGTTCTCTTTGCAAATGCGACAATGTGAGATGATTCTCTGCAACTTCCATTCATTCCGCCTGTGTATCCCTCCAGAGCCAGGGAAGGCAAGGAGTGAGAGCCAGCCAGACAGCCATACCCCCAGCTGGAATCAGAGTCACAGGCCTCCACCGGACAACGCCCCAGAACTGGGGGGTCCCCCTTCTGCTAAGAGACTCAAGCCCAGTCCTGACACCCAGCAACAGCTAGCCCAATCAACCCCCACTTCCAACACACACCGCCCAGTCCCCCCCAGACCCTCGCCCATGCCAAGTGTAAGCCCCGGCTTCTTCCCCAATAACTCGGGCACCAACCGTCCCCAACCCTCTCCCAGCGCCCCACACCCCCACCTGCAGGCCAGGATAGGGGGGTCTGGAGTGGGCACCAGGTGGAGCTTGAGACAGGCCCTGGGCCGACGCAGCCTGGCCAGGAGGATTCTGGGAAAAGAGAGACTGGCCATTCACCTCCGTCAGAGAGTATTGTCCGACAGAGGGGAGGAGTCTGAACTGCTGACCTATCAGGATAGTCCAGAGGATTTGCAGGTGGGAAGAACAAGTTATTCACCTCTTTGGTCTGTTATACTGTACATGGTTTTGAACCGCTATGATAATTTGTGTTAATGAGTGTTAATGTGTGTGTGTGTGTGTGTGTGTGTGTGTATGTGGCTGTGTGTGTGTGTGTGTGTGTGTGTGTGTGTGTGTGTGTGTGTGTGTGTGTGTGTGCGTGTGTGTATGTGGCTGTGTGTGTGTGTGTGTGTGTGTGTGTGTGTGTGTGTGTGTGTGTGCGTGTGTGTATGTGGCTGTGTGTGTGTGTGCGTGTGTGTGTGTGTGTGTGTGTGTGTGTGTGTGTGTGTGTGTGTGTGTGCGTGCGTGTGCATGTGTGTGGGTTGAAGGCGGATATCATGATGCTGGCTGACCACATCATGGAAGCTTCACCTAACAGGATGAAGCAGGAGACCTCGGTTACAATGGAGACCGAAGCAGCCATGGAGGGGATCAACAGTTTGTTGGCTGGTTACCTTGGCGATATTGAAAGGTGAGGTTAAAACATTCCCAACACATACATGTTTTATTAAATATCCTCCTCAATTCGCATTTTGGGGACTTGGACATTAAAATATAAATGTGCCGGATTTTCTCAAGGTTCCTTCACGCCAAGCCCCAGACTCCATGCCCCAGATTCAACCTTCTCTCAGGGCCGGAGTTTCAGGAAAGTCCCCAGGCTAAGCAAGGCCTGGCCTCCCCTTCGGACTGGGCCTCTGCCCTGTGTGCAGCTACGAAGGAGGGGAGGCTGAAGACGGACTCGTCTCGTCTAGCCATGAGCGAGGCAGAGCGGAGAGAACTGCATGAGGCCATTAGGCATGCTCTACACAACCTCAGAAAACACAAGGTAACGCACCTGCACGTGTATACTATGTATACTATGTGTACTATGTGTACTCTTAAAAGCAGACCTTAGGTCTGTGACCTAAGGTACAGGGCTGCAACTCAAAAGTATTTTTTTATGTCCATTAAAACCATCAATCTATGGTTGATTGACGATTAAAATGATTATGATAAAGAATACCAGATTGTATCACAGGTTGCCAACGCCCAAAGTTTTAATTACATTAACTTGCTTAGTCTGTCAAGCGGCCAAGAACATATTCATAAATCTCTGAAATAGCGAGCATCCTGATACTTACATTTCTGAAACAGTATGCAGAAAATGTTGGCTATTTTTATTGGATAAATGTATACTAACTAATACGTCATAATTTCAGCACTACTCATAATCTTAAATGATTGAGAATAACCTTTTACGCAGATGAGCCGCTTTGTGACTGATGATTTGAGTAAGGAAATCATCAGTCCCAGACTCTTGTTTTGGTCACATTTGCTTCAGAACAACAAAGATGACCATAACTTATTCTTCATTTACTGTAGCATAGCTGTGGCATGCTCTTAATAAACATATGATCTCACTGGTCTGAGATATTGATATGGGCTCTGGTCTACTTGCCCACAGGGTACCATTCAGGAACAACGCAAAGAGATTGCAACAGTGATCCAGCGCTGTTATAAGAAATACAAGCAGGTATGGGCCAAATATAATCCATGTCAACATTTATCTTTCATTCATTAAAACCTCTAGCCTGACATCGTCAGTCCAATTCGCAAATGTGTATCAGTTTGAATCCTCTCCTTAAATCTTTGGGATTCCCAAGGAGCATCCAAATGCCTCTGGACGCAATTGGATAGACTTACAACCAATCAGAGCAACGAAATGTGTGCCACATTAGCGGCAGCCATCTTGGTTGTTTATGAAAATGCCTAAATGGTGCTCCCATAGGGTGCTCCTCTGTACAGTCATTGTATCAAACCCGCCCCATGTTAGATTAACGGTTGAGATTGGCCCGACCCGGGCCGGGTCTGCTGGACAGCTGTCTGAACGGGAGGGGGGCCAGACGCATATGCCAGAGCAAATAAAACATGAGCTCACAGATTTGTCTGGTTCCCAGGCTACAGTAATACTTTAAGTCTCCCCTCTCTCTTTCTATCTCTCTCAGTATGCACTTTATAAGAGGATGACCCTGGCAGCCATTTTGATCCAGAGCCGTTTCCGGAGTTTCCATGAGCAGAGGAAGTTCCAGCAGAGCCGTAGAGCTGCAGTTCTCATCCAGCAATACTATCGCTCCTACAGACACTCGCTGAGGTACACACACACACACACACACATACATATACACACACACACACACATACGCACTCACACACATACACACACACGCACAGACACAAACACACACACATGCTAAAACACAGACAAACATATGCACACATATACGCTAACACACGCACAAACACACGCACACCAACAGTCTTACACACAGACACACACATACACGCACATATATATGCTAATACACACGCACACTGTAAAACACAAAGACACACACACACACACTCCCTACAGCTTGTGTTCTCAACATGCTTGTGTTCCAACAGCAGCCTCCTCACTAAGAAACAGAACCAGGCTGCCCGCAAGATCCTGAGGTTTCTGCTACGATGCCGTCACAGGTAAGGACCACCCACACACACACACACACACACACACACACACACACACACACACACACACACACACACACACACACACACATACAAAAACATACTTTCATATGACAGTACCAACATAAAACATACACACACCTGAAGCATGCACACAGCCAACTGCCACTGCCAGGCCCACCGCAGTAGTAGCTAATAGTTGGTGTTGTTTTGCTGTTCATGTGAAGCCCCTTGATGGACCATAGACCTTTGAAAAGGGTGAGTATTTTCTCTCTCCCCTCTTCTCTCTCTCCTCCTTCTCTGATGCCTGTTTGCATGTCTCCTTAGGGAGAAGAAGAGAGAGGATTCTGGATGTTTTGAATATCCTCTCTCTCCCCCTCTCTCCCTCTCTTGCACCTTCTCTCTATCTCTCCCTTTCGGTCCCTCTCTCCCTCTCTCTCTCTCCCTCTCCCTCTCTCTCCTCCATCTCTCTCCGTCTCGCTCTCCCTCTCTCTCCGTCACTCTCTCCTCCCTCTCTCTCTCCCTCTCTCTCCCTCTCTCCCTCTCACTCTCTTTGTATCTCTCTCTCACACACACTATTTATCTTCCTCTCTCTTACCCTCTCTCTATTTCTTATGCTCTCCTTTATCACTCACACACTCCCCCCTCTTTCTTTCTCATGCCCTCAGTCTGTCTCTTATTTCTATTGGTTTTTATTTCCTTGTCCTCTTGCCCTCTCTCCCTCTCAGGGGACTGTGGAATGATGTAGGTAGTTGTGCATGACTGACAGAGAGAGGAGGGACTTTACCATAAGGTCTGCCTTGGGGGAATATCTTCAATCACAACACTAAAGGACTGTGTCTTGCCTGTCTTGCCAGTCTCTCTCTCTCTATCTCAATTCCTCTCTCTGTCTCTTTCTCTCTCTCTCTTTCTCGCCCTCTCGTGCTCGCTCGCATTCCCTCGCTCTTTTGCTCTCTCTCTCCTTCTCCATCTCTCTCACTCTCTCTCGATCTCTCTCAGCCTTTTATGATGACGACAGAGGTGACAGAGTGTACAGCGTTCTCTGCCACGTGTGTGTGTGGTGTGAGTGTCTATTTGTGTGCGTATGTGTGTGTAAGTGCACATATACCTCTGGATGTTTGTGTGAGACCGCATAGAGCGCTGTACTGTATATAGCCATTTCTTTAAACATGTGCATATATATTCTGTCACATGTTCTATCAATCCATCCCCCCCCCCCCCCCCCCCCCCCACATACACACACACACACGCACACGGAGTAGGCTTGTGTTCTAGCGTCTTTTTGTCTCTCTCCTCCAGGGCCAGAGAACAGAGAAAGGCCAGGGGTCCTGAGGGCCTTACGCGAGGCCCCGCCCACCACCCCCTCAGCCTGTGATGTAACTCCTCCCTTTCTCCTCCATCCTCTTCTCTTCTACATTCTCCCTCTCTCCCTTCCTCTCTCCCTCCCTCCCCATCTCCCCGTCTCCCCCCCTCCTCCACAATTGCCCTTCCTCCTCAACTTCTCTACACCAAGAGTAACCACAAACTCTTCCCAGACGGACTGAGGACAAGACAGGTGTCCATCTTGGCAGCTCTGACAGACTGCTGGGTGGAGCCCAGATAGCCTGGCTCCCATCACAGCATCCCCACCTTCTCCCCGCCGCCTCCCCCTTCTCCCCTCCTCCTGCTCTTGCTCCTCCTCCACAATGTCAGTGGGAGGTCATCGCATTAAGAAAAAGATAAAAACAACCTCATGGCATCTTTGCACTCTTCATGGGTATGGTAAATCTCTAGCGCCAGTCAGCGAGCCTAAACTGTTGGGATACGTCAGACGATATGATCTACCACCGTGGATCACCGTAGAGCCGGGATGAGGAGGGAGAGAGGGAGAGATGGAGGGGCCGGGTGGCTGGAGGTGGATGCTACACAGACATGGAGGATGGATACAAAACCTGGTGCGTTTGGTATCCGAAACGTGATCCACGTAAGGATGAGGAAGAAAAAAACATAAACCAAATATCACTTCCATGTTGCATTTGCATGCAGGATCTTTATTTTTCTGCTTACTCCTTCTCTCGTCATTACACGTTTAGAGCAATCACAGCAAAAAGAAAAACCCTGTTTGCTGACATTTATGACATTACCCAGCCCCCCCCCTTCCCCCCCCCCCCCCCCCCCCCCCGCCAACCACTTCGACTTTGCAGGCTTACCAACCTGTTAATCAGTCACCCAGTAAAAAAGAAAAAGAACACACACCGGATGAACTACACTTGAATGTAAGAGGGACATTGTCAGATATGGGTCGGGGTCTGAATTACGATGTCTTAATTTGTTACATGGACTTTGTATGGAGTCGTTCCCGGAGGCCGCACTTTGCTGGCCTGATGTGGTGTGTCTGTGTTTGTTGAATCCAATGCATGTGTTTGAGCTAGGAGCTCCTGCATGCTTGCCAAACTGCTTTAGTGTCGTTTCTTTTTTGTATTTCTCTGTGTAGTTGTGTCTTCACTTACGTCCTCATCAAACTTATCCTTGCCCTGTGTAATGTGAACTGTGTAAGGGGGAAAAAAATGACTTATTTTCTTTTTTAAGTGCTTTTTTAAATTTATTTATTTTAAACCTCATTGTTTATTTATTGGTCTAATTATTTGGCCTCGAGAACGGTTGACGCTTGAGTCTCTCTTTCACTCCTTGTGTGGTTAAAAATGTGACATGTTCCCAAAATGGTTAAACTTTGTCTTTGTTAGTTTGTGTTCTTCGCGTGAACCTCGAAAGGCCTCGGATTTTCGAGGGGAGTGTCAGATGCCATTGCCTTGACTTCTCCCAATCTCTGGGTGGTCTCTATGCTTGCTCTGTAAAGGATGGGTCCTACACCTGCGCCCCCTTCACAGGGAATGGGTCCCCATACGAGCCCACGTGGGCCCATCAAATCCATATTTTGGACTATTGCATATTCCTGTATATAAACTGACGAGGTAAGGGGCTTATGATGACCCTGAATCTTTTTTCATAAGAGGACTGTATTTAAGATTATAAATTATTTTACTCCCATTATGAGAACTTAAGACAACGACCTGGGTAAACATGACGACTGTATTGCTTGTAAATAATGTAGATATTACAAACTGAGTCATGTGCATGAGATTTAAGACAAAGAAACAGCAACAAGAGCATCTTAGTGGCTATGGACTGAGATGATTTTAACTGCTTCACTTTAAGAGTATCCAATATAAGTGTTACTGAAAAGAACATTTTGTTTAAGCATGCAATTGAAAAATCTAATGTTAGAAATATAAATGGGAAAAACAAAGTTAGCTGAAACAATTATCTTTCAAAACAAAACATTTACACTTTGTGCTTTTGTTTCTTAGCTAGCAAAAACGAAACCCCTTTTGCCAGTGGTGCCAACTACTTTGAATGCTATTTTGCCTAATAATATGTTAAGTTGGGGAAAAAACTAAACCCAAAATATCAGTACATTTTAGATCCACAGAGGCAATACAAACAGAGAATAACACATGTAGAAGATATAGAACCAGTTCATCTGTAAAGACCTTTAAAATGTTAGTTTACAGAGGTCAAGCTTGATGATGCTGATGGTGGTGATGGTGATGATGATGAAGATGACAATGATGGTGGTGATGATGTTGATGATGATGATGACATGATAATGATTAATTTTGTGAATGCAATGACAGATCACAGTAACAGGTAAGAAGGCACTGTGTATAATGAAATAGGGTTGTTTTACAGTAAAATATTGGATTTTGAGGAGATCGCCATAAGACAGACAGTTTGGGCCTCCAGCCAAAGCTTTCAGATGAATCTAGAATGTTGTTTCTCCCTCTCTACGTTCCCCTTTTTTTTTTGGTCTCCTCATCCTACTGCCATTGTATGATCCGTACCCTATAATTCTAGACAGCTCTGTTTAGAAAGTGCCTGCTCACTAACGGAAAGGAGATAAGATAATATCAGGAACCATCTGTTGTATGTACTCTTAAAGGTTAAAAAGTGACCTGTTTATTTTCCTAAATTGTCTGTTGACAACTCTGCTCAAGGAAATGTGTTGAACTTGATGAGCCAAGTCTGAGTTAAAGATGAGTTTGTCGGTGGTGTGAATGGATGCTTATGCACTGATGATGTGAGGTTTTGCTTAATGTCAGAAATCTGTAACAACAGGTATACTTCTCACCCCGGGTTACTTCAATGTTGTTTTTTTGCAATGTTATTATGAAAAGAAAAAACTAAATTCAGTTTCTTTGTGTGGTAGACGCTGTCACAAGAGTCTATTCAAAGTTTCAATGTCATTGTTAAAAGAGATGGTTTTTTTCTGCATGAACTTGTTTCTTTGACTGTCTAGAAAATGTTCTTAACATAAAGCGAAACCAAGCAGTTTTCCCTGAAACCAATTATGTCATATTCATCCTCTCGTTTTGTGTTTCTCTATTCTTTTCATTTGCTTTTCTCTCACGTGCACACCAATGTACACAAATGTGACACACACAGACATGAATACACACAACCACCCACCCACCTTTCTCTGCACTCATGTTTTTGGGAACAGTTCAGACTCTCCCTTAGGTTTTACTCAGGGTTGAAGAACGGGGAGAAGGAGAACACAGTGTGTGTGTGTGTGTGTGTGTGTGTGTGTGTGTGTGTGTGTGTGTCTATGTGTGTGTGTTTGTGTGTGCATATGTGTTTGTGTGTGTGTATGTGTGTACGTGTGTGCAGGTGCGTGCGCTTTTGTGTGCATGTGTGTTTGTGGGAGAGAGAGAGTAAGAGAGGGTATGTGGGTTATAGATGCTCCACTTGGTCATTGATTAGTTAGTATTGGTAACTGAATTACTTTTAATATATTTTTTTCACATTTATTCACAAAATGTTGTTTATCAGAATAATAAGATAAAAAATTATATCATTATTGGCATACTTCAAATTCTATTTAGATGATGAAGCAATGTAATGTAAGATGTTTGCATCAAAATTGCATCAACCTCAAACTATGCGATGCGAAACAATTTTTTTTTACTTTGTTCAGAAGATTTCTTACAATTGCCATTCATAAAATAATATTTACTGGCACAAATTCATCTTTTTTGTATAAACAATAAACATTTTTTTAATTAAAATAATGTATCCATCCAACGGTTTTACAATATCTTATATTTTCATATATGCTAGAAATCTCAATTGGAGCAACCTCCTTATGTGTCTGAGGCTTTTTTCTCTGATTTCAACCTGAGACTAGTGAGAGACTGACCCCACTGCACTGCTTTTCCTTTCTCTTCCTGTGTCTCTTCTTCTTCTCAAACTTCTTACCAGAAACCTTTTGTAACACAGACATTGTACAGAATCACCAGCCAATAAACCACACACACGCACACACACACACACACACACACACACACACACACACACACACACACACACACACACACACACACAGTGTAGATTCACAGAGAGGATTCTGGTTACTGTAGGAAGATACAATAAAATAAATGAGACCCGGCTGGCCTAGCAGTTCGGGAATGTCCTCTGTCCTCAGAGGTCTGTTGTTTCAGAGATCCGATCCGACACAGGCCTTGTCTTAGGAGAGCATGGCCAAACATCACATTGCATGCTAGAATGGTAGACCCCTTTTAGGTAAATTCTATGGCTTGACCTCTCCTTTCCTTCATCTTCTTTCACTTTTACTTTGACTCTCCCATTCCCTGCTATGTTCTGCTATGTTCCACCCTTGCCTGCATTTGTGTACTCATTGTGTTGCCGTCTACCTCCTCATTTGATATGTCTCTTTTCTCTCTCATTCCCCTTTTTGTGGGCTCATTTTTATTTATTTATGTATTCATTTTTTTTGGACAATTGTGCATGCACAAGCATCACTGGATAGCTGATGCTTTTAAAATAATATTTGGTTGCTGAGGCCAAGTGTTTTTGAATTGCCCTCATATGTGGAAAATGTCTTCTGAATGCTTTACATAATTTCTGCTGTAAAATGAAATCAGAATTAAAAAAATTTGCACTTTAATATTTTTGCCTGGTTTATAAATGTGTATGTACACTTAAACAATGTATATGTCGCAGTGGGACTGAAAGCGGTGAATTGTAGCTATGGGGTGGGGCTGGGGTGGGGGTAGATTACTGAATGTATCTGGTGGGCACTCTTGACACTGACTAACACTTAGTGCTATTCAGATCTACATAATGTACATATTATCATAAACAGCATATCATATCATACATACAAAACACAAAAAAAAAACTATAATAATAGATTACAGCGTCATGGGTGTTTTCTGTAATTGACGTTGCATCTACCGGAAATTACGTGAGTTTCTCAGCTTTCATTCCGTGGTTTGTTCCGGCGAAAAGTGGATTTGCTGCTGCCATAGGGGCAGCCGTATCTATAGAGGTATTTATACAGGGTTTATTATCTATTTTTTATTGTTCCATACCGAAAAGAACCCACTGTTTTATATAGAAGAATACTGTTTGTTTTTAAATGGGACCGCTAAGTTGTTTTTTTCCAAAGCGTCGAAACTGTTAGCACTATTGTGTTAGCCTTCTTGCATAAGAAACAATGCAGGCCTAGCTAACAGCTAGCATTATCCACGGCACTCTGGGACTGCAGTGGGATTTAAACCTACGATAGAAACCATTTCGACGGGACAGGACTCGGTATGCCACCACAATCTGCTGGTTTTATGGTTGTCTATTGGCTCATCTTTTACATCTGCTTTACTTAGTTTACATGTTTTGACAAACTATCGTCAACAATTGGCTAGACATTGTACAACCCTGGGAAGTTGTATAAATACGGCCGGGGTAGGTGGCCTAACCATGTTAGCTTGCCTGATATAAAGCTTATATATCGGTAGTTAACAACGCTATTACACATTTATGTCACAACTGATAGGCCACAGTGTCTTGATTTGTCCTAATGATTTAACCACAGTACAATATGTTCACTATGATTCAAGCCCAACGATTTTTGATTACAACCCTTCGGATTCAACGAGGCGACCGAGTTGGTAAAAATAGTAATAGATATATACTGCAAAATATTCAAATAATAAGCTGCCTCTGTATATCTATAAGTGGTGTATTTGAAATGATTGCTATGTAGGCCTAAGTCTTTAACGTTTGTTAAAGACTAAACAGGCGACAAACGGCACATCGGTTTGCAGAAAGAGAAATCCATCAGGATTCGGCCCTTGTTCAGGATCAGAGAGCCAGTTCACTCGCATTTTCATTTGAATGTCTGTATGTTTATATTAATAATCAGTTAATAACACTGATCTCGAATGCAAAGACGCACATTATTAAAAAAATGTAAACAGTTTGGCTTTTAAAGCTAATAACGTCGTACATGTTGTTTTGCTACGTGGGTCCAATGCAGGGTCATTCCTTGCAGGCCATCCGTTGCGATCGGCCTGCAGAAAATGTTTACCATGTTCCAAATGGACAGTATTTGATGCTAATAATCTCCAATGTCACTTACGCGCACGTTTAAATGGAAGAAACTATGACACGAAGTATCACTTGCAATGGAATTGCAAAAAGGCCCTCAAAAAGGCCGGTATTACGTTGCTTCCTACACTTAGGAAACGTTTCGGTTTTTCTTTAGCAGTATAAGGAAGCCTACTGTTATGGCTGTTATAGTATACTGTTATTATTTTCTGATGTTGACTGTCAATAATTAGATTCTAGCCAACCAATTACATGTGTTTACCCACTGTAACACTCAACAGACTGAATCTAAGACAAGTGGCACCACAACAATTCGGAATGATAATGTTGTCTTGCACAAAGAAAACAAATAGCCAAAATTGTGCTAGTTTACCAAATTGCTTTAGAAATGTGTTTTTTCTTCTGAGGCTCCATTTGGAAAAGGATTTCTGGCAGATTGTTGCAATATCACAGTTGGCCACTAAAGCTAGATTTTGAAGACATAGTATTGTGGCTGGTCCTGGGAGCTAATGGCAACTGGTACTGAGTGGAGCTCTGGTTTAACTGTGTGCCCAGTAGGCCAGTTATGCAGCTGGTTTAACTTCCCCCCCTACATCAAAGCAAAAAAAAAAAAAATCATATCCAAAACGTATATATGTATAATAATATCTCTGTAAGAGCCATTTTCGTTTATTTGGGTGTAGGACACAAATTGTCCACTGGTGGCACTAACACACATATGTGCGGATCCTATATAAGTAGGAACCTTTCATCAGGTAACTTTGGGTGCTATTAAGGAGGGAGCACAAACAGTATTAGACCGCATCAAATCGTTACAGTGGGCAACGCTCATGAATCACGAATGGTTGTTGATATTTTTGATCAATAAACGTCAATTAAACTCAACAATGACTAATGGAGTCAAGTGATTTCCAAAGTAGGATACGGAGTATTGCAAGTTCGAGGAGAGCACGTCAGCTAGTTCACTAGCCATAGACTGTTTATTTGTTTATGTTTTTAAGTCCTTATAGCAGCCCCTCGTGGCTTTAAGTTTGTAGGCTTAGCCATTACAATCTCTATATTTCTTATATATGTATATTCATTTCCCACGATTTTAGGTGTTTTTATGGTAAGCCTTAGAAAAATCTTTTAAATATAAACTACTCTCATCCTAAATAAATGTGAAAGAAATTCAAGCACACTTAAAAAATCTTGTTTTTAACCTTCCTCGCCTGCCAATCCTCTTCTTCTGTGTCCTTACAGCCATGAGCTCCCAGCTGCAGGTCTTCTCCCCTCCTTCCATCTCCTCAAGTGCCTTTTGCCGGGTCAAGAAGCTGAAGGTGGAGAGCAACGTGTGGGACGTGTCCACCACTGAGGGCTATGGCTCCATGGCCGGCCCGTCGGCCTACAGCTTCACCCCGGCCATGGCTGTGCCGCCCTTCGCACCCTCCCTGGTCTTCCCCCCGGCGGCGCCCGGCTCTAGGGGCCAGGTGGTGGTGAGGGCCGCTGACAGCACAGGCAGCGCCCCGCGGGGCTCGGGCCGACGCCTCGCCAACGACCAGGCTACCTCTTACGGCCACTCCCACGCCGAGACTGCCTCCGAGACGCGGGCCCACCGCCACGGTCAGAAGAGGAAGGCGGAGGAGGCCAGCGAGGGCAGCGGCTGTGGCAGCGTCCAGATACTGGAGGAGCTGTCCGCCCCCGCCGCCACCTACTCCACCCGCACGGGGGGCGGCGGGGGAGGGGGCACGGGCCAATCCATCCCCCACTCTGCACCCACCACCAAGAGCAGCAGCTCCAACGGCGAGGGGGACTACCAGCTGGTGCAGCACGAGATCCTATGCTCCATGGCCTGCAGCTACGAAGTGCTGGAGTTCCTGGGCAGGGGAACCTTCGGACAGGTGGCCAAGTGCTGGAAGAGGGGGACCAACGAGATAGTGGCCATCAAGATCCTAAAGAACCATCCCTCCTACGCTCGGCAGGGCCAGATCGAGGTATTGTGTTGTTCACCTCTGGTTGGAATTGGTATTCATTTTGACTCTATTGGGGGAATAGAGACATTTGGGGGAAATGTACAAGATCTGTTTGTGGACCTGTTACTCAAAGAGATGTTTTTGTATTCACAGGTTGGTATCCTCAATCGTCTGAGTGCGGAGAATGCGGACGAGTACAACTTTGTGCGTTCGTACGAGTGCTTCCAACACAAGGGCCACACCTGCCTGGTGTTTGAAATGCTGGAGCAGAATCTGTACGACTTCCTGAAGCATAGCAAGTTCAGCCCGCTTCCCCTGCGCCACATCCGGCCCATCTTACAACAGGTCGACTCATCTGACCAGCATTTGAGATACTCTTGAGCTCAATCATCCTCAGATTCTCTCTTTGTCCGTGGTGGTAGTGCGTAATCTTTGGTTGTGTGTTGGTGTTGTCCAGGTGGCCACAGCCCTGATGAAGCTGAAGAGTTTGGGGCTGATCCACGCCGATTTGAAGCCAGAGAATATCATGCTGGTGGATCCCCTCAGACAGCCCTACCGGGTGAAGGTCATCGACTTTGGCTCCGCCAGCCACGTCTCCAAGGCCGTCTGCTCCACATACCTGCAGTCCAGATACTACAGGTATGTTGGCCCAGGGAGGGCCGCTACTTGTTCATTGATTCAAGGTATTCAATAAACTGGTTTTCAATGACCAAACGATAGGAGCTAACCTGGAGCTATGCTATTTACAATGCAGTTATTTAGTAAACACTTTTATCTAAAGGAACGGCTTAATGAGAGTTATGGGTTGGGTGTCTTGCCTCAGGACGCCTACAGTTAGTCTACGGACATTAGGGATTGAACCTTGTACCTTTTGGCTAGGAGTCCAACATACCAAACTATCCCGCTGTTAGTTTATTTTTGGCTTTTAGCAAATCTAGCTTGACACAGACAGACAGACTGACGTAAATTTCATGGCTGCACCCCAGGCGTGAGACAAATGACTCGCAGGTAAAGGACGCAACTTCCCATCCGTGCTAGTTAAAGAGACACAAGCCACAATCCGCGAGAGACAGAAAAGTTGCTTCCCCTTTGTCGTCAATAAAGGCAACGATGAAACCTGAGGTCTGCAGAACCGCCATCGAAACTCAGCATCGCCAGAGCTTCGCTGGAAGCCAAGGAGACCAGTCATGATAGCACCAATGTGAAATATAACTGTGTTCTGTCTGTCTGTATGTACTGCTGATAGCAACTCGTTTGCTCGTGCAAACTGCTAGCTACGCTTCCAGGCAGTGTAGAGAACACAATCACTGTAAGCAACCTATTTTTTAGAAATAATTATGCGGGTGATAAGGTTAGCTTATCAACTTAAAGAGCCAGTGAACCCACTGTTTTAGCTGGCATTCAAACACTGAGATTAAAAAAAATTTGTTTTGGGTTGAGAGTTTCGGTGGCGGTGTTATCCCCATGGTTACGACCCACGAAAACGTTGTGATGCTATTTTTAGTACTGTCGTTGTGTATGAGCATTATAATGAGCGAAGTTGTATATGAAATGCGCCACACTCCGTAGCGTTATACTACTACAGGTGTCCGGGAAGCCCAAGCCCTCACTTGGACGCGGACATTAAATACATCGCTGCTCAGACGGAGCTTCACCATCCACACACACCCTGGCGTTATACTATCAGTGTCCAGATAGAGCTCCACACACCGTGCCGCCTTGGTCACGAAATGAACGCCACCTGCGTTCGCAGCAGATTGAAACGTTCACAAAGTGTTTTGGGAAGAATGGCAAAAACATAGGATTTTACCCCTTTTTTCCCTAAATTGGGGACTGACTTCAGTCAGTGATTAAAAAGGCATAAATTACTATGTTGACGATCATATAAGACAAATTACCATGTTTAAAACAAAAAAAAAAATAATAATAATTTGTATCTGACCCGTGCCGTGTTGCCTGTTGGGCTGGTTAGTGTAACCGCTAGTTGTTATGAACAAGGTAAAACAAGTCTGTGTTCTTCTTTCTAAACTTCACTCAGTATTGATATCAGGGGTGTTCATTATTTCATTGAAAGTTTAGATTGTTATCAGTGAGATATTATGGCATTTATATATATAAAAAACTTAATTTGCTGTTGTAAACAATGCTCTTGCTGCTCTACAAACAATATTCAAAATATTAATCATTTCTAATCTTTTAATGGAGCAAAGCAGGACACTGCAGTGCAGGCTGACAGGAAAGCCAAATTGAGGTACATAGCTGCTCAAAAGAGGAATAAGGCAGTGGTACAGGCAAAGGCAAAAGAGCACATGTAATGGGCTTTGGTGGGGTGGATTGGAGTTGGGGGGTTATTGTACGTCACTTATTTTTAATTCATGTAAAAAATACATAAACAATGTTGAATAGATGCGACTGAGTTTTTTGTATTGTTAGTACTGCTTCATATAGGAGGTCTGAACATCACTGACAGGCTTTTATGTGTCATTAAAACAGTTTGTTTAGAAAAATTTAGCATGAATCATAGGAAGGGGCCTGGGTGCCGCGCATTTCTCATTTTCGTTTTCTGGCCAAAAATAAATTCACCTTTTTAGGCCATCACCAGTTTGCACCCCTTATTAAAGCTCCTTCCCCTAACTAGTTCAAACTCTGTAGTGCGTTGTTTACATGCCGTTGCGTCCTATCTTAAAGCCATTTCCGTCGTATATCGTGTATATCGTGCAAACTAAGAACCCTGATATAATAAGCACAGAATGATCATAATATGTGTCACATTAACACAGAGAACAAACAAATACTAAAAACAAACTATATTAAAATATTAATTTGGCTCCTACAATTTGTATTGATGTGTGTAGGCCTGTATATTTTTAAGAATGTTTATAATAATATATTATTTATATTGCATACAATTCAGTCATGTTGTATGTATCCATTTACTGTATTCATATTTTACAACCTTTGGAAATGGGCTAGCCTAATATTCAGGAGAAGACTTGAGACTTGACTTGGACATGCAAAAAATGGCTTGTGAGCATCTCTGAGTTTGAATCGTAACTGATAGGCCTATGTGACTTGAGACATGGATACATCTTTTAAAGGCAAAAATAGGAAATAGGCGGTGCTGGGTTGGGGTGTCCTCGTTGGGTTGGCCTTTGCGCCTGTGTTTATATAGGAGCACTGGTAGTCACGGGGTAGTTGCACTCGAGCACATTTGATCCCTTTCAAGTATGGGCGCACACAAAGTGTCAGACATGGATTGCACCAATAATGATATTATGGCTATGGTCTTGCCGTCGTGGATTTCACATAACCCTCCGGTTGGTTCCCCCAGGGCTCCAGAGATCATCCTCGGCCTGCCCTTCTGCGAGGCTATTGACATGTGGTCCCTGGGCTGTGTGATCGCAGAGCTGTTCCTGGGCTGGCCTCTGTACCCTGGAGCCTCTGAGTATGACCAGGTAGGTGCCACAAGCCATGCTTCCCAAGACCCAACTGAAGTGTTGACTAACCCCCCAATGTATGTTAATGTGTGTAATGCAATGCTGTTTTGCTGTTAGTGGTAATATGAAAAAATATATATATGCAGAGTGCTCTTGTAAATACTCCGTTTATATAGATAAATGTAAAAAAAAAAAGGACTATAAAATCAGATTAAATCTATGGACTTTAGGGCTTGTACATCGTGATGTCTCATCCCAATGACCGCCTCCATTTCGGAAGTATAAGAGTGGGTGTTTTTGTAATTATCTTGACATTCTTTGTCATTATGGGGAGACATTGTGTTTGAAACTGCCCCAACGTTTCTCATGTGAGATATGGCGAAACAAAGTTTGGATTAGCCTAGGTTATGGTATATTTACATTAATTTTGGATTTTACATTACTACAACTCTTTCGAAGCAACACAAAATGGCAGAGTATCGGCAAAATAAATCCCATGATGCATTCTGATGTGCAAGTCCTATTGACAACTATTGGGTGAAAGATGTCACACTTTTATAAACCTGATACAGTTTGTGTCTTCTGTAACCAATCCCCCTTGTGATTTAAAATTCAAACTGTTTGTCCAGATCCGCTACATCTCCCAGACCCAGGGCCTGCCAGCAGAATATCTGCTCAGCGCCGGCACAAAGACCAGCCGCTTCTTCAACCGAGGCACAGACTCCAGCTACCCCCTCTGGAGACTCAAGGTACACTAAGATTAGATGTCAATATTTTCCCTGTTGAGTATATTGAGGCTAGTGTGGATTTATGTCGTATTTAGACCAACAGTGACACAGCTTGCTTGCGTACTATTCTAGAGGCTTTATAAAAAAAAAAAAAAGCAAACCCAAGTGTCCATCTGGCCTCATGCATGTGTACTCTTTGAACTGTTATTATGCAATGTAATATTCAATCAATTTAAATGGAAATCCAATATTACTGATGTTGCAACATTCCATTTTTCTCTCCAATCTAATGTGTGTATGTGGCAGTAATTCATAATTTTCTTGCAGTATTAGTCTATTTTATGTATGCATAGAAATCATCCAAATGTTTGCCTGTTATGTGTGTTAAATCACCAGAAACGTTCTTTGTTCCTTTCAGACTCCTTCAGAGCAGGAGGTGGAGCTGGGCATCAAGTCAAAGGAGGCCAGGAAATACATCTTCAACTGTCTTGACGATATGATGCAGGTAGGCTTTCCCTGCTCCTGGCTGGCACTGAGAGCAGCATCTATCCCTCTCTATTATGCTATTTTGTTTGTCCATGCTATGTCAAACATGCTTACGCCCACAATGGCAACAACTACTTATTGACTTTGCCTTGTTGTTCCTCTCCAAGGTCAACCTGTCTTCACACCTGGAGGGAACTGACATGCTGGCAGAGAAGGCTGACAGGCGGGAGTTCATAGACCTCTTGAAACGGATGCTCCGATTGGACGCCGACAAGAGGATCACGCCCACAAAAACCCTGGGTCACCCCTTCGTCACTATGAGCCACCTAATGGATTACCCCCACAGCTCTCAGTGAGTCTATATTAACATTGTAGTACTAATACTACTAATTACCCCCACAGCTTTCAGTGAGTGTATATTAACATGTAGTACAACTACTGATTTGACTAATTACCCCCACACCCTCAGTGAGTGTATATTAACATGTAGTACAACCACTGATTTTACTAATTACCCCCACACCCTCAGTGAGTGTATATTTACATTGAGTACTATTAATTACCCCCACACCCTCAGTGAGTGTATATTTACATGGAGTACTACTAATTACCCCCACACCCTCAGTGAGTGTATATTTACATGGAGTACTACTACCAATACTACTAATTACCCCCACAGCTCTCAGTGAGTGTGTATTTACATGGAGTACTACTACTAATACTACTAATTACCCCCACAGCTCTCAGTGAGTGTATATTAACATGTAGTTCTACTACTAATACTTGCCCTGAATAGAGATTAATGTTGCATTATAGTCTAGTGGTTGGGTAGTTTGATCCCAGCCGAAAAGGTCTGCGATTGAATCGCATTGTCTACCTGTAGACCTCCTTGCACAAGATGCCTCAAGTGTACCTGCTCCTAAATGACATGTATCAACAACAAACATCACTTTCACTTGGAGCAATAATAAAAAAGTGAATATAGTTAATAATAGTGTAAACATGCTTGTTGGGCTGCCTGGCTAATGTGCGTCTGTTTCTCTCCACTCTCAGTGTGAAGTCGTGCTTTCAGAACATGGAGATCTGCAAGAGACGGAGCTCCTCCTATGAAAACAGCAAATCCCTGTACTCCACCAACGCCGTACCCAGCGCCTCCGCCGGCAACCTAACCGTCACTTTCAGCAGTCAGCTCAACCAGCACAACCAGGCACGCACCGCACACACACACACACACACACACACACACACACACACACACACACACACACACACACACACACACACACACACACACACACACACACACACACACACACACACACACACACACACACACACACACACACACACACACACACACACACACACACACGATGTTGTCATCCCAGGGGCTAATCAGCTGGAATCGACCCCCTCTCTCCTACACAACAGGTGCCTTCAGCAGCGGGGACGGTGCCTCTGCTCAACTACCAGCCAGCGCTGTACCAGCAGGCTACCATCAACATTCCTGGTCTGACTCAGCAGAGCGTCCCGCTACAGACCCGCGCCGCCGGCCTGTGCAGCCAGGCGGAGCCCTTCCAGCAGACGCTCATTGTCTGCCCCCCCTCCACCATCCAAGGTAGGGGAAATAAAGTCCCCCGCATCTGTTTTGAAAAACAAAGTTGTACGGCTCTCTCAAAATAAGAGCTGCTCTTATTCATAAAAAGACACTTAATCTTCAAACAGACATTGAGGGGCTTTTAAAAAGTAGATCCTGTGTGGCTTGCACACTGAGTGTTCTTTGTGTTGGTTGCAGGGCTGCAGTCCTCCAACAAGAGCGGCGCCTACCCGGTGAGGATGGACAATTCTGTGCCTCAGAACCAGTCGGCCCAGTCGCTGCAGATCCAGCCCAGCATGCTCGCCCAGGTGTGTACCAGAAACAGGTCGCTTGTGATGTTAAGCATAGCTGTGTGCTTCAAACCAACCCAACGCAGAGTTAGGGCAGGGTTTTGAGGTCAAGCAAACAAGATGTCGCAACTTTCGCAAGTCATTCATGGCCAAGGTTGGGTCATTACAGTTTTTCTGGGGTTACATGTCATCTTGGCTTGCACACAAGCAGGGACAACAGATTTCCATCATTATCGCGAGACTATTACTGTTTATCAACTTTGTATCTGGTGTATTTGGCAGCAGATGGTTTTTGTTTGTTTGAAGTGGAACTGGAAGTTGGACTGGAAGTTTGAGTCTGATATCTTGCAATGATATCCTCAGACATATTTGAGTTTCATTAAAGTGAAACCATTTTAAGGTAAACCTCATAAAGCTAGTTTTACTGAAAGACTAGGAAAATACGAGTAGTTATGGGAGAATTAGTAAACTGACAAAAGAAATTTCACAATAGAAGTAAACTTTATGATTGTAAAGGAAAATGCTTTGACAATAGAACGTGAAAAGGTAACCGTAACGCTCCCTTTGTGCTAAGAATGATAAATACTGTTGTGAAAGAATTTTACTGTTGAACACGCCCACCACTGATTTCACTCATATTCCTTCCACACTCGCTAACAATTTCTTTAAAATTAAAATCTGTCCGTCAAACCCTCGTGTAGCCAACTAGCCAGACTGCCTAGTCCACTGTTAACAATACCTGACTCACTTGTGAGTTATGATGCCCTCACACACAATATGCTGGCAGCTGATAGGTGGCTCACCTAGACTGTACTAACAGCTGATTGGTTGGTAATTTAGACTGTACGGACATCTGTGGTGGTTCATTTACTATTTAATCACTTTTTCTATGCTCATTCCACTGATTCAACTACAAATTTCAGAGTCGGGAGGTGAATTGAATGGATACATGTATACCTCCCTTTTTCAGATGCCCAGGATGCTCTTGGTTACACATTTTTAGCCAGTCTACTGCTATATTTCCTTCCTAACCTCGCCGTCAAGGAAATCCTCTTCCTGTCTACGTGGAAAAACCTTAACAGACTCCAGGCCTTTCACTGTACCCTAACCCTGTGCCCACATATACTCCCTTCCCCCTCCCTCCCCCACCCTAGGGCTCCTGCACACCCCTGATGGTGGCCACCCTGCACCCTCCGTCAGCAGGCCTAGCCCCCCAGTACTCTCTGCCCCTAGGGCTGGGCGCCGGGGTGTCCCGGCCCACCCTGCTGGAGCATACAGCCACAGTGCTGGTAAATCTCCCGATAAACCCTCCTTGGGAGACCTTGGGCGCGCGCGTACGCACATACTCTTCCTTCCTCTCCCTGCACCACTAACAGTGCCATCACTCTACTCCCTTCCATTGGACTCAAGCTCTTCCCTTCCCCAGTACCACCTGTTTCCTATCATGCTGCGCCACATCTGGATTTCTATAGCCAAGTCTTCTGTTTCCGTGCTGCCTCTTTCCTCTTCCTTCAATCCCACTCTATTGGGATACCCAAATCATTTAGCTGTATGTCAAGAATAACGTTACGGATGCATGGAAAAATAACTGCTTTAAAAAGTTTATTCTATGTATGATAAGATACCTTCTTGGTATAGCGCTACCAAAGAACATTGCTTCAACCGATTTCAATGCACCTGACATTCTAAACGATTCAGTCCAACGCTGTGGAATGCTAGCTGGTTGGGTGTCCCATCCATCCTCCTCCTCCATCTCTCTCCTCCCCCATAGGTCTGCTGAACGCATGGAGCGCATGAGTGGCTGCCCCAGCATTCGCTTTGCTTGCAGCTTCTTGTTCTCTGTCTGTCCTCCTCACTCCCCCCCCCCCCCCCCCCCCCCCCCTCCCTCTTCCCTGGAGGAGGGCGCAGGAATATTGAACTGCCCACACACAAACAAATGCTCCCCTACAACAGTGTGCCTCTGGATACTTAACTTCGGTGCGGTTGACCCTCAGACCCGATGGCATGCCCTTTTCCTCCATGACAGCCTGTCAACCTGCTGTTTGACCTCGGCGAACTTAAACTAATCGCCGTTGTTAGTTCTTTTTTTTTTTTCTCCAACAGGCACCATGGTATTGTGTGTGTGTGTGTGTGTGTGTGTGTGTGTGTGTGTGTGTGTGTGTGGGGGGGGGGGGGTTGTTGTTTGCACGTGTAGGTCTTACCCGAGATCAGCAGATTCAGTTGTCTTGGTGTCAAATGCTTTGCATGACAGAACCTGGTCGCTGTATCACAGGGCTATGCTTTTAATAAGAGAATGGCTTAGTTTTAAGGCTGCTTTTATGCTTTTTGACCGTAGAGGGGGGCCAAAAAAACCCCGGATGGTTCGTCTCCGCCTCTGACATTCACCCTCGTCTCTTAAGCATGGCTCAGTTCGACTCGGCCGTGGGCGGCGGCGAGATCACTGACTCGTTTTGCGTGTACACGCGTCAGGACTCCCATCCATGTGACTTACGGTTGTCTCGTGTGTCTCTCTCACCACCACCGTCACCCCTCCCCCCCCAGCAGGCCTGGCCCACCGGCACCCAGCAGATCCTCATCCCGTCGTCGTGGCAACAGGTCCCGGGCGTGGCCATCCACAGCTCCACCCACCAGTCGGCCGTGGCGGAGTCGCCGCTGGGAGCGCTCCACTCGGGCGTGGCCTCGCAGCAGGGACACAGCTGGAGGTGGGGTCCCCTGGCCAGGTCAGCGACTTCTCGGCTTGAACAAGGTGCAGTTGGGTGACGTTGTCTCGTGTTTGTTCTCCACCAGGAGCGCAGCCCAGACCAGGTCCCAGCCGGAGAGGAAGAAGGTTAAAGCCAGGCGAGGAGAGAGCAGGAACAGGTAGTTCTCACACACCAAACCACAACCGTTTTCGAAATGCTGTCCATCCACATTGAAACCACGAGAAGCATACCTACGCCTGACTTACCAATGCAAGGCAGGCGTTTTCAGGTAGAGCCACTTAAGACAATCTTCAAATATCTCGTTTTTTGTATGCTGGCAAACGCTAGATTAGTGTAGCAGAGATGCAAACTCCTCACCTTTTTAGCAATTTCTTTTTTTATGTTTTAATTGTATGTGTAATAATTAATAATATAATTAAAAAATAATTAACGTGGATCGTGTAGAACTGCAATAAAATTATTGCGAACAAATTGTTGTGATCTAATAGGGTTGTTTTACCCCGTAATGGCTGTTAGAATGAGTTTTCAGGCAGATGCAAATATACCTAAAAGTAACTAGAAATGAGCATGTAAAGCCAATATCATTTAAAAATGGTTTCTCAGGGGAGCATGCACCCGGACCCCATAGTTGTGGCAGGTTTTCTATATCCATGCAATGTTCTCACCTTTTTACCCCTTACCTTTTTGCATTCCTGGTGTACACGTCATGCCAAAAACAGCATTTTCCGTCCTGTATAATAGACCCGATTTGTGCGGTTTCCAAGTGGACAGGCGTCAATCCAAGCGTGACTGATGTTCACAGCGCTGTTGGATCGTCCTCTTAAGTACCCACTCTATCACAGAAGTCAATACACAACTCTCCCCTCCCCAATACCTTCTTACTCAGACCTGTGTCATAGCACAGAACCAAGAACGTAGTTTCAGACAAATAGTAAATACAGGAGCGCAAAACCTTTGGGTTCATTGTCTGTTGAAACAGCATAATATGCTCTCCTGTTGAACAATGCTGCGCAGAAAATGGCCGCCTGGAGAATCTGTACACGGGTGAATACTCACTGCAGTTTGCTTTGCTTTCCCTCTCTTCGCCCAGGGGTCTGTCCACTACGTCATTGCTCAGCAGCAGTGACGTGACGCCCGCCGCGTTGTCCCAGCCAATCATCATCTCCGACACACCCAGCCCCGCGGTCAGCATCATCACCATCCACAGTGACACGGACACGGAGGACGAGCGCAAGTTCCATCCCGCCAGGTCAGCGCCTCAGTCGTGTTCACCTATAGCGCCAAGATGGCCGCTCGGTGAATACGGCCCATTGCGGCCATCCGGGTGTGTTGAGTAGACCGGGAGGACTTGTGTCCCGTTAGGATAAAACTGTCAACAAGGGTCAACTGCTTGAAGAAGTATAAATATGGTTAAATGTAGGTGTAAAGTTAGGAATGGGTATGTTGAGATATACAGCTAGTTAGGTTTAGGACTAAACCGAGACATGGTAATAGGTTTAGGGTTACTAATAGGGATAGGGTTAGTAAAAGAGTTAGGGTTGCTAAAAAGGCTTAGTGTTAGTAATAATATTAGCGTTATTATAGTATAAGTTTAGGTTGAAACCTAGTTGGGTTTAAGGTTAAACCTAAACAGTTAGGTTTAGGCAGTGTTTTGGGGATATCAACCACTCGCAACCAACGTTGGCAGTAGTAGGGTTAGCAAGCCAACTTGTCCCTCTTGTTTACATCCATTAACCAGTTGTGTGTGTGTGTGTGTGTGTGTGCGTGTGCGTGCCGCAGTGTGAGCCTCAGCCAGAGGGCCAACGTCATCAGCTGCGTGACGGTGCACGACTCCGACTCGTCCAACGCCAGCCCCCTGACCCCGCTGACCCCGCTGGGCCGCGGCCACCTGCCCTCCAGCGTGCTGTCCTCCCGCCAGCACGCCAGGTCCCTGGCTGTGGTGGCGCCCTCCGTCAAGGCCCTGGCGTCCGACCGGGCCGCCGTGTCCCGCCCCCGCACCGATACTGGTTGGTCTCAGCCAGACTTTTCACATGTTTTCAGGTGTAGCTAATGTAAGCCATTATTATTCAAGCAATAAACCACACAGCCACTAACCAGTACATCGACACACACACTAGACCTAGTGAGGTTTAGGTCTACACCGAAATCGAACCAAGATATAAGGTTTGTATAGGGCTGATTATCAAATCTATATTTACATCTAAATCTATTAAATAACTCATTTTGTGTTTGCGTATTCATGCAAGAATGTTAGATTAAACGATGACAATATTACAGAACATAGGATTGTATGAACACATTTGTAATACTAGTTGTACTAATCTCTTGATCCTTTGCTTGGCTTGTGCATCCTGTTGAGTGAGCTTGGCTCTGCTACAGCACTGTGTTGACTCTGTCTGGTTCCCCTCCCAGTGAACTACTTGAAGCCCAAGAGGTCTGCCAACCGCCAGCCCTGCAGCTCCCGTGACGATGCGGAGCGCCAGGGACTCGTACCCAGCCAGTCACACCCCCTCAACCTCAGCCAGGTCAGGCATAGACCCTCTGTTTACCAGCCTCGACCCTCTAGCCTAGCCAAAAGTCACTATGTTTACCTGCCTCGACCCTCTAGCCTAGCCAAAAGTCCCTCTGTGTATGAGCCTCGACCCTCTAGCCTAGCCAAAAGACCCTCTGTGTATGAGCCTCGACCCTCTAGCCTAGCCAAAAGACCCTCTGTGTATGAGCCTCGACCCTCTAGCCTAGCCAAAAGTCCCTCTGTGTATGAGCCTCGACCCTCTAGCCTAGCCAAAAGACCCTCTGTGTATGAGCCTCGACCCTCTAGCCTAGCCAAAAGACCCTCTGTGTATGAGCCTCGACCCTCTAGCCTAGCCAAAAGACCCTCTGTGTATGAGCCTCGACCCTCTAGCCTAGCCAAAAGACCCTCTGTGTATGAGCCTCGACCCTCTAGCCTAGCCAAAATACCCTCTGTGTATGTGCCTCGACCCTCTAGCCTAGCCAAAAGACCCTCTGTGTATGAGCCTCGACCCTCTAGCCTAGCCAAAAGACCCTCTGTGTATGAGCCTCGACCCTCTAGCCTAGCCAAAAGACCCTCTGTGTATGAGCCTCGACCCTCTAGCCTAGCCAAAAGACCCTCTGTGTATGAGCCTCGACCCTTTAGCCTAGCCAAAAGACCCTCTGTGTATGAGCCTCGACCCTCTAGCCTAGCCAAAAGACCCTCTGTGTATGAGCCTCGACCCTCTAGCCTAGCCAAAAGACCCTCTGTGTATGAGCCTCGACCCTCTAGCCTAGCCAAAAGACCCTCTGACCCTCTAGCCTAGCCAAAAGACCCTCTGTGTATGAGCCTCGACCCTCTAGCCTAGCCAAAAGACCCTCTGTGTATGAGCCTCGACCCTCTAGCCTAGCCAAAAGACCCTCTGTGTATGAGCCTCGACCCTCTAGCCTAGCCAAAAGACCCTCTGTGTATGAGCCTCGACCCTCTAGCCTAGCCAAAAGACCCTCTGTGTATGAGCCTCGACCCTCTAGCCTAGCCAAAAGACCCTCTGTGTATGAGCCTCGACCCTCTAGCCTAGCCAAAAGACCCTCTGTGTATGAGCCTCGACCCTCTAGCCTAGCCAAAAGACCCTCTGTGTATGAGCCTCGACCCTCTAGCCTAGCCAAAAGACCCTCTGTGTATGAGCCTCGACCCTCTAGCCTAGCCAAAAGTCCCTCTGTATATGAGCCTCGACCCTCTAGCCTAGCCAAAAGACCCTCTGTGTATGAGCCTCGACCCTCTAGCCTAGCCAAAAGACCCTCTGTGTATGAGCCTCGACCCTCTAGCCTAGCCAAAAGACCCTCTGTGTATGAGCCTCGACCCTCTAGCCTAGCCAAAAGACCCTCTGTGTATGAGCCTCGACCCTCTAGCCTAGCCAAAAGACCCTCTGTGTATGAGCCTCGACCCTCTAGCCTAGCCAAAAGACCCTCTGTGTATGAGCCTCGACCCTCTAGCCTAGCCAAAAGACCCTCTGACCCTCTAGCCTAGCCAAAAGACCCTCTGTGTATGAGCCTCGACCCTCTAGCCTAGCCAAAAGACCCTCTGTGTATGAGCCTCGACCCTCTAGCCTAGCCAAAAGACCCTCTGTGTATGAGCCTCGACCCTCTAGCCTAGCCAAAAGACCCTCTGTGTATGAGCCTCGACCCTCTAGCCTAGCCAAAAGACCCTCTGTGTATGAGCCTCGACCCTCTAGCCTAGCCAAAAGACCCTCTGTGTATGAGCCTCGACCCTCTAGCCTAGCCAAAAGACCCTCTGTGTATGAGCCTCGACCCTCTAGCCTAGCCAAAAGACTGTGTATGAGCCTCGACCCTCTAGCCTAGCCAAAAGACCCTCTGTGTATGAGCCTCGACCCTCTAGCCTAGCCAAAAGACCCTCTGTGTATGAGCCTCGACCCTCTAGCCTAGCCAAAAGACCCTCTGTGTATGAGCCTCGACCCTCTAGCCTAGCCAAAAGACCCTCTGTGTATGAGCCTCGACCCTCTACCCTCTGTGTACCTTTTAGCAGGGCGGTGATGCTAGCAGCCACACGTTAACCTGGACAGTGTCTCTCGGTTTGTCTGCAGGTGCAGCCGGTGGTGTCGTCCTCTCAGGAGCGCCTCCGGGCGTCCCACCACCACCACCACCACTCTGCCGGCTCCTCCGCCCGCCGCCAGCAGACCTTCCTCCCGACGTCCCACTTCAGCTTCCCGGACGCGTCGGCCCTGTCCTCGGCCCCGGGGGCCGGCCTCTACACCTACCCGGCGTCTGCAGCGCTCTCCTCGGCCTCCCAGGCCATGGAGCAGCTCCTGGGCCACGCGCACGCCGCCGGCGGCCATGGACACTCCCCGGCCGGCTATGGCGCCGCGGCCGGCTACGCCAGCGCCTCCTCGGCCCGCCGCGACGCCTCGGCCCGCAAGGACCAGGTGGCGGCCGGCCTGCTGCACGCGCTCCCGGCCGCCTACCAGCACCCGTTCGCCGCCGCCTCGCCCTACGTCAGTGTGACACCACGGGCCGAGGCCTACAGCGCCTACCAGCTCAGCCCCCGTCGCCTGCCCCAGTACCCCTACCTATAGAGGGGGTCTCCCTGACAGTACCCCTACCTAGAGAGGGGGTCTCCCTGGCAGTACCCCTACCTATAGAGGGGGTCTCCCTGACAGTACCCCTACCTATAGAGGGGGTCTCCCTGGCAGTACCCCTACCTATAGAGGGGGTTTCCCAGTACCCCTACCTATAGAGGGGGTCTCCCTGGCAGTACCCCTACCTATAGAGGGGGTTTCCCAGTACCCCTACCTATAGAGGGGGTCTCCCTGACAGTACCCCTACCTATAGAGGGGGTTTCCCAGTACCCCTACCTATAGAGCTTCTCCCAGGCAGTACCCTTACTTACCTGTATGCACCGGGTCCGTACCCTTACCCATAGAGGGGTTCTCCCAGCACGCCTACCCATAAAGAGCGGCTGCCCGCCTGGGCCGAGGCATCTGTCCCCGTACCCCTAGCCCTTCAGAGCTCTCCCAGTACCCAGTCCTATAGAGAGCTGCTCTAGGCCGTAGAGGGTTGGTCTAACTCACTCAGTCAGTCACTAAGGGAGCCTAGAAGGCTCATCTCTAGTGCAGTAAGGATGGAAGCACAGGGGTTATATCAACTATTAAACTGCTGCAGTTCACTATAAGGAAACCCCTTTTCACCTCTGTCTAGTTTTAAATCCTCCTTTAAACTCATTTTTTATGTTTTATGAAATATTTTGCATTATTTGACCTTGTATTGGTTTAATTATATTTTTAGGAAGTGTGGTTAGTTTTTAACACCCTCTCTATTTTGTCCTTCATCGTTTTATTCAGAAGTGGAATTTGGCGTTGTGGTAAATGTTTGACACCTGTTTTGTTCAAGCTATAGGGGTTTCTGTGATAAGAGGAATACTTCCTGTAACATGACACTTTGGCTATGCCCGGAAGCCTTGCACAAAAGGCTTGTTGACTGCTAGCAAAAAAAAAAAAAATCCTTTTGTGTACCATGAGTTAAGTTAGTAGGTTTTATGTGATGCACTAATCCCATGATATTTCTTGTGTTTTGGCTCGTGTTTTGGCTGTATCACTACATTCATCACATATAGTACTTATTTTATAATGCATAAATTATGTTTTTTTGTCAGTGTGAGGTCGTTGAAGATGTATTCACTACCCGAAAGAAACCATGGAAAACCATGGAGTCCATCTATGCTGAAAAAGGCATCGGTGAGACTGTGATGGTTATTAATTTAAAAAATGCACATGTGATAGTGTCACAATTAATGTACTAAGTGTTTTAGGAAGGGAGCATATGGACCTTATGCAATAGAAACATTTGAACTTCATCAACTGTGAGTGCTGAATGTATTTATCAAGTTAAACGTATAGTGATGGATTGCGTGCCCATCTTCAGGAACAAAGGAATCCTCAAGTTTTAACATGTAAAGAAAATGGACTTAGGAAAGATTACTGTATCCCCCTCTACCCAACACTCCGACGATTACCAAAATCTCCTGGAAATACCTGCTGATCATTAGCCAGAGAATTGCTTTTTGTGGAGTATTTTCTAGAATACATTTATATAACAAATATGACTAGATTTCTTACTATTTTCCATGTTTTAGAAACTAGCCATTATATTAACCTATAGACTATAGCTAGAACAACCCATTCTTTGATCCAACAGTACTAATGGATAAAATTGTTGTGTGATGTTTAAGAGGCTATAACAGCATCAAGAACACGTACTAACACAAACTAGTAAGTCTTTTTAATCAGGAACTAATCGCATTTGTTGCAATTGTGTATTTCTTCAACCATTCCGAATTAGTAGTACCATATTTGAATATACATGCAAAGGTTGCAAGTTGGATTTTTTGTCTTACTCGGTTGTAGTGTGGTGAATGTAAACCACAACTATATCCTGCTTAATATATCGCTCGTGATTATTGCTGGGTTGTCTGTAAACTTAACCTAATGAATGCACACTTGTCATCAGCTCTCGGTTGGAAGGACACGTTTTGTAACTGTGGCAGACCTTTTCTCTCGCAATCTGTGGTCAAGCAAGTTTCTCCTGGAATTCTGAAACGAAAGGCTTTTGGATTTTATCTCATCCCTGTTTGTTTGCATATGTCTTACTGTTAAATGCATTTTTAGCTGTTTGAATCCCATCCTTCCATGGCATTGTAAAGAAGTTATCTGGTAGACTAATTCAGGGATAAGGTTTCAGTTCAAACTGTCGTCACTGTTTTTCAATAAAATAACCTCAAGTCCAATGTTTGGTTCATTTACAAACTGTCAGTCGCTTAGCAGATCGTTTTGTAATGTAAAATTGCTTGGCCATATTACTTTACTATTTCACTGCGTTTCCACACTAACTGACCTTACAATGTAGAACATTTTCTAATCTAAGGAAAACGAAAACACCTGAATAATGACTTTCCTTTATAGACGTTCATGTACAGCTGATGCTGTCGGGCTGTCTTCTATTTAGTATAAATAAAACCCAACACAGCTATTTCACAAGACATTTGTCTATGAATTCCTCCATGGAAATCATTTCATGAAAACCACGGCGTGTTTAATCCTGTCGTTTTTTCTACAATTACAGAGAAATGCAGGACGTGTTCACGGTACATTTCCAATCAAATGCGCATCCATCGGAGCCACCAAATGAAGGGCATAGGAAACTCCGAAAAGGTCCTGCCAGGCAGGGTTGTTTATTTGAAGTCACTATGAAAACTTACATTTTCAACTGGAGCATGGAAATTTGCTTGAGAATAACAAACACACACACATGTACAGTGTGTTTTCTTCTATAGAAAGGCCAGTCTTCTTTGTGGACATTTTTTTGTCCTTCAAAAGTAGTTGATACACGGTAAAAGCCATCTGTTCTAAATGCAACACAAAAACAGTAAATCGTAAGCAGTGACACAAGCCTACGTGCCGGTCTGTCCCTGTTTCATATTCAATTCAGTCATGGCATTTGCTTCGTAAGCAAACAACCGGACATGTTATCAGAAAATAACAAGACTAGCTAAGGCTAGGTCTTATAAATTATAATAAAAAACAAAGACTGAACAGAACACACTCCAGAACATGTGGGGTCTTGTGTGTCTTCTAATTTGGACCCAGATAAGAGTGTCACTATACTGGTCAGCTAAGCCAATTAAAAAGGTATTCCTTTTAACTGTCCGTGCAGACAGGGACTGTCTTGGCTCATGGGTTGATCAAGAGAGGCGAGACGAGACTATCATACTGATTGTATAGTCTTTGATCCAGTGAATATAGTACGTTTGGTCTTCAGTATGAGATGTATGGTGTATTGGCCAAAAACATGAGGCTCCTTCAGCACATGCTATGGTCGTGAAGAAATCAAAACTTTAAAAACAGCAGTATTGAAGTTGGGCAGCATTGCATTGTGTGCAAACACATCACTTGCAAGACATTTGGTTTTTATAATGAACATATGAATATACATTTTGTTTAAATTAAGATAAGAGTAACCTCAATTATGCATCACCTAAATTCAAAGCTACAGAAAGTACCCTCACTTACAGCCAGAATGTATACAGCATGACATCAAGATGAAAAATAAGAGGTTTATGATTATGAAGTGCGGGTCGGGTATGAGATATAGATTATATATATATATAATCCATAAATAATCGCCTATGTGTACGTGGTGGTCATAAGAAAGACTACGGCATTATCTGTCCAATAGTTATCCATTAAAAATTGCAGATACAGTACAGCAGCAATTCTTTAATTGATTAAAAAAACCAAACAATGTCGTTACTCTACATTAAGGTCTAGGACTAACCAATTTTTTATTTTTAGAGGCAAAAGGTACAAGGCTAGTATACATTTACTCAGATAGTGATGGTACTTCCTGGAATAAACAGAACATGTATGAAGAAGATAAAATAGTACAGTGCTGCACAGTAAGCCCCAAGCAGTCAAAATAGTAAAATATGGACACCTTAATGAACCCATGAGCCAAGCCCTTCCCTGCTGCTGGGACGACCCACTGAAAATCACTGAGTGGATTACAAACGTCATCAACTCCTCTCAGTCTCTGGGTCCTACTGCCACTTCGGCCCACTGCTCCCTCCTATGGTGGGGGTCGCTTTCAGGTCCAACCTTCCAAAGTCTGCGTTGCTGTTGTTGGTGGTGGAAGTGGTAGTAGTGGCGGAGGTGGTGAAAGGGAGGGAGGGGGCAGGTGTGGTAGGGGGTCTGTCGGCATGTCAGCCTGGGCCAAACCTCCCACCTGGCCCTGGTGTGTGTCCATCCCACGTGGTCCACTAGCCCGCTCGACGCTAGCCCGAGACGCAAGTAGCCCCCCCGCGCCCCCTCACTCCTGGGCTATGCTCCTCAGCACATACTTGACTGTGTAGGCGAAGGCTGCGAAGCCCACGATCACAAACAGGTTGGCCAGGGCCCCGCCCAGCAGTCCGTGGTTGCGATTGGCATGCTGTAGGCCGGGGGCAGGGTTGGCGCCGCCCAGGGGGGCGGGTCCACCATTGAGGGCGGGGTGGCCGTAGTGAGCGTGCTGAGGGTCGCCGTCGGGGACCACATCGGGCAGGGGGAGGGGCTGAGTGCGGGCGCTCAGCTCCTCCTGGGCCTTTTGCTTCTGCTTCATCTCCTACACAGCAGGAACCGTAGGGGAACGTCAGACAGGCAATGGAAACAACTGCCCACATTGAATAGTTGGAGAGCAGAGGGACAGGTTGGGAGTACAATGATGACATTATAAAACTTACATCCACTACATCAGGAAAGAGTTCACAGAAGACTTTGTCCTTGAGATTGAAGGCCAGACTTTGGGCGGACAGCTGTCTTTTCTAAATAAAAAAAAGAAGATAAAGACTTTATCCCCATTCGACACACGCTAATTTAGGCTTGTCCTCAGGGTGTGGAGACTCACTGTGTAGTCAGAGGTCTCTATGGAGCCCAGAGTGGGACCTTTCTCCACCATGAAGCTGAGCAGACCCGTGAGGATGGTGGACACGGACCAGGCGGGGTTCCACGTGTCCGGGTGGAAATCTGTGATGGAGAGACATAGCCTGCAGAAGAACGAGACGGTGAGACTGGAGACACACCTTTACCAATAAACACAGATCATTGAACAAACAAAAGTACAAAAGATTTATGAGCAGCAGTCATAAGCGACGCAACCACAATCCAAGAGGCCTTACCTTGTATTGCACTTGAATCGTCCATTGGGTGTGATCATGTAAATACTAGGAGGCTTGAATGGGAATTCCCGTGGGAATATAAGTTTTCCATGGTAATAACCTCCTGTGGGTCACAGATCACAAAGTTCTGCTCAGAAATGCAGAACAAAGCTAAAAACAAAGCGGTTTTGTTTAAGTGGCAATCTTGAAGTTCTCTAACGTTTTAATTTAAATAAATGTCAGCTATGTCACTTTCTATTGCCGAACGAGACAACACAATGGTGAGTGAGCCTATGGGCCACTGATGAAAGCCCTTGCATTTGCAGCATTATGAATATTACGAACTGGGTGTCGGTGGTGACAATCCCACCATGCACTCACATCCCAAACGACGCGGTATACAACATCCAGCAGTGGTTGTTCTGCCAAAGAGAGTATAGCGGAGATACCGCAACATACTTGCTCTTCAACCTACTTGTGTGTTTAGCGGCGATTGTGTTTATTTCCGCCAAAGAGGATGAAACGGACATCTTCGAGATTACCACTTAAACATTGACCGACCCCAACTCAAATGGGGGTGAAGCCGGCACGCACTTCATCCAAGCCATTCACAGCACATATACAGTTGTCTCTATTGTCACTTACCCTCATATGGTGTTTTTTCAGGACCTCTAACAACATAGTGCCTAAAAGGAGTAGATCAAATTGATTATCAACCCATTTTGTATGGTTTGCATTGAATTAGAGAAATCTGAATAGGTGGTACAGAATTAAATAATCACAAATTGTATTATTGCATAAATCCAACGTTATTGTGCAATCACTAGATCCATTCATGCATCCATTCCATTTCATGCATCTGTGTAATCAACTTGATTACACATCATTTTGACTGTAAAAAAGGTTAAAGTGAGATACATTTGGTATTAATTTATGTTAGAGCGAGTTGTGAGTGAGATGTCCTACCATTCTAGGATATTAGAGGGGAGCGGTTCGGCACAGATATATGGCACGGGGTCTTTCTTTATTCTGAGGTAATCTTGTTTAAGTCGCTGAGTGGCTGTTGTTGGAGCTCTCTTGTTCCCGTTACTGTTCATCTGGAAATGGATGGAGCAGGTTAAGTACGATTTCATTCACTCTCAACATGTAAGCAAGGCCAAATGTATTTTTTCCTCAAAAGTAAACATGTTGGATAGAAACTGTTGGCAAAGGTCCATCGTTTCCGTGGAACTATGGCTTACATTTCTGTCATCAAACCTGTGATGCCCTTTTGGCCATAACTAGAGGGAGCGGAGCGGGCACATGTCACACGTTACTTAGCATCTTCTCGCTAGTTTCAATTTGCGATCATGGACATGGTGCGGTTGATGGTCCAGGTATATAGTTAGTAGATAGTTAGAGGACAATTGGTGCCGTCATTGGAGCTTCAGGTGAGTTCGGTTGGAAGTTTGCAAATGAAAACATTGGCCCGTTAAATGACTAACTGTTAAACATGTATTGTATGCCAAATCTACTTGTGATTGTTCACAACGATGAAAATCCATATATAGCTGGGCACTGATAGTTGTTTATTCTTTATCTCCTATATGATCCTCTCGCTCCGGACGCAACACTGCAATGTGTCCAATGGAAAAGATCGTAAGGAAACAACAAAACGCGACGCTTTCATGCTCAGTGTAGCTCCCGGGTCAGTTGCAATGCCCTCCATGGAGTGCCCTACTAATGAAAGTATAAGTATTATCTGATCCGTATTTAATGGCCTTAACCTCTCCATCACAAGGCCTATTTCTGAAAATAACCCTAACCCAAAGTAAATAGAGTATATCTCCACAACTGCAAGGGCTATAATATGTATAAGAAAGATAACACCTGTGAAATTGTTGTGCAAGTGAAATAATCAATGTGGATACTACTGGGTTAGTCAATAAAGCTAGAACACAGCATAAGTGGAAGATTTAATTTCCACCTGAATTACATTTCATGTTTTAGATTGAATACCACCTAGTGCATTATCAGCTGGTAGCATAGGGCCATTGCACAACATTTGTTGAGTACCTGGGTCAATATTTGATGGCAATAAAGTGAAGTACAGCAAAGATAGAGGTTTTAGTAGAGGTAGGGTTTAGGTGAAATCTCCAAATAAAATCAATAAATCCAATGCAAACATGACAGTATAAAGAGGTAGATATGAGAACCCAATGTAAAATTTGGACACTCCTATTGATGGGGTGGGGGGGGGGGGGGGGGGGGGGGGGGATATAATTGAATGACACCAAGCCAAACAATCGCAATGGGACCATAGGGCCACCAAATGGCGACGAAGAAGGTGTGTTCTGATTGAACGCAATTGACCTTATTTCCTCTGAAACCCTCTCTTAGCTACTATACATTGATTGTAAACACCATGTTTTGATGCAAAATGGTGCCCAGACACAGCATTATCTGTTTATAGTGGTTTGATGTGATCAAACACAATTTTGATGACAAAAACAAAGTTAAGACATCATTTCCTTTTTTCAGTCATATGGTTTGGACTGTTGGAATCAGTGGAGTTTCAGCATTCATTTGATAACGTTTGATCATATCACGCTTTTGCTGATCATATCGCATTTGCTGTGCATGTGCAGTTATAAAATACATAACTATTTTTGTTACATGCTTCTTATTTTGTTTGGGGTTGGAATAGTCTTTCATTTAGCTAACAATGGTTATGATAAGACTAAAAGCTGAGAATCTCATCTTTCTAGGGGGGTCTCACATGACTGCTGTGAGATGTGTTTAAATGCCTTAAAACGTCTTTGCGATTAGGGGTGGAAGGGCTTTACCCGGATACGGGTCATTTCGGGATGAAGAGGTTAAACCGATATTGCACCTCTACGGGATGGAATATCGGGTAATACTCTTTGTATCGGCATGGTTTTGATTTCACACAAAAAAAAATCAACGTTTATCCTGTATGAGAAACGCTTGGCCATACGTCTGTAAAGCGTTACATGTCCAAAGAGTTCTGAAGTGATTGAACGCTTCACATACTCATTGACAGGCGAGTTCTCCGACATTAAATACATCAGATACGACTTCTATTTTCATGAATAGAGCACTCCACGGAGGGAAATGCTAATAGGTCGTAATACAAACGTCCTCGCGGCTAACTTACCAAAGAACAATGCCCATAACAGGTGGGTCGTTTATCTACATCACAAACATGCTTACACGGTTTTTAAATAGTAAAAACCCATGACTTTCTATGCATGTAGTAAGGTCCCAGCAAGCCTAAGTTTTGATCGTAGCTTACGGGTCTGCGTTACAGCGGCTAATCAGCCACCTAGGAAAAAGGCCGCTGCTACGTTAGCCTCCTAGGAGCTAGCTGTTGACGCCAGCTTCGTAAACGACGACAACAGAGGTGTCTGGTCCAATGACCACTCGTGACATTTAACATAGACCCACCTCTCCAGAGACCCCGATTTTAGGAGAATATTGAAAGCTGCGCCCGTTGTAAAGCTGCCGTTTTCTTGTTAAATCCAGGAGAGTGATAGACCGTCGCCGATAACAACGACGTAGCTGGAATAATACCGTCCGTCGGAAGGGGAAACATGCGACTTCCGGTTGTGCTCCTCTCCCTCACATAACAGCTGACTGTGTACAGTTGGGACAAACCAGACTCTATGTGAAAGCGATTCACAGCATTTTAAACGCAGGCAGGTCTGTATGGATAACGCTAACATTATCCATAATTATGACCCAATTGTCCAAATCGTTTCCTTTCATCGTATTTTTAAAGAGCCAGTGAGCCCAAAACCGTTTTTATGTTGTTATATCGTGGTAATTTGTCTTATATGATCGTCAACATGGTAAACTATGCCATTTTATCACTGTTACTGAAATAAATCTCCAATTTAGAAAAAAAGCCTGTTTTTGCCATTCTCCTCAAAACGTTCCACTCTGCTTCGAACGCGGTGGTGGCGTTTCTTTCATGACGGTGCCCCTTGGTCGTGACGTCTGAGTGGGCACTCTGACGTCATGACCAAGGGGCACCGTATAACTTCACGGTGTGCGTGTGTGTGCGTGTGTGCGAGTGCAAGTGCGTGTGCGAGTGCGTGTGCGTGTGCGGATGGTGAAGCTCCGTCTGAGCAGCGATTTATTTAATGCCCGCTTCTGAGTGAGGGCTAGGCTTCCCGGACACCTACAGTAGGTGTGTGGCGCATTTAATATGCAACATCGCGCATTATAAAGCTCATATACAACGATGGTACTAAAAAAGCATCACAAAGTTGGCGTGGGTCGTAACCATGGGGGAAACACGCCCCTCTCTTTCCTAAAACTCAACCCAAAACGCATTTTTATTCAATCTTAAGTGTTCGAATTCACTGGCTCTTTAAAGAAGCATGCGAGTAATTAAGATAAGTCAGTACCCTCTTGTGAATCACAGTCTTGTAGATGCATCTGCAACGTTGGCGCAACGTTTACTTTGAAAATGGTCTGCTTTCTCACTGAAACATAGCCTTATGCAGCTTTATTATAGGCCACTCCATGTAGACCTAGTGCTATTTTTAAGGGCAGGAATATACCAGGACATAACATAGATTCTGCTCTGAAATGATGAGTCTCATACAATGCAAAAAATAATAATTTATTATCATATTATCTAGACACATGAAATACGGAGTTATTACCAGTGTTTTGAAAATACAAGTTGTATTTTCTTAAAATGTTAAAATCTTGAATGTCGATCAAAGAGAACTGACTGACTTGAGCAAATTCCATTGGGAAAACTATTACAACTATCTTTGTCAAACACATGCATTAAAAACTATGAACAAATACGTCTGTCAAAATGGAGACATTGTATTTACAAGGTACATTCCACCTGCTATAGAAGTTGTCGATCTTGGACTTAACTTTATGTGTGACCTTTCTCTCTCACACACACACACAAAATAATTTGTGGCTGAATCATTTCAAACGTGGCTTGACGCCTTACTCGTCTCGTCTTTTATTTATTTTTAATTTTTTCAATAAGTAGTCTGACTTAATCAGGTGACTAACAAGTCACTTGGTTGTTGGTTCACTCGGGACACCTGGGCTATGTTGTTTTCTGGAAGCGGCTGAACTGTAGGCTCCTTCTTCTGAGCTTCTCGGGCCGGAACGACGAGAGGAGAGAAAACTCACGAAAGACGTCAACATGGGTGATGCTACCTGTGATAGGGGAACAATGATGTCACCGCATGATGGCCAGTGCCATGCTGGCAGAATCTTCAGGGCAGATTTGATTTGTGTCTTAGGCGTTTACTTCAGTTATTTTTGACCAGTTTAAAGCCAGGAGACCAACAAATGCAGGAAACATTGGAGACCCAATAGGAAAGCCAGAGTGATTAGAAAGGAAGAGCGAAACACACGTTTTTTTCCTCCAGCAGAAGAGGCTGTTGGAATAAAACTGAAGTGAAGTTCCAAATTTTGCATTCTTTGTTATATGTGGTAAAAGTGAGGTGTACCAACATCTTAACCCAGAATAGAAAACGAGGAACCTCAGGGAAAGAGTGGCGAGCATCAAGTCAATTTCTCCCTCATCATCATCATAATCTTCTGTTCTGTTCTGAGATCTTGTTACCCTCCGGTGACACTTAGCATACGGTTTGAGCAACAGCAGCTACAAAACCAAAGAATAACATTGTATGACTGCTGTCGTTTCTGCTTCCTACAGTTATTCTGCAGTACTATCTGGTTTTTTGGGGAAACATTGTTTCTTTAATGATGTTGCATCAATATTGATAGTATGCTTTGAGTGTTCTCAGCCTCATTTGGAAGTCACTTTGAGACAAAAGCATCTGCTTAATGATTAAATGTATAGGTGCATGTTACAACATTCTTCTTGAGGCTATGGTCACTGAGAGCATGTGTGTGGTAATATTTTTTACACACCACCCATCATTTCACATTCTATGATCCAGTATTTCATTAAAATGTTTACTGTATAAAGAAATATAAATTTTTATCTTGCAAGTTCTGAATAAATTCTAGAAAGCCCCCTTAATTCCCGTGTGTGTGAGCGAGAACGAATGTGCGGAAGTGTAGAAAAGACCAAGATTGTCAAAAAGAAAGAAGCCATTGCACCACAGACCCCGCCCCCCCAAAAGCACTCCGTTGTGCGACGGCCCAAGATGCTTCACTCACTCTCTCCCGTACCTCCTTGTGTTTAACCCTCCTGCTGCTCACTGCTTCCCCTGTGGCGAGACAAGCAATGATTGGTCAGTCACTTTTTATCCTCTCTCAGAATAGAGGGAGAAAGGTTGGGATCAATAACAGTGTGTGAGACAGAGCACATGTACAGTAACATGGTGGTATGACCTGGCTTGCAGGACTAAATGTGTTCTACGGATTTAACTTAAGCCTAAATTATTCAATGCATGTTGGTACTGTTTCGGGGGGGATGCGGTTTCTTGAGCCTGCGGTTGGACACAGCTGCTGATATTAACTATCACAATGACGGCTTTGGAGTGATTTTCATGTTTGCTCGACAAGATGACACTCATTCTCAAACTCTGCTTGTTTCCAGACACAACATCTCTGTAACTAGGTATTTGACGGTTACAAAAACACCCATCAATTCCTTTTTTGTAACAGTCAATGAAACAGTTCGGTGATGTTGGGAAGATGGTTACATAAACAGAGATGAGTAAGAAGCAGAAATGACAGAACAATCCGGAAGCTGGGTTAGTTTGCAAGAGTTTCTTTTCGTTTTATTTTCTGCTTTTAAGATTTCCCCCTTTGAGCGTTTTCTATTGACATGGAAGAAAAGTATTCCAAAATAAATTCAAACTTGCAGAGCTACACGACATTCCAGTAGTGTGACAGGTTGTTATTTTGGAATATATGGACATATTTAAAACAGATCACAGTCAGAATAAACAGTTGAATGCTGAGAGGCAGGGAGCTACATTTGAGGTAAAACACCCACAAGCGTTATGTACAGCGTTCTTTTTTTTGTTCTTTAAAAGCACCATTTACTATTCCTATGTTAAAACACACACCATGAGACACAACATCCAACATTGAGTTAAGGGCGAGTGCCCTGAACAGTTTGGTCACATCTCATCACACTCTAAGATTGAATCTACTTGCAGTACACTGAGCATTGGCATATTACCTGCTAATATATCCAACATGTTCGAGCCTGTACCATATCTCTATTTCTTCTAACATATTTTTGTTTTGTTTATTATTATTATTATTATTATTTTTACATATGATGAGTACATCCAGAGTGCTTTTTTACCTCTCTTTTCACATCACAACGCAATGTAAACATTGTATTTACTCAGACAATTCTTTTATATAAAAAAAGGTGACATGTAACATCTAAGATGGACGTGTTCCCTTTAGTCTTTGGCAGGAGGAAACTCAAATAGAGAAAAATCAATGCCAACACAACTTGTTGACATCTGTAGTAAGAAACAGAAAATCTGGTGTGAGCCCATCAAAGATAAGACCTGGGCTCAAATTGACAGATCCCAAAAACCCAAAGTGGAATAAAAACATAATAGGAACCAGTGTGGTTCGTGTGTTACTGGACAGCATCACTTAGCAAACAGTAAGAAAAACAGCACTTCATCATGCTTGGAACGCAGATAATGTTGGCATTCCCAGATTACTTTGACAAAGCATGCGTAGATTGGTCAGCGAAGTGAGCCAACTTCAGAAAATGTATGATATTGATGAGCAAAGTACACTGTTTATTCAAGAGAACATTGAGTCCCTGAAAAGATCCCGTAAATCTGCTAGTTTGTTACATGAGTGCCACGAGGGTAGTCTGGTCCACATATTGACTCTGGATGACGTCTGGCAGTCAGATTGAGCAGATACAGTGGGGGCTGTGCTCTTAGACCTTAAGATAAGGCTTTGTGCTTGTTGGATGAACTCATGTTCACTCTGTGTATTACCCAAGCACGGCCTCAAGATGGTATGTTTCTGTTGACTTGCAAACAACAGGAGTTGTGGAATCAATGACGTGAACCAATCATAACATTATCTATGGCTGAGCAAATAATATAATAAATAATTAATTTGAGTCTTTCCAGACATAGTAAACATCGCTGTGGCAGGCGTTTAGTAAGACCGATGGCAGCATAAACACATCAGTATATGTATAGCTAATATCAGTTATGTTTGCGACCACCAGTATAGAATTATATTACGGATCCATTACTGATGTTGAGTGATTATTTATTTTGGAACTGTCAGTGAACAAACAAATGTTTGTTCACTGATGGTTCCAAAAACAAGAATTACCAAACGTTTCTATGTATGTACCAAAGGATATAATGACGTAAAATGGCATTTTATAAGCTAACATGGTGTCCTTTTTAAAGTACTGCAAAGTATAAAAACAATTGTATTTTTAAAAGAAAAAAGGAAGTTATTTACTGCATTGCACAAGTCCTCCGGGCAGACAGACAATATAAATAAAAAAACTGACGAGAGACGATGATTTCCGCTGAACAGACGTGACAGAACACGAAACAAGCAAAAACAAATAGAAACAAAAATGATAATACTGCCGTTAGATAGAAAAGTGCACATTTGTTTTGTACATAAACGTATATGACGACATCATAGCTTTTAACTCTGTCTCTCAGTATTCTTAGACACATGCACTCATTTACTCTCTCTCTCTCTCTCATTCTCACTCATTCTCTCTCCCCCACATCAGTCACATCGTCGGTATATCGTAAAGCAGCCATGTGTCCCCCTTCACCCCTGACAATCCATTATCATCATCAGCTTCACAGTTTGTAACACTAAACCTCTGGATCTCCGCTCAGTACACACAGTAAACATCACCCCCTGCACCACTCAATTCTCTCTTTTCACCATCTATGAAACGCCTCAGCGTCACCTCATGCCACATTACAGTTTAAAGACTGACCATAGAAGTCCTAAATCTATCTATATATAAGAAACCCATCTGATGAAGAGATCAGGGTCCCTGAATGTCATGTGTGTTATGGATGTGTGTGTGTGTGTGTGTGTGTGTATATATATATATACACACACACACACACATACATATACATACACAGAGTAGAATGTACAATTATTCAGAGATGACGGTTGTAATTCATGGTGAACCAAAAGTAGGACAGGAGTCTGGGGTGTCTAGGGTGTTATCACTCCCAGCCGAAAGGGTCATGGGTCTGTATCCCTGCTGGCGCCAGCCTACCTGCCTGAGTGGAATCTACACTTATTGTGAGTAAGTGAGCTTCTCTTGAATGACGGTGATGTTAAGTGCAACGGGAAGAACCCAGTGTCCTGGAAGTGGTTAGACCTCAGTTAGAAACAACAGGTTAGAAGACAGTGCAGGTTTAGCACAAAGCCAGCAGAACGAGAAGAGCTCTTGATGGCAGAGCAGCTGTCATTAAACTGTGCATGCTATTTTGAGCGTGTCTAGCGCAGTAGTAAGCAACACAGTCGGTAATAGCGAAGCAGAAAAGCAAGTTGAATGTTAAAAGGGGGAAAAAAACTGGTGGTGACCAGAAACAGAAACAGTTCATGCCAGGAAGGAAGAGCAACCATCCAACATGGGAGTTGGAAGTGTTTCACAATAAAAGCCTTCCAGTTCTTCAAGAAGTTGCCTCTAAGCCACAGATCCAGAACTGGAACCAGTACCGCTTCACTGACTGCGCAGATGGGTAGGAACTAGACTGAACCCATGCTGGGGGGCAACTTCATCTACACTACTTTACACGATGGCATGTCTGTGAATAAATACAAGGGAGGGACTGGGAAGCTACTCCCTGGGCTGCTAATGGCGCCCCCTAGCTCTCCTCTATGGTGAGGCAGATGAACTCCTGAATACACTTCCTATACTGCTGCTCAGTGGGGCTGCCGCCGGGGTATTGACCTGGCTGGCCAAGCGGCGGCTCCGCCTCGCGCATCTCCTCGTTCATCCGCGCCAGACGCAACCTGGACACCACAGGAGGGGAGACAGCACGGCGGCAGGAGTTAGAACAACATAATAAAAATGTCTAAAAAGATGAAATGACGTAAGTAAAGTGCTGCTGCAGGCTGTCAAGCTCTTATTCACCATCCCAAAAATATCAAAGCACTGGCGATGTGTAAAGTGTTCAATTATTCATTCATTTCCTGACCCACCCACCCCTCACGCACAAACACATGCATGAACACACACTTCCGCCTTAAATAAGTGGTATGAGGTGGACTCACAAGGTGACGATATCGGCGTTGGCAGCCTGGACAGCGATATTCAAAGGGTCGTGACCCTGCTCGTCCACCTCCGTCTGCGACGCCCCCCTCTTCAGGAACAAGCACACCTGCCTGTGGAGGTGTAGACAGATTGTGGAGAAAGAAAAAGGGATGGAGAGATAGAGAGGTAAAGGTCAAGAAGTGAAGTCAGCATTCAACTGTCACATGTATATGCAACGGTATAGGATATAGCATACCAATACCAACATCAGTGAATAGGCATAGATTTACTATTACTGTCACATATTATGCATTTTGCATCCTTCTGTCTATCAGCTAATTTCCCAGAATCCCCCTCTGTTAAACAATCTTCCGATTTGAACACATTCATCTTCTTCTTCTTGTCATATGTGACGTTTTTCGTAATTGATTGATTTCCTGTCCACAAATGTCCAGCATTAAATACGTGCAAAGGAACTCAATCCAAAAATGAATTCTGTCCAAAATAGATAGAATTGAAGTCCCCCAGGGTGCAGGGTGCAAACTACAGTGTCAGACAGTGTGTTACTTACCCGGTGTGGCCCAGGTTGGTGGCGTGGTGTAGCGGGCCCCTCCCCCGCATGTCCCTCTGGTTCACGTCGGCCCCGTTCTGGAGCAGGAACTCACACGCTATCAAAGAGCCCTGAGAGAGAGAGACACACACACAGAGAGACAGAGATGCAGAGGAAGGGGGTTAAAATAAATCAATCAAATATCCACATCTTTGGCTTCTCATTTGAATATTTCCACATCCTCATAATCAAGTCTCATAATGTTCTCACATCTCCAAAAACGAAACATTTGAACAACATGCCTTAAATGTCTTCTTTGCATGTGTATGCATATAGTACCCCTACCGTTGCTTATTGTATTACGCAATTGCCCTAACCCATACATGCTCCTTAATTACATATCTTCATATCTTCAGTGCATGTCATCATCCTGTTGCCACTAACTACATCCCTATGTCATGCTGGCGTGATTATGCCCCCCCCCCCCCCCCCCCCCGGCACTCACCCCCACCACGGCCTGGATGAGCGGCGTTCTGCCGTGCTCCTGCTCGCCGGGGGCGTGCACGTCGGCGCCGTGCGCCAGCGCCTCGGCCATGAGCGGCAGGTTGTGGAGGCGCGAGGAGCGGTGGAGGAGCGCCCCTGGGTGCAGCTCCCTGGGGTCCTCCGGGTCGGAGGGCACCTCCTGCTCGATCTCCACGTCGCCGCTGGACGACTCCTCCGACTCCTCCTCTGAGAGGGAGGAGAGGAGGAGGAAGAGGAGGGCAGGCAGAGAAAACAAGGGAGAGATGAGAAGAACACTAGGGTTTGGATCATTCATAATGAAAACGCTCTGATACCATCAGTGAAGCTTCCTGCTGTCTAGCTCAGCTGATAGAGTGTGGCACTAACTAGGAGCATGAACCCCTAACCAGGGTTAGGGGTTTGGTTCCTACTAGGGCCACCCATGCTAAGAAATGCGTGCCCTCACGGTATTGTAATGATACCATTGTTTAATTGTACAAATGAATTGTAATGATATTATAAACCCATATTATACCAAATTGCATATTTTATATCACTAAGCCCAATACACACCATGTCGGGACGAACACGAAATACTGTGTCCAAAATAGACTTGAGCCCTATCGAAGCGAGGGGACAGAATACAGCCCAGCTACATTCCCAAGTCTGGGAATGTAGTACGAATATGATCCGAAGATTTGCTCTCTGTGCTTTGGGCTTTACATCTCATATTCACACACACGCACACGCACGCGCGCGCGCACACACACACACACAAAACACACACACAGGCTCACCCTCCTCCGTGACGCTGTCCACCACGGCTCCGAAGACGATGTCAGTGCTGCCGTCGGTGCTTCCTCCCAGTCCACTGTCGCTGCTCAGTCCTGCCGGGCCAAGCAAACCCCAAACCACGGACACATTAATGGCGGCAACACGGGCACGCTAAAACCTGCATTAAAACCATGCAACCATTAAGGAGGCAGCTCCCTGCTAATGCTAATGCGCGTGACCAACCACTTGTCACTGCGTAGCCACTGCGAACCTCACCGAAGAGAAGTACGACTACTCATCTAATCAGTTTGGGGGACAAAACCCTTGCAGTGCACACGGGACATCCTGACCATTGACATCTGAAATTAACCTTACTCTGTTTGAATAATCCTGAATGGTTGGGTTCACATCCTCATCATTCACACATTTGTTCCATGTGATCGCAGAAAAAGTGTCTTTAGGGATCATTTAAATGACAAACACAATGTACAAAGTACATATAGCAAGGGGAACTTACTGCGAGGACCAGAGCCGGTGTCGAAGTAGGAGAACAGTGAGTCCAGCTCGTCCGGACAGAACAGAGAGTCCCGACGGAACTTTGCTGCCGCGGCGGCGGCTGCTGCTGAGGGACACGGGGTCAAAGGTCAGGATGGGTCTAAGTGATCTGTAAAGACCTCCACACCAACTAAACTGTTAAGTACTACACTTTAGATGATCATATAACATTCATTCTATATATACGTATGGTACATTAGAAAAAGAACTGGACACGATCAATCATAAAATCATGGACTTGTTAATTGTATTATTTGAAAGCGAAATTAGTTATACACGTGTATGTAAATGTTCAGAGAGCCAACTTCTATTCAAACCACCGTCCAGCTGTAATGTTCTACTGGTGTATAGCTCTAAACTAATGTGTGTGTGTGTGTGTGTGTGTGCGTGCGTGCGTGCGTGCGTGCGTGCGTGTGTACTAAGGTGATGGCAGGGCATCGCCGGGTCACCCACCTGCAGAGAGGTTGGCGGGCGACGGGCCGCTGGGGTCGTAGCGGTGGTACTTCCTGCGGGCCTTGTGGGGCGCCCGCAAGGAGCTGCGCTGCTGCTGGCACTTCTTCACCGCCCAGGGGCGGGACTTCCTCTCACCCTCCACCAATACCTCGCTGCCGCTCATCTTCTTCAGGAAGCGCCGCTCCACGTACTTGGCCTTAATCCAGGCCTCCTTCTCTTGCCTGGAGGGGTCAAACAGTTTAGGGGTCACCATCAGATGGGTAGGGAATTATTCCATTCGATTAGATGGGGACTTTATTCATCCCGAGTGGAAATTCTGTTGTAACAGCAGCTCACAATAAAACAAAACCTAAATATAATTGAAATAGGAATGAATCAAAATAGGAATAGAAAACACTAGAGAAAAAACCGAAAGTAAAATAAACTATTTTACTTATAATATTTAGAGACCGTTTTTTCAAATGTACTTCTTAAAATACTTTTACTTCACAGTGCTGATTAGTTTGTCTCAATCCGTCCAGTCTTTTCCTAATATTGCTTTAGTTAGTGCCTAAATGATGACTTGTTTAATTCTAAGGCCTTAGGAGAGCCAGTGGTTGTCCGAACCTGTCTCGATCTCTGGCTACGCTCTCTAGGTGCTCATGAGGCTGACCTTGAACTGGTTGGTCCTGGCTTCTTGGCCCCCAGCGTCTCGCAGGCGCTCTCATAGATGTGGTTGATCACAGTGTTGCCCAGCTCACACATCAACTACAGCAGGGGAGCAGGTAGAGTAGGATGATAGAGCCACAGGGAACAAAACATGGGCAGAGAAAGGAAAGACGAATGCAAGTAGGACATGTGTAACTAATGACAGTATGATCCGGAAGCAGGACATAGATGTGTAACTAATGACAGTATGATCCGGAAGCAGGACATAGATGTGTAACTAATGACAGTATGATCCGGAAGCAGGACATAGCTGTGTAACTAATGACAGTATGATCCGGAAAGATTTGGACAGAAATGTCAGAGAATGCCGTGGTACCAGTAAGGGCCAACTGACCTTGAGTAGCTCTGGCTCCCACGAGTCCAGCGTGAGTGAACGCACCTTGGAGCAGTGGACACCCAGGCTCCTGGAGGACAGACAACAACGGGATGTCTTAAAAATAACTATTTTGCTATAAGCCATTCATTAGACATTATTTGCTCTTGTGCCAATTCCAACACACCACCACAGCCTTGTTAAGCACACATTATAGATGAACATATTTATATAATAACAAAAACATTTAATTGATATATATTTAAATAAATAAATATATATATGAGAGAGAGAGAGAGAGAGAGAGAGAGAGAGAGAGAGAGAGAGAGAGAGAGAGAGAGAGAGAGAGAGAGAGAGAGAGAGAGAGAGAGCGAGAGAGAGAGAGAGAGAGAGAGAGAGAGAGAGAGAGAGAGAGAGAGAGAGAGAGAGAGAAAGAGAGAGATTACGGTGGTTTGAATAGAAGTTGGCTCTCTAAACATTTACAGACACTATTGCTATTACATAAACACTATTCCTATGTGTTTATATAGAAGTAAGATTCGAAAATATTGGGGATACCCATATCATAATGTGGCTGTACTTAAAGTGCCATAATATGTGTATAACTAATTTAGCTTTCAAATAATACAATTAACAAGTCCATGATTTTATGATTGATAGAGATGATTCATACTTAACGTATGCTTTATGCATCATCACCTTAGATCAGATTATGGGATACAACATACAGTCAGCAGAGACCAGGGGGCCGTGTGTCTTCCTCAATCTAACCCAGATGCTGGCTGTTGCTCTTTCCCACAGAAGGCGCTGCTTTATGACTGCAGGTATGAACGCGCGAACTGCCATCTGATGTAAACACATCCTATACCACAGTGTTCTCGCTGAGGGTAGCACCAGTGGGGCCCAGTGACATATAAACGACACCCACCCCAGCCTCTCGCTCTCCTCTCGCTCACCTCTAGATTGCCATCAGCCATTTCACACTGGCTAGGATCCTAATGGCCGCAGGTGTGTACCAATGTGCACCTGGGCTTATCACTCTCTCTCTCCAATCTAAATGGTGCCAGTGACACGAGCCATGCACAGGTGTCAAATACATGTTCCCATGCTGTATGGATCATCTGCTGCCGCCCACCTGGCTATTTACACTTTATCTCTCGCCTGCCGCCCATACTGGTGGTTATTTTCAATGGCTTACAATACAACAATACAACACAAAACAACACAACCCGTCTGGGATAAATAAAGTACATCTGATCTTAATACAATACAATGCCATAATGCAAGACAGTACAAGGTAACATTACATAACATGACAGCAGGGTGGGGACCCACTGCTTCTTACCGGTGAATCCCGGAGCACTCGATGCACAGCAGCACCCCCAGGTTGATGGAGGCCCAGCAGGGGGTCGTCTGGCCGCAGTCGGAGCACAGATCGTTGCCGGGCAGACTCTGGACCCTCTGGAGGAGGCTCTCCCCTCCCCCGCGCACCCCCCTGTCCCCCGCCCGCTCCCCGCCTCTGCCTTCCCTGGGCTCGCTGGCCGAGTCGATGCTGCTTGTAGAGGGAGAGGCGGTGCGGTCCAAACGCTGTGAGGGGATGAGGGGGAGATTCAGACTCAGAACAGCAGAAGAGGGGACACACTGGATCCACCGATACTGATGTTCCACCGGTACATTTACAATAGGCTCCAGATAAAATATATTCACTCAATAGATTAACCTTACATTCCCCCGGTTAAAACTGCTGTAGGTAAGATTCAAGGCCTATTATTTCAGTGTTATTTCAAGTTGAATGCCCCTGCTTCTGAATGAGCTAATTTAGTATTCAGATAACTCCCGGGTTATTTCTGACATATATGGGTATCTCTTCCCTGATTGGTTCTGAGAGTTCATCTTGCCTTTCAATCACAGGTGCATGAAATGCAACACTTGTTTTGGGGCTGTTTAGTTTGTAAATATTACTCTCTTGTGCTCTTTCTCTTTACAACTCTCGAATCTTACATACAGCAACTTTAAATCTGTTCTCAACAAATGAATTTGTTGAGAACAAAAACAATTACCACTCATCAATAAAAGAGTTCTTAACAGGTCTAAACCCATTCTATCTGAATATATTTTCCAGGGCCAATGACCACTTCATTACAGATGGGAGGTAACATCAATTCACTGTGTGTGTGTGTCTGTGTATGTTTGTGTGTCTGTGTGTACCTCTATGTAGTAGTTGTCTGTGATCTCTCTGTATGCCGAGGCTATGCTAGCCTGCACAGCCTGGATCCATGCCTGACGCAGTTTCTCAGACTCGGCCTGCAGCATACAGCTCCTGGACATGGGTGTTAAGATTCCACCATGCATTACCCATAACAACACCACCACCACTGCCAGCACGCTAACACTGCTAAAGGTCTCAAAAACTACATACTAACAGGCAAATTATTTCAAACAATATATTCAAAGTATTTGATTTATAAGAGACAGGAAATATATGTGTCACAGATGGAACAGTGGAGTCATAAAAATGTATGTTTAATTAAATAAGACAAAATAAGCAAAACTATACAAAAAGATGCAAGTGTAAAAAGTGTATATCTGCAAAATGTGTGTCGAAAGCTACAAAATGTATGAGGTGCCTTGGGTGCTCCCGCGTACTCTGTGTGTAAGATCTACATAGGTCCTACGATGGACTTACTTTGTAGGTGAAACCACCTCGAAGCAGAACCTCCGCTCGTTGTCTTCGCTGGGCTTGACAGAACATAACCTCAGGTCCTCCACCACCACGGTCAGAGAGTCCTGAACACAAGAGGCAAGTTAACGCCATTCTGTGGCTCTGAGACCATATTTATGGTAGTTGTGATTGTTAAGTCAGGTCAAAATGCTAACTAAGCCAACTGTACCTTGAGCTTCTTTTGGTAAACCAGTTGGCTGTTTTGAATGGAAAACCATCGCCTTAAAAAGGAAGGAGGAAAATAGTTGAGTAAAAGAGGAAAATATTGGCTTGAAATGAGGAAGTTTATCAAAAGAGTACTCCTGAAATACATTAATCGCTAGTGAAATGCCTTTTCGGGAACTAAAATGTGACGGGTACAACAAACCACAGTTTCTGCTTTCTAATTATTGTGTCAGGGCATGAGCTTTTATCTGCTACCGTTTCCTTATTTGACAGCATACAAAATTACAATTATTCTAGCCCTGAGTGTGATTTAAAATCAAATGGAGCAAAGGTTTGGAGTCCCTTCCATCTTTATAATCTCATTGCATGGTGATCCTCCGTCTCTGCCTCACCTGTTCCAGGTCTTGAAGGCGTTGCTGGCCCTCTTGAACAGGTAACCTTCCATGACCACGCCATTAGGAGCGTCCACGTTGAACTCCACCTTAGTGTCGTCATAGGAGAAGTCCTGCGAGACACGCACACACACACTTTCGTTTTTAAAGTAGAACTAGCGTTTCTGCGTATTGACAATGAGTCATCGACACACCAACACGGACCCAAACAAAGGCACAGTGAATCATGCATTTACCCATGACCATGTATTAAAAAAAACAAAAACTTGATACGACTCAGTCAGAACACAAGACAATGACTTATTTGAAACTACATGTAAATATTTCAATACAGTTATAAAGTTAAAGTGATGTCATTAAATCTGCCATAAACTCTAATGCTGGTCCAATCAAAAAATATTTGTTGTTGTTCAAGTTTTAAATGTATATGTACTGTACATATAGTAAGCTGACATTACCCGTTTATTACCTTAAGTGTCTTTAGCACAAACAAGCCTCTAGGTCTGTTGTCTCCTTCTGACCATTTGTTCAATGACTGCAAGCCCAGCATGATGCCTCAAACCTCTACCTGAGAGCCTATTAAAGTCTGTTTTCGTAACACTTTAGATTTCAAATGGAATGTGGTATTGAAAGTGAACGGACACACACACAAACCACCTGCCCAGTGGGAAAAAAATTATACAAAAAGGCCTTGATTTAAATGTCAGCTAAGGCTTATGTTTCACTCTCCCAATGAAAGTATTAGATTTCAGAGAAAGACCATACCATATGGTCAACCACAAACATAGACGTGCGCGCACACAGACGCATGCGCACACAGACGCATACGCACGCTCACACACGCACGCACGCACGAGCACTAGAAATACAATAAATCGATCTATCATAGATATCATTACCAACAAGCTACAAAAACTTGTTTCTGAGAGTATTGTTGTGTAACTGCAATGATTATACACATAGGCGACTATTAGAATGTGTATTATTATTGCAGTCGTAGTTTATTTGGTTAAGGGCGCAATGGAACCATTGATGTGTGTAAAACTGTTAAAACCCCCCAACTCGCCAGTGTCCCGTCTAGCAAGCGTTCACAACTCAGCAGGTGACCCCAAACTCAACACAACACGGTAAACCTTGTCCGGTACCAAACATATCAGAAACAAATAAGCATAGTCACACGAAGCCATTTCTCTCCACCGACCTCTTAAATCAATCTACGTTATGCTGTTTTCTTTATTTAATTGCATGGCAAAAAAAAAAAAATCCGAGAGAAAACTAATATTTGTTGCCATGTTTAGATTCAGGATAGGCCTACTGAAGGTCAATTTACAGCTCATGTAACATCCGCACATTGCGCACTAACACACGTAGATAAATAACTAAACGTTATAATTTAACGTTTAGTTAAACTTTCCATTCTGTTAAATGATTCTCACCAGTTTACAGTGAAGCCTTTCGAACATCTTCATCTTTACGAACGCGGAATCCAGCAGCATTTCAATACAAAAATGGTTTCAATAACCTGCCGACTAAATAAAGAAATAGATTGCTTAACGTGACATAAAATCAAATGAATAATTGCACTGCCACGTTCCAAAAGTTTTTGACAATGCTGCTGCAGAGATCCCTTGCGCTGCGCGAGCGCATAGTTTCCCCGAGTGGTTCTGTCACCCGCAGCACGCGGCCGCGTTCTCTTTTGTGCTCGCGCCTTCTGTGGAGCGTGCCGGTGCTCAGGCATGCGCGCGAGCTCATTATCATACAGCTGTCGATTTACATAGCCCGTTGACCTCGCTGCGTTCCCCGATGAACAAACATCCTTCCACCAACCGGGTGGCTAAAAAGCTGCAGTACACCTACCGTCGAGGCTACATACAACCCCACCTGGCCCCCGCGTTTTGAGGCTCCTCTTTGCCCCTAGCACCCTGGGCTATTCAGGCGGCAGCACCAAAGGCGAGGTTCCATCCAGCCATTTGGAAGAGTCAGCTTTCCATCTGTCTGCGGCTCCACAAGCCTTTCTTGTTTAATGAAGCCGACATTATTGCTCCCTTAACACACCAAAATCCCCCTCTTCCCACCTTAAATCATCACGAAGCTTGAATTAATTTAAGTTTCAGAAACTAGGTTATAGTTCTTTTTAGTTTTTTTACTTATTCTACTTTTACTTATTTCATATCTAGGCTATATTCCTCTATTCAACTTGACTTCAATCACATTTGATGGTAAAGATAAACAGTATTTAGTGTGTAACTACAAGCTGGAGACTTCTTCTGAGATCTAAGCCATACAAAGTTAGACTTTTTTGGTTGAGTATTTTCCACCAACCACCAGCAACACTTCCCTCCTGGAGGTTTCAACAAAACAACGTTATTTTATCTGTCTGATCTTTTTCTGTTCCACTCCCCTGTCAGTTAAGAGGCCCTATCCACCGAATCCCATGCCACAACAGCAGAGGAGGAGAGGGAGGAGGAGGGGGGAAACGAGGGGAGGGAGGAGAAGAGAGGGGAAGTAAAGGCAACCATCCCCAAGGGAGCCACAATGAAGTCTCGAGACACAAAAAAAGACTGCCTTAGAAGAATAGAGTGAGGAGATATAGAAACGGAGAGAGCGCGAGAATGAGACAGAAGCAGAGAGGCCAGATAAAAAATATAAAAAATATAAAAGCCAGAGAGGAAGAGCAAGACATCAAGGGCAAGAAAATAAGGCGTAGGGAAGTTAAATTAGTTATATGCTACTGGAAATAATTCAAATTGAGCAAAACGTTTTGCTGGCCACCTATGATGACAGATGAGATAAGAAAATTGAAAAGCAGGTTTCCAACCCAACTTTGCAACCCAACTGTTCTTAACATAGATACCCGTCTTCTGCCACCTCACGAAAGACCACACGACATGACTCATAGAGTATGGCGCTTTAGCAAAACCACGAGGGGATTCTTCTTCATCGCTTCTTCTTTATTCAATGTGCAGTCATCACTACGGTTGTTCCCCATCAACCTTTATCAAGGAACTAATCCCATAGCGCATGCTCCCTAATTAGGGGGAACATTGCAAGAGAATGAAGAATGTATAATTCATAATCACAGTGTCTGGCTCTCACCACAACATTTGCATACTAAATAAGGGGTTTGCATTTCAAAGAGTTTAAACATAATCTGTGCTCACTCAAATTCCTCCAAAAATATCCCCATGGCAACGATGTCTCTAGATTATTTTTAATTACTGATTTTTTTGCCTCATATTTTTTCTTTAGAGCTTTCGGAGCGAAGGTTTCACTTCAGGAAACCTTTCCCAAAAATGTGTTCTTGACCAAATGAAGCGAAGAAAGATGAAAAAAAGTCTTTGTTTTATAAGTTTAACTGAAACTTATTTGACTAGCTTAAGGGTGAAATGTCTTTTCTACTAGGTTATTTTTCCTTAATAATAAATTATTAATTACAAACGGTCTGATTATTAAATTTAAAAAAACGGTGTTGTCACGGCTTCTTCACATACTTATTTTGGAAAAGAAAGAACACAGCAATATCATCAATATCTTTATGACCACTTGAATCACCATCACCCCTTTTCCTTTCATCTCCTCATATCCATCTCCTGTATGTTTTTATGTATAAACTTATTTAACCTTGTATAATATAATCTGATATTTAAATGCCTGTATTTACTGTCTGTCAATAGGGCTCTCCCTTGGCCGTATCCTCTGACCGTGTGCCATAATGCCATCTGTTGACCTGACTGTTGCTTCCAAATAAATAGGGTGGGGGGAGGGTTGGTGTGCTGGCACTGAAACACGGCCAGATCTCTTGAACCTCCGCCAACCTCTTGACCTCTTCTTGTATTACTCACCTATGAACACCTTGTTTCACGCACTGACTTGGAAAACTAGACAAATGTTCCCATGGCGAGGTTCTATGGTGGATGAATACCAACTGGTTGTTCTATCTTGATAAAAATTTGATCGATATCAAATGGTTTTCTGCTCTGCTAGCTTGTGGAGCCACTTGATGGACTAGTTCGTCTAGCTGTTTTTGAAAAACTGAATGGATCACTTTTGCCAACAAGAAAACATAAAATGGAAAGAGACACTTCAACATGCATGGATCAGACCAAGAAGAGTTTAATTAGATTTCTAATTCGACAAACACAACCAACTCGCTCTACAACACCCCATCTAGACAAACCCTGGGAGTTTGATTTATAGATGAAATGAATAAATCCCACAAAGACTTTTTAAAGATCTTAGGTCAAGTGGGAAGAAGTTGAGTTCAACGAGGAAAGAGATTGGGGAAAAGGGAAGTCAACTGGCATGCTTGTGGATGTGTGTGTGTGTGTGTGTGTGTGTGTGTGTATGTGCTGAAAGGGGAAATGTGTGAGAGTGAGGATATTTATTGTAAAGAGAAGTAAAGTGGTGTGTTGTGTGTGTGTGTGTGTGTGTGTGTGTGTGTGTGTGTGTGTGTGTGTGTGTGTGTGTGTGTGTGCAAAAGAGGCAATGCGTGCCTTGCTGCCTCCATGCTTTTGATTACAATACTAACATCAATCGATGAATAAAGAGAAATATAGAAGTAGAAAAACATAGAGGAACACACCTAGACGAAATGAAGAACATGTGACATGTGACATTTTATACCAGCCTGTCTGAACACAGTATAAAGAGAACAATGATGATGGTCCCGCTCACCCTGGGTTAAGATTAATACCTAAAGTCTGATGGCGGGTTGAGCCAAATCTGGGTGAATGGGGCCTTTCACTTTCTTTCGCTCCATATTTGTGTCGACTAATCATGTTGCTGGAGGTGGGGATCTGTAAGCGTGTCATTGGCGAACACAAACTCGGCCTGCAGTAGTAAACTGTAAAAAAGTGTTTGTAAAGCTTTCAAATCAAAACCGTGTACACTGGCCACTGTTGTAGTAGACTTATTAAAATCCCCTTCTGTAAGCTTCATGCACTCGCCCAAATTATTATTATTATTATTTAAATATTTCCATAACCAAACCGGAAACAAGGCCTACCTCGGCCGCTTGCAGTTTCTGGTTTCCGGGTCAGGCTCTGAGCAGTCCCCCCCCCCCCCCCCCCAGAAGTTCTGCTATAACATAGCAGGACTTCCGGATCCCATATTACAAGTCTGTAGACATGAGGTGTCTGTTGCTGTATAGAGACACAGCCAAGACGTACACAAAGAGACATCAGATGCCACGAAGCCCACGAAAATCCAGTCAGACTCCCATTTGAAATGTGGCTTGGGAAAGGCATACAGTTGGAGTAAGGCTATAGTGCTTGTACATCAATACAACGGAATGCAGGACGCCATTTTGGGAGCATGGGTGCATTGGAATGTTTGTTATTATGTTGGTTGTAAGGTTTTTGGGGTCATTGTTCAGTAATTAATTGTGAAATGATGGGGAGACAATGCCGTTGTTTGAAACTGTCACAGCGTTTCTCATGCGAGACGGGGCAAAACAACAGTTTCATCAGTCTAGGTTATGGATTATTTACGTTGATTATGGATTATACAGTACTAAAGCTCTTGAGTCCTCTCAATTTGACGGAGTATCGGTAACAAAAAACACCATGAGGCATTCTGATGTACGAGTCCTATAAACAATGGAAAACCACACAGACTACAAACAAAAGACAAACACACTGAGACCGATACGATTGCAACAAGGCTCCAGACGGCCTATTGATTGCTGGCGGCAGCTGATGTCGGCCAGACAATGTGAACACCATAAAACTATTCAATTCAGATGGGACAATAACTCACTCTGATCCAGCACACAAACTATACACTTCTCCACACACACACACACTAGTGAAAAGAGGTAGTGTTGTAATAAGGTTTCTTTAGATGTTGAAGTTGGTGAAAGTCATCGTAACTTTTGTGTCGACAAAGTGAAACACCAACAAAGGTGACAACAATGATGACATCCAACTAGCTTTATCACCGACAGAGACAACAGACACATTATTGATGCTAAGATCGAACCATTCAGTGTCCAGGACAAACAAGGCCTAATGCCAAAAGGGTTATACACAGTTGATGTCAATGCAGGTCACTTGAAAAGGAACCAGCCTTTACAGGATAGGATCAGACTCAGCTGTCTTTCCCCAAAACTTAAAATAATCCATTCAATGTTTCAACTCAGGCTTAGCAGCATGTCACATATCACAATGCTCAGTGGGTTGATATGATTACAATTGGTAAAGGAATGTCTACATTATAATATGAGGGACTTACCTGCATTAAAGTCTGGAAGAGGAAGGCGGAGTAAAGCGGGGACGAGGGCCAGGTGAGTGTGTTTGCAGGGTGGTTAGAACAAACAGAGGTTAATCAGAGATTAATAGTAAACAAATAGCCAGAACAGAAAATAACACATATTACAGAGCACCTCCTTAAGGATATTAAAAAGACAACTGTTAATTACATTCATTATTTACTTATGTCACATACAAAGGCAGCATAAGAGGAATTAGCCTTAGTGCTTTGCAACTACGGTCAAACAATACCACAAAACGGCTTGCAAATATGATTGATCAACTTTTGACAAAATACAACAAAAATGGCCTGCCTTTTAAATTTGACCTCATTCCTTAGAGTTTTATCATCTTAAATGAATGATGTCAAATCCGTTTCCACGGCCGGTTTTGTGAATCAACCAGTGAGAACGTTGCTGCCAGTTTCTGCCAGCCTCACTGTGTCAGTCCTATGGAGGGTAGACCAAACCCAGCACACCTTGGGGAATATGTCTGAGTTGGAGAGGTCCCAGCTTCGTAGAACACACAACGCACTCTCAACGAGCCCACGAAGACAGGCTCACTAGCAGACCTCTCTGTTGGCTGGTATGAGCCAACAGATGGAACATTGTCTCTGCATTTGAGAATGTGCTAGTGTACAAAACAACGAGGTAGGGGGTAGTTGTTTTTTCTATCAAAAAATCATACAATCTTTTGTGAAAAAGTTGTACTAAAAAACGTGGTAGTTTTTTTTAACTTGCATTTGATCATTAGGAGACAAGGGAGGCACATACACGAAACAGTTCTAATTATAGCGTCAGCCATTCTTTTTCTTTTTGTGCTATTCTGCCATTCTAGACAAAGAGATGAAAGGCAGCCAGAGTCACATAACAGACTGCACCAAAATAACCCTAGACACACTTGGTTGACATGCTATGTGTGTATTTTTGAAAATACTATTTTGAAGAGGCGGTTATTTAAAACTCCAGACAGACACACAGAGATAGTTCTTGCTGTGGTTTATTCTATTCAATTATTTACCTCATTCTAAGTGGAAGAATTTTTGAGTTGCTACCGAGAAGGAACTCTTTATACTTAAACAAAAAAAACAATCCACACATATTTAAACATGCCCACAGACTGCATGCACATTTGTCAAGACTGGTATCTCTACCTTGAAATTTAAGGAAGAGAACAGGAAATTTAAGGAAGAATGTACATAGCAATCATCCTTGTATATAGTATGTATGTATTATATGTATACAGAGTATATATTTATTATATACAGTGCATATATTCAATATTAGATTAACTCAATGTTATAAATTAAGCAAACATGTGATAGAGTAATATCTAGTGAACTGAATGCTAGAACAATGAAGATGACAAAGCGTTATTTAGTGTGTGTGTGTGTGTGTGTGTATGTGTGTGTGTGTGTGAGTGAGTACGTGCGTCCTACCCTTTGCTGGATAAGTGCATGTTTGTGTTCCAAGTCTCTCTTCTCCATAGCTGAGTCGATCACCAATTGGTCCAACTACAGAGAACAACCACACACTCAATCACTATCAGCAAGTGATTAATAATTGTATGTCTGACAATATATAAATATATAAAAAAAACGAAACTACATATCGGTCAAAAAAGGTGCATGTGAGCATGTGCATGTGTGTTTCTCCCCCTACCTGCGCGGCCAGTTTTTTCATGTAGGGGTCAATCTCATCAAGAACATTGTAGCCCTGCTGGAACAACGTGTACTGAGCATGCATGAAGGACAGCATCTGGACAAAGAAACACAGAAAGCCCGAGTGAGATTCACATTGCATTGGATATGACACCAATATTCAGTACCCATGCCAAATCGCTTCACATAGATTCGTTAAAACTCTATGTGGCAACTTCAACTTTGGTTTTCCAACTAAACAAAGTTGAATGACTGCAAGTTTCGTACCGCATCCAGGATTTCAAACTTCTTCTTGGCCTGAAGCACGTTGATCTGATGGAATAGAAAACAATAAATTCAATGCATGTTTTGTTTTCTGATTGAAATGCTAGGCGAGAAGCATTATCTACTATTCCTTTATAAGTCCGGACTTTAAGAGCTTAGCTTTTTTCTTAGACACTCATGCCTAATGTAACTCCCAGGAGACGAAAGCAGCAGAATACAGATGACACTGCAAATATGGCCAAGCGTGATGGAGCTATGACTAACAAGGGGAATGGATGAGAGAGAGAGAGTGGGTGTCTGTATTTTTTAAAGGAACTCATTTTTTCACCTCCATTTAACCATACAACTGTATCAGCCCGCCTGCCTGTGAATTTTTTACTAAGATAGAAAATATATATTTTATAACAATATAATATAGTTTAGTAATATAATAGTCATGCATTTAATGGGCGCATTTCAGGACACTCAAGTCACATTTAAGTATAAAAAAAATCAAAATAAAATAACACGAGTGCAGGAGGAAATAGAAACAACAGGGCAGACATGCAAAGTTAGTCTCTGTCACTGCTTTAAAATATCTCATCAAAACCCATTTTTGACGATTTCTGAGTGCTGATTCTGTAAATATAGCAATATGATATTACGAATTTGTGTTTTATTTTTATTTTTGTGTGGTTTAACTTTGAAGTGCGGGTTCTACAAGTCCAAGTAATTGTTTAAATGAATGTGGCAAATTCCCCCAAAAGTCATATTGGCAAATAGTAGCACACCATAGCGCCCTCTGTAGGACGGTATAATTATTTTTGCTTCCAGTACGAAAACATGTTTGTGGCTTGTATCTTTGTGTTTATTATGAACCGATTTTTTCCCCCACCCCTAGTCTGTAGTATAATCTAAAAGTGTGTCCATGCATGGCGTCCCACCTGCAGCACGTAGTCCAGCGCCAGGTGCCGGAAGGCCTTGCGACTCAGGACGAGAGACTGCGTGGCCTCTTCCGCCTCATGCACCTTGTTCCTGGGTGCCTGGGCGTTCTTCACCTGGGCCAGCTCCATGTCCTCGCGCACGCGGTCAAACTGCTTCTTGGTCTCCTTGAACCTGCGGACATCCCTGGAGAAGGAGGAGAAGATTGGTGGAGGGAAGGGAAGAGGAGAAGAGAAGAGAAGAGAAGAGAAGAGAAGAGAAGAGAAGAGAAGAGAAGAGAAGAGAAGAGAAGAGAAGAAAGAGAAGAGAAGAGAAGAGAAGAGAGGAGAGGAGAGGAGAGGAGAGGAGAGGAGAGGAGAGGAGAGGAGAGGAGAAGAATGATTCAACAAGTTTGGAGAAGATGGGAGAAGATAGAAGATAATTAGGTGTCACTATGGTTAATGGGTTGTACTCAACGGTCACTGAAATATAGAAATAAGAATGTTCAATAGCTTAGTATATCCCAACTGCAAGAAAGGGCTATACAGACACCGAGGTGATATAAAGTAACTTGAAGCACGCTTGAAGGAAGTTCATCCCCACTAGGTGACAAGTGGTGATTGGAAACAGAAAGAGATAATGTGATGATACTCACTCCTTAACGAAGCTGTGAAGCTGCTGCTTGATAGACCTCTGAGCCTGGTCAAATAAAATCTGGAGATAAAAAAAAAAAAATCACACACACACACGCACACAGACCTGATTAATTCGTAGCCACCTACACTTGTTTTGTTTTACATCCAGTTCTTCGGTTGTTTGGTTGCGCTATGTTCATGTAGTTGCAGTGGCCACAAGGTGGCAGTATGAGCCCATCCACATAACCGCTTGAGTCGAAGATGTTAAAATAAATGGGGATGAGCTATGAATGGAAAATTGCAGAGAAATAGCAATAGTGGATAGTAGAGAGTGGATGTATGATGGAGTTGGTTAGGGGGGATATGGGAGTATTTCACACATACACACACGCACACACACACACACACAACCACACACAGCTGGGATTCAAAGAGTGGCCTTAATGGCTTTGAGTCATTCATGGTGGTATTCAGGAATTATTTTCATGCAAACTGTGGAAGACTCCTGTGGGAAATTAAAACGGTGAGTTCATCCTTGTTACTCACTGCTCTTCCTCTTTCTCTCTGACCATCTCTCTCCTCCTAATCATCTTTTCCTCTTTTCTTGAGGGGAAACTGCTCCTGTCTAGACCAGAATCAGCATTTCTATCCTTCACCATAAATATAGTTTGGAGAGAGAGGGGTGTGTGCGTGTGTGTGTGTGTGTGTATGTGTGTGCGTCTGTGCATGCATGTGCATGCCAGTGTGTAATTAATTTACTCAAATTGAAATGAAGAGTCTTGATTGTTAAGCAACTATTTATCATGAACTAGCATGCGTGCACATGGACATACAGTTTCATAAGGCCTGTGTGTGTGTGTGTGTGTGTGTGTGTGTGTGTGTGTGTGTGTGTGTGTGTGTGTGTGTGTGTGTGTGTGTGTGTGTGTGTGAGATGTCGATCACAGTTCATAATCTGCTCATACTGGTCGCCGATTTTGGTTGGTTAAGCTCTCTCTCTCTCACACACACACACACACACACACACACACACACACACACACACGGCTAAACGCTAAGATTAGGCACTATGATTATCACACAAACATACACACATGTGCACACATACACCCACACACACACAATCAATATAGACAGCCAATAGATTAAACCTTCAGTAGCAATCTTTGCACAAAATGATTGCTTTTGTGTGTGTATGTGTATGTGTGCATGGAACGTGTTTGTGGGTGTCATTTGAATGTTTGTTTGTTAGTCTATGTTAGTGGTTCTTATTAATGTGGAGCGCGTCATCTTATTCCAGCTCAAATCTGGGTGCACGGGTCGTGTCACTTTTCTTTCGCTCCATGTTTGTTTCGCCCAATCCTGTTGCAGGAGGGATCTGGAGGCGTGTCATTGGCGAACACGAACTCGGCCAGCAGTCGTAAACTGTTAAGAAGTGTGTATAAAGGTTTCAAATCAACATCGTGTAGACTGGCCACTGTTGAAAAACACTTATTAAAATGCTCTTCTGAAAGCTACTCTGATCCACTCGCGTGATTGAGTTTCTCTTCGGTAGAAAATCTCTCTAACGAAACAGGAAACACGGCGTAACTCCGCCCCGTCAACGTTTTTGGTTTCCAGCCCAGGCTCTGTGCCATCTCCCCCCAGAAGTTATACTAAAGCATAGAAGGACTGCTGGATCCAAGATTAGGTCCTAACATGCCCTTGTAAACGTCGATCTGGGTTATGTAAGTGATCCCATCATCTTCAGATGCAGGAAGAGGCAGATAGCACACAACAAGACATGTGGATGTCTCCGTCTTTCTTTCCTCTCCACCCACTCATCCATCCCTGACCTCAGCACAGGCAACGTCAATGTAATTCTAGGATGTAAACAGGGGAAAAGAACAACAACGTCGATAGTAAAAGGTAAACAAATGGGAGAGAGAAAGAGAGAGTGAGAGAAAGAGATAGAGATGATGGGTGAAAGAATACGCCTTTAAATGAGAAGGACCAGAATCCATAACCTTTCAGGATTGCATTGAGAAGGCAGTTGTGTTTTCAGTTGCTCCAGGTAGGCGTTAATCAAGTAGATTTATAGAGGATCGATGAGAGCAGAAATGAGAGCAATACCAGGAAGAGAGAGGAAAACTAAATTGCCAATGAATTGGTGTATCAGGATTTTTGGATTCGATTTATAAGCTCTCAGGTTTAAACCATCTTGACCCTGGCAGCAGGGAGAGGGAGAGGGAGAGGGAGAGGGAGAGGGAGAGGGAGAGGGAGAGGGAGAGGGAGAGGGAACTGGCCTTGTGTGAGCAAAATAATGATCATTGATGTAATCAGAACCCAGTCAGAGAGGATAATAAATCTGTCCCTATATAATTTTAATATATTGGATCCCCAGTACTGTGTAGAGGTTTTAACAGTCACATGTATTGCCCATGAGGAGTAGAGAAGAATGCGCTAGACACAAGCAGTGTATGTGTGTGTGTGTGTGTGTGTGTGTGTGTGTGTGTGTGTGTGTGTGTGTGTGTGTGTGTGTGTGTGTGTGTGTGTGTGTGTGTGTGTGTGTATGTGCTACAACCTTTAAGCATGTACAAGCATTAGGCTTATATCTTGCATACACATCTGCTAGAGACCATGTGGTTTGAATCAGACACACACATGTTCACTGGCCCTCGTGGACAGATACACCGTCACAGGGTGAGGTCACATTATATGTGTGTGTGTGTGTGTGTGTGTGTGTGTGTGTGTTAAGAATGGTTGGAATAAGGGGGTTACGATGTCTTAAAAACATGCCAGAGAACGTGGGTGGGACAGAATTCCATTCTACTTCAACCCCTAGCCTTTGTGTGTGTACGACACACGTGTGTGTGTGTGTGTGTGTGTGTGTGTGTGTGTTTGTGTGTGCGTGTGTGTGCGCGTGTGTGTTTGTTTGTGTGCGTGTGTGTTTGTTTGTGTGCGTGTGCATATCTTACCGTGTGGTAGTTGACGATCTCTTGTAAACTTTCCCCGCACTTCTCGAGGCATTCCTGCAATGTGATGGATAAACACACACACACACACATAAACACATTGTGCGTTAGTCCTGCAGGCCAGGGTGACTCAAGTACAGGTACCACGACAAGTGCATGTGCCGGCTATGTGCAGTTTGATATGCCTCATTCAATAGGAGGAACTTTCATTTTTATATCTCATCCAGCTGCTTGTTGATTTCAAAGTAAACTTGTTTTATTAATGTGGGGAACATAAACCTGGTCCTATATGATCACTGGATATTGGATATTGTGATTATATCGTGAGCGGTGTTTTTACCGTGACTCAGCTCATCTCAGGATCTACTCCCTGGATTCCCAGACAGTTAGACAAGGCCACCATAAAATAAAATCCCAAACGTCCTCTATTATTTACTTTACTCTGCTCTATATCTACGTCACACAGAAACGTTCCACTCTATTAAAAGCAAGGAATGCCTTGCGTTCATCTCCTCCTGACCTCCCCCCTATATAGCTCACAGTTGCCGTCAGGAAACACATTCCTACTGTACTCCAGCGTTTTAATATATCAAAAGCGGAAACCATAAAGCATGTCACGGGCCTCCACGCTCTCAGGCATGTAAGCGTAAACATCCCGCTCCGCCGTCACATCTCTCATGCGTACGACAGCTGGACAGCTGTGTGTCTGGACGACGCTGTTTACACTGCGAGCGCTCCCATTGTGAAGGCTGAGAACATGGTGCAGTGCACTAGTGGTTTGTGACTGCGGATCGCCCTGATGCGCATTAGACGCTACCCTCCCGGGTTCTGTGTGAGGTACGGCTCTGAGGCTGCGGCCGGAAAAGTCTTCGCCTAGCAGTCATTTCAGGTTGGGAGGGCGGTGGCGGTGGCGGTGGGGGGTTGTCTTGATTTCAAACTTGATGCTATTCATTCAAACAATTTTGTTTTATTTTGCACCATTTTGTACTGAAAATTACAATTGTGAGCATTTGCAAGGTTTGGGGTTTATTACGGAGACATCTCTAGAACCACAGGCTTTGCTTCGGAATCAGCACCCAATGACAAATTAATTAATTTCCTCTATTACCTCATTAGACCACACAATTTTAAAGCAAACATTATAAACATTAGACCACACATTCGTTTTGCTATCACCAATTCTGAGTCGTTTCTGCTCCTAAAGTGGCCAAGACTGGGTCTGAGATAAATCAGACCCTGTAGGCGTGGCTTCTTTACCATCCCGCCCACACCAATATAAACTGAAGATTTACCTTGGTCCGGCAGATGATTCATGAACCACCTCCAGAGTGCATCTCCGTTTACCTTGTATCTCTGACTAAATCAATTAGTGTTGAACCTTTACCACTCTTCCGAGTCATGCCTAAACGCGAAACCACGATACCAGAGGCATCAAGATCACGCTTCATCACCAACCACTGAAGAGGTCGCGAGGTCATGATGCACCCTCCTGTGCACACTCACACATGCCAACAACATGTTGTACGACTCGCCAGAAACAAAACAAAACTGAACTCACCGAGATCATCTCCTCCTTCTTGCACTGCAGCGAGAGGTCCTTGATGCCGTTGACAAACAGCTTGTTGGCGCTGACGTAGGCCCGGCCCGCCTCGATCATCCCACTGCACAGCTTCACCAGCTAGGGGAGGGAGAGGAAGATCAGCCTTCGCACGCTCAGCCCAGTAGTAATGGTTTTCGGTTGGATAATGCATCAGAACCCCTTCCTTCTGTGGCTAGGAAGTAGGATATGAATTGGTAAATAAAAAAGATTCATCTAGGCTAGAGGTAGCAAAGAATGCGAGCAGGATAAAGTATTGAAACACAAAACAACCGTTTCTCTCTTTCAAATATTAGGGAATGAAATCTACATTGGATGCTGGACTGGGTCTCCTTTTTGACTTTTCAATTAACCAGAACTAGAAATATGAGCTGTTTCCCGTTTCCGTACCTAATCGCTTCTTACGACTCACAATACAGTTCCTCTAAACAGGCTAATAACGTGGCTAAGATGCTGCAGTTGTTATTGCACATAATAGGAGAGAGTAGTGGCTTCGTAGTGCGGATAATGATGTTGCCAGCCCTCCCCAGGCTTTGTGTGTACAAATTCATTGACCAGCAGAAGAGAGAGAATGCAGACAGATTTAGTCATTAGGCACTTCAGAGCTCAACGCTTTGAAAGAGAGAACGATAGAGTGAGACCGAGAGAGCATGAGGGAGTGAGAGAGAGAGAGAGCATGGCCAGAGGGAGAGAGAATCAGAGAGAACTAGAAGCCCAGATAAAGAGAGACGGATAGATAAATAAATAAAGAGTGACAGAGCGGGAGAGAGAGGGGAAGAGGGAAATGGAGAAAGAGAGCAAGAGACAAAGAAACAAAGACAGAGACAAAGCACCAGAGAGAGAGAGAGAGAGAGAGAGAGAGAGAGAGAGAGAGAGAGAGAGAGAGAGAGAGAGAGAGAGAGAGAGAGAGAGAGAGAGAGAGAGAGAGAGAGAGAGAGAGAGAGAGAGAGAGAGAGAGAGAGGCTCATACAGTATGTATATGAGAATGTGTAGTAAAGCTTCAGTGATACCCCTCAGTGAAGGAGTGAAGGATGAGTACAAAGTCAAAGCCATTTATTAGTTTGAGACAGCATCGGGCAGGACCCACGGTCACACTGTTAATCTGTAGAACACAAACCTTTCCCCTGATCTTTCCACAGCCTTTCCCTATTCTTTTCATTACTCGGTGAGAGAGTATAGAAGAAGATTCAAATCAACGTGTCCTTTTGGAGTCCTTTGTTCCGAACGGACGTAGACGTCAAACCAAGACGTCATTAACCAATCAATTATTTGCGGATCCTCGCAGGATTCCCCAACAATCAGCTCCATCCTGCTACGTGGTTGATTCTCCTGTTTATTTCTCAGCTACAACAGCTTAAAAAGCATGACAAGGCGGTCCCATCGAAGGCCTTCCAATTGTTACCTGTTCTCTAGTCCATACAATACAAAAAGGTGCCGCCCCTGTATTTTCTATTGGGTTACCATTATTTGATATAAGCCAATCACAAACAGCCCACGCCCTCTCTATGGTTGAACAACAGGCGGGACGTGATACCTGGGTGAGATAGGCACACACCACTAGTTGGTCTGTGGAGGTCGGATCTATTGTTTGATTGTTAAATGAAAGAAAGGCCATTTAATGCTCATCCAAACCCCTCAATTGCTTCTAGAGAGGACACAACACAGCATAAAAAAACTGAGTGGGGCCTAGTATTAAGGCATATGATATTTTAAAGTATACTTATAAATACATTCTTCTTCTTCTTCTTCTTCTTCGAGAGAGAGGTGACCTACAATATAACAAATGCTTCTCTATTTCTGTGCGGAGGAATGTTCACGTTAACACGATGTGAATGACATTAAGGAAGTGATTCCACTCAAAGAAAGAGCAGCAGTGTGGATGTTCTGATAGGGGGACTCTAGGCTCTAGGGCTCACAACACATCTGTCAACACAGAGCACCATATGAGGAATCAGCTCTGTCTGTGTGTGTTTGTGTTTTATAGTGATTGGCTGTAAATGCTTTAAGATAAGAACCACGGGGGTCCATTAAGAGACACGATGCTACATCTGGTGCTGAACCCCCCCCCCCCCCCCTACATTCTAGTTTACTGGGCCAATTGTTCAAAGAAACCTCTATAAAAGGGCAAATGTGAATTCAGGAGTACCGGAAAAAATAAAACAAACGAACAAATGTGCATATAATATCGTAAGAAAATAAAAGACAAGGTCAGATGAGTCTAAAAACAAAGTTACCAAAGATTATCCTTTATTATTTCCGTTTTTTGGTTGTTGTTGTTGTTGTTGCACCAACTATACACAGCTTCCAATCCACTAGCAAGACGACATGTAATGGACACTGTTGAACGTGCACGAGGCACACCGCTCCAAACGCTCCACTCCATCCCACCAGTGTGCAGCTTTAGCTGTCAACTGTCTCATGAACGTTGTGCTCGACTAAGTGCTCTCAGAGACACTGGTTCCCCACTCCCCCAGATACCCCCCGGAGCCTCCTGAAGAAAAACTAAAAACCACTGGGTGGGCGGTCCTCCTCCTTGTTGGACAAAACCACAGAGGATGACCTTCTACCATGACCCCCCACCGCCCCCCCCCCACCCTCCCCCCACAGTCCGCTTTCAAGAGGGTTGAAAGTTCACAGGTGACGTCTCCGATGACCCCCTGCACACTTGACCCTGGGATGGGGTCAGGGAGGAGGGAGTGTTGGGGGTTATAGCAATGACATCACCATGGTAGCTAGCAAGAGGAGAGAAACTAAAAGGCAGGCGTCCATCTGCGCCTGGAACCAAACGACTTGATTAAATATGTGTCGTTATCATCAAGATGACATTCTTTAATACAGATTGCAGATTGCAGATTGCGAGAGGGATCTTTCTGAATTGATCTCCAGAAATGTGACGGACTACTGCTGGCCGCTAGCTGCTAGCCCCTGGGCAGTGGGGGCTGCTCTTATTAGATATCCATGGTGGCGACGCTAGTAGCATTACCTCATGCTCTAAGTGCTCCACCATTAGCATAAATGGTCAAGTGTAAGCCTGATTTGTCTTCTTTAGTTCAACACTGTCAAAAAGAAAGACATCCCAATTTTATACAGAAGGGTGCAGCTACTGGACAACACGTTGTTTTTAAAGTATGCATTGTTATAGCTGTATAACTGTATTAGTTTAGCACAAAATAGGCTACATGCGTTTTCCTTCTGATATCCTTTTAATCCTGTGTTTTGTAGCTGTGGTCAAAGGATTAACTTGCAATCTATTAATAGCTCGAAAAATACAAGTATTCTACAACATATATGCCTGAAAATGACTTGATCCCTCTAGTGGCTCATGTTTACGATCACCTTAAAGGCCCAGTGATTTCAGGAGCAGGACCTCTACGTATACACAGGCAATACAGGGGTCTGCTCTGTGTGACACTTATATAGTCTGGCACAGAAAGCTGCCTCTGTGAAGGGTAATCTAATCAGTGTTTGCCCACTGTGCTTACTATGTAACGGCACTCATGTTAATACCATGAAAGCATGTGTGTGTGCACGTGTGTGTCTGTGTAAGCGTGTGTATGTTTTCAAGTTAAATATTGAACAGTACACAAATCCTTCATGATAATACAAGGCACAAGCTCATATTTGCCGAGGGGTTGGAGTCACCTTGAGTACTTTATTTTTGTGATATGGGTTGTGTATGTGAGAGAGAAAAACATAGTCCTGGTTCATACATACCTTGTCGAGCTTCGCCTCGATCTCCACCACATCCGTCTCCACCTCGTCTATGCCAGCCCTGCGGATCACACACACAAACACACACACACGGTCAGAATATACAGTTTGATGTTCTTCACATTCTTGTTCCTGTGTAGACAGGAACCTCGAAAACAAATCAAGCAAGCAGGATCATCAGAGAAGATGGTGGCCGCAGGCAGAACAAAAGCAAAATGCTTGTGTCTGTAGATTAGTGGTGGACCACAGCGTCATGGTGAAGAAAAGCACGTCTCCAGAAAAATACCATGACTTGGGTTTGAAGTGATTGTTATGGTTGAAGTTCAAATCAAATTCAAAGAGTGCAGAGTAACTGACTTAATGAGCGAGTGGAGGGAAAAAAGTAAAGTCAGAAAAATTACAGATGGTAATGATAAAATATCCAATTGAGTTTTCCCGACACGTCTAATATCTTTTCTATGCTTTAAATCAACATTTATAGCATTAGGCTAATTTATACTATAAATCATAAGTGTGACCTCCTGTGATGTTGCTGCAAATGAATCAGCCATAAAGCATCTGATGGCTGATTAAAGGAGGAGAAAAAATTAATCAATCAAAGAAGATCAATAGATGATGGCATGCAGAGGCATGAATCATCACTTAGGAAGTTCAGGATGTGAGGAGAAGGCCTCTGGCCAGGACTTCGGGATGCAAAGGTCTCTGAAGCTATCGCTCATTATCACACATAGAGCTACAAACACACACACGCATATACACACAGAGCCAACAAAGATATAGCCACGAACACACACACACACACAGAGCCAACAAAGATATAGCTTCGAACGCACACACGCACATACACAGAGCCTACAAAGACAGAAATATAAACCCAAGCACACACACACACACACCCACACACCCACCCACCCACACACTTGCCTCAAAAGACAATTCTGCCTTTTGAGGGTCTTCTATTAATCCCATACACACATTTGATGTCCACACCTAACAGGGTTAGTTGTTATGACAACCCCCAGGCTTCTGGCCCAGCCAGAAGGGTAATTGGCGTTAGTGTTGTAGAACACAATTACTGTAGGTTACTATGTGTGTTTCTTTACTACACACACACACACACACACACACACACACACACACACACGGCTAATCCCAGAAATTGTACTAATAAAAGGGAGGGTTCTTTATGAGAAAGCGAAACTGAATTAAATCAATGAAATAATTAGCAAAAAACTGTGATTCCCATATGTGTCTATATATATATATAAGTATTTATCCCAAAGGTAACATCTAGGATAAATGAAGTACATCTTCTCTCAAACATTTCAGATGCTCCAAATGTTTAGAAGCCATGACGTGTTTAGAGTACATGTTCCAGGGCATGTCTGGTCCAGCTCTTGCTACGGCTCCATTCCTCTGTGTCCTGCTGTAGCATGTCCACAACAACCCTGAGGGCTGGATGATCTCACCCTGCTATCAAACATCGACACTCTTCCAGCCCCACCTTCGGCTACAGCAGCACCAAACGCCAGCAACACCCATTGTAAAATAAACCGGATGCGTCTCTTAAGCACGTATTAAATACAGGGAATGCAATGCAATAACAAGATAGCTGACAACTGCACACCAACCTCACCAGTCAAACCCGTCGGTTGTATTCAGGTCGTGACCCACCCCACTGTTTATTCCTCAGGGTGAGTGAGGGGGCGGGAGCTGAGACTGAGCTGTCCATCAGCAGGTAACACACCTGGTATATAGAACTACATTCCCATAATTTCTTTATTCTACTGCTCAGCTTCCTACAACTGGTTGGAGATGCACTCATTTTGGGCCCACTATGTCTCTTTAGTGATGTTTCATTTGTGTTTGTTTAATTGTCATTTAATTATTTTCATTTACGGTCAGCGATCACAATGCATGGTAATGATGAAGCCCATTAATACTCATTCATGTATTACCAACCAAACCAAATCTACTAACCAACTCATTCTGGCATCAGTGCCTGTAAGACTTTATATAGTAAAAACAGTTGCAATTTGAATTATTGTTAATCTAAAGTTTAAGTTTTACACTTGGCATAGGTGGGTTTGTTACAAAAGATAGGTTGCATTGGCAATCAACTCTTTTAATTCCAATCTAGCTAACCACCAAAGATCACCATTTTGGTGATTTATGACATAAGCATGCTGACTGACACTATTAGTCAGTGTGGAAGGATGATAATTCAGGTGAAAAGTCATGAGCTGTCCAACGTGTCATGATTTAGTTAGAACAAGACAGAAACTAAGAAAAACTGGAATGTGTTTGTGTGTGTGTGTGCGTGTGTGTGTCCGTATCTGGATACAGGTTTCCTAAATACTCGGGAAAACCTGTGGCATCAAGGGCTTAGAGTGAAATCGTGATAAGAGCCGAACAAACATGATCCTAGACTGAATCCTAGACTGGGCGTTGTGAAGATACCGGGACATCAAATGTGTCTGAATGACGTCAATACTTTAGTGTTTCACGAGCAACAAAAAATACATCCAGCTTCAAGTATCCTACTAAACGACTACGATTCTTCAAATGTGTCTGACGACATGTTCAGTGCAGATCTTCATCGGCCTGGCAGAGTACCAGGGCCTTCCCTCCTTGAGACTCCTCTCATTTGTGTCCGAGCACAGCAGGTCTATGCATGTGTCCATCAATAGGAGAGTATATCCGCTGGCGGTGATCGAGGGTGATAGTAGTACAGCTCTAAGGGATGAATGGGACCATGCTTGACACATGAATAACTGCACTAGCCATCTAGAGATGACATCATCACCGGGGTGGTAGGGGGGGATGTGGACCCTCGCGGGCAGCAGCAGCATCATGTGCGGTCCCCCCTCCAGGCCTAACAACCACAGTGGGGGGGGGGGGGGGGAGTATTCTGTGTGTGTGTGTGTGTGTGAGAACAACATGCAAACACTTGATGTTGGTCAGTTGGGAGGAGAAGAGGCTTTTTTTAATTAGATTTACAGAGGGAGAGGGAGAGGGAGAGGGAGAGGGAGAGGGAGAGGGAGAGGGAGAGGGAGAGGGAGAGGGAGAGAGACCCATACACTGAGAGAACTAGCTCTGGATGAGTTGACTCCAACCCTGCAACCTTCCAGTTTTCACGTCATGTGTGTATTGCAATTATAAAGCTGCAGTTATCATTTCTGTTGCTGCATGTGTGAAACGTACGCTAAGGAGGTCTGGAAATTGAAGTGCCACACACACCCACACCACACGCCTGAATATACATACATGTGGAGAACCAAATTAGCATAAGCATATCTAGGGCCTTGATGGACACACGCACAAACCCAACAGACTAAATCCTGTTTTCCCAATCAGATGAGTCAGGCATACATTTATACACTATATCTCACAGCATATATACATTCAATCGTAGAGCTAAGTACCGTAGCATATCTTAGCTAGCTTGCGATACTATAATACTTCTTACGGTTTAACATTGGAGTCGAGGAACAACCAATAGACTAAAATTTGATACTTTCATCACTAAGAAAATGCTGTTATAATCTTCACCCCCAAAATATTCAAGACACACAAAAACACAGATGGACGCACACACACACACACACCTAAATACCCTCTGCCAGAATACCAAGAAGCTAGCTCCATGGCAACAATCCAGTGACCCCAATTACCATGGCAACAGGCATCAGCATTACTCACACTTATTTTCTCTCCAAGTGATCACTTTCCCTTTGTCTGCTATCTCTGCCTAATCAGCACACACTTCCTCATATCCCCAACATAATAAGCCTTCATCATGCACACACACGCGCATTCACACACACACACACACACACACACACACACACACACACTTGCTCTCTCTCACACACACACACAGACACACACACACACACACACACACACACACACACACACACACACACACACACACACACACACACACACACACTTAGACATCAGAAAGGACAGGGAAGGGGGGCTTGCAGGTGCAGCACCCACCCACTGATACTGGGTGTAAATCCGAAAGACAGCTTGTGGTACATCACAACTGACGTACCACTAAGTTGCTGTGGCAGCTCAGCAGTATGCACCAGACATATCCCAGTCAACAGATTAGCAGTGAATAGGCAGCTGACCACGAGGCTACAAATACATGCTATGCTATGGTTATGTTGAGACTAGGATGTGTAATGTTGTGATCCCAGGCGTTGCTGTGAGTGGTTCATGAACACGTTCAGTTACACATTACACATACACAACATACACAATTGACCAAATCGGGTCACCTCAAACACAAATCCAGGGCAGCGTCTGTGGTGATCATCAGGGAATGTGTTTCTAGAACACAAGAAATCCACTGGACATCCTCAGGGAGCCGCGCGGCATAGCTGGGATTTCTTTCCACTAAGCCAACCACACCCTCTCTCTCTCTTTGTCTCATGTGGTGGGGAAGCCCTCCTCCATGTCTGTGCTGTCCGTCAGTCTGTTTCTCTCCATGAGTGTCCGTGCGTCTCTTTCTCTATGTCTGTCTGTCTGCCCGTCTGCATGATAGTCTCTCCATCAGCTTGTCTTCGTTTCCGTCTCATTCTCGCTGTCTGCCTGTTTCTTTCTCTCAGTGTCTGTTTTTCTGTCTCTTTCTCTGTCTGTCTGTCTGTCTGTCTGTCTGTCCGTCCATCTCTCTCTGGCTGTTTCTCTTTGTTTCCATCCCTTTCCCTTTGTTTCTGCCTGTCTGTCTGTCTGTCTGTCTGTCTGTCTGTCTGTTTGTCTCTCTCTCCATGTCTGCCTGTCTGTCTGACTGTCTAAAGCCATCATTGTGGAGCTGCTATGACTGGGCTGTGGTTATGTGTGAGCATGTGCAAACAAAAAGAAAAAAAGAGCGGCTGACACCACATGAACAAAGAAGGATATGATAATGATGATGAAAAGGATACCCTGTGTGCGTGTGTATGTGTGTGTGTGTGTTGCAGTGTGTCAGTGAAATTATTGGTTTCAAGTGAAATAGACGCAGTTAAAGACTGAAGGCAGTTAAGTGTAATGTTAAAATCTGAATCACAATGTTTACAAAATGAATGAATTCAAATAACTGTCCTACGTCATTAGCATTGGTTCCATAGCCTTGACAGAAAGACACACACAGACACACACACACACACAAACAGCACGTGATGGTTCCATTGAATGAACCTTCTCACATCACACACACACACACTCACTTTCCCAAACAAACCAGCTTTTCACACCAAAAGCAACCTAAACCAAACACTAGAATCGTCTGTGGGCTTCTTTCATGGGCAACAAATATGCCTTCACTGCATCCCCTCGACTCTCCCCCCATCCCTGAAACACAACAAACACCACAGTCATTCCCCCAGGAAACCATTGAGCCACTAATGTCTGATCACACAAAGAAACCAAACAGGGTACGAACACAAAGATGACAACACACTTTGATATCGACTAGTCTTTTAACCAGACTTGGAGAGAGATAGTTGCTGTGCACGTGTCAGCAAAAAGCCTTTAGTGTGCCGCCAATCATACTACACTTGTGTTTCCTTAATGAACAATGAAACATTTGACAAGCGAAACCTATTAGATGCCGTCGGACATGTAACATCGACATGTAACGATAGAAAGTGTACGAAAAATAACATACAATCAATAATCGACTCCAATGGCTATAGTCATTGGAGTGATTGATGATTATAGTAACACAATTTGTATAACATAAAACAGATTGTGTGTGTTGTAATGTTGTGACATTGGTTTATATAGTCTCTTCTATTTTGAATGCTATATTTCCACCTATTAAAAGGCCAATATACTTGACAGCACTGTGCAAGGTTTTGGCATGTTGCTTTCCATCAACCATGAAACCCTTTCTCGCTTACTAGCTTCACTAATATAAAAGAGCAGCACATTAAAAACAAATGTGGAGGTGGATGTGGATGTGTGAGGATTCGGTTATATCATCGTGGAGGATGAAACCCCTTCCTGGTGGACAGGCCCTCAGGAAGCTAGTCAGATGTTGCAGAGTGTGAAGTAACAAGATACACTTTTTTTTAGCCCATAGCGTTCATACTGAAACAAAAGCTTGCAAAAAATGTGGCCCTTGCTTGATGAGATTCTCTCTCTCTCTCTCTCTCTCTCTCTCTCTCTCTCTCTCTCTCTCTCTCTCTCTCTCTCTCTCTCTCTCTCTCTCTCTCTCTCTCTCTCTCTCTCTCTCTCTCTCTCTCTCTCTCTCTCTCTCTCTCTCTCTCTCTCTCTCTCTCTCTCTCTCTCTCTCTCTCTCTCTCTCTCTCTCTCTCAGACCTTGGACCTCAATGCGACCTCAATGCGATGAACATCTAGATCATCAATAGTGCACACACACACACACTTTTTATAGTCTCTTCTATTTTGAATGCTATATTTCCACCTATTAAAAGGCCAATATACTTGACAGCACTGTGCAAGGTTTTGGCATGTTACTTTCCATCAACCATGAAACCCTTTCTCGCTTACTAGCTTCACTAATATAAAAGAGCAGCACATTAAAAACAAATGTGGAGGTGGATGTGGATGTGTGGACGCACGTGCAAACACAAAAGCTAATCCACATCCTGTCTCCCAGTGCAAAAACAAAATAGTTCCAGTGCATCATCTCCAGGGCAACTCCAAGATGGACCCACCCAGCCCTGGGCCCTCTCTCCCAGGGAAGAGGGAGGCTGAAGCCTGGGCATGGTTTGGAGTGGGAACCACTGAGAGAGGTCAACCTCAGATGATTAGAGGGCATGTGTGATCAACCCTTGACACTCATGTGCACACATGTGTATACACCATACCCCCACATAGACACCCCATCTAATGATGGGCCTACAACATGGCAAATTATGGGGTCAAAAAGATTGGAATGGGAGAAAGACCCAAAGACATAGAAGATAAAGAATGTGAGTCATTCACAGATGAACCACAGGAATGGTTTCCAGAGGCAAAACCTACAGCCTTCAAACCATGCTGCAAGAATAATAAAACTACCCTGTATTTCAAAGATCTCCCTGGGTCAAAAGTCTTCCCAGAGAGGGGACTGCTTGAGAAAAATGGAACATGGTTAGTAACTAAAGCCAATGCCCAGTAGTCTCCTTTAACCCTTGGGAAACCAAAGAAAGCCCTTGCAGTAGCACGTGCCCACACGGATCCACCACCACAACCATGAGAAACGCGAGGGAGAATCAGGGAGGATATGGCAGATGGCCTCCCATCGTCCATCATCACATCCTCCCAGGGACCACAGGTTATATCTGGATCCTTCCATGTTAAACCCCCCCCCCCCCCCCCCCACCGATGACCGCTCACCATGGGGCCAGTGTGCGAAGGCTGTCGCTCAGTAGCCAACAGCTTTTAAGAGCAGCTGCGACGTCCTACCAGAATATCTTACAAAAACACCCCAAAAAGCCAAAGAAAAAGAGCAAAAAAGGGGCGGAATGGGGGAAACTATCTCTCTTTCCCCAGGAGAGGAAAAGCATTATGAATTGGATGGAATAGTATGGGAAAAACTAGAGATTACCAACTTGGTTCCTGGTTATTGAAACACTCCAGGGAGTTTCTGGTATGGCTTCATGTTTACAGTAGTAGCATGTGTTTTTGCTGGAGGATTTAAAAGTGACAAAACAATTGTCAAACAATTGGTAATATAACGGAGTGGTCTGGTATCATTTAGTTTTATGATCAAATTCAGTTGATACAATGACTCATTGTTGGCAACCACTAAATGAAGACATCTCTTTCAATAGCGGCTGGTCAATGAGAAGACATAATGGAGGGGGTGTTAAAAGGATTGGCTGTGCTTGGGTGTTGTAGCACCACACAAAGACATTGGTAATAACATATTACACTGATAATCACTGTCCTTTCACTTGCAAGGACTATATCATTGAACATGTTTGAAGGTTGTTACAATGATGAGGTGTTTAAATGTTGGGGAATGCCAAAGAAACATCAATAAGACTTGGTTGTTACACTCCACGACAAACTGACAGCTCACAGCTGAGAAGAGAGAGAGAATCATAGGAATAGAGATAGAGGAGCATAATGTCCTTAAGGGCATATTTTAGGCCTTTGATGATTTGTCGATGCTCCCATCAACAAGTGAATTCTACCCATCCCTACCCATAAGCTTTTGATTTCCAAATACTTTGTTTGGATAAAATTAGTTCACTCACCAGACACAGTATAAAGACCCCTGTGCAATGATGCATTTCCCTTGCAGCGTTGTTTGTGTTTATCTCCGTTCAGACAGAGTGTGGCTGGGAACAGGTAAGCTGTTCACAGACCCAAAACCATTTGTTAGTCCCCTTGTAACACTCTAATATGTGATGCCTGTTATTAGCTATGTTGACTCAGATTTAAGATAATGGGTGGACTCACTGGACACAGCCAGAGGTAATGTAAATCCATCCATCATTTTATTTGGCTTCCTCATATCACAAGGAGCCACTGTGTTGTTTAACACAGAACACGCCTTAAGAATGTCTGGAAGAGATAAGGACACAGGCAAAGTTAATTCGCTCAGTCGTGAAATACACCAGCACAAAAATGAAAAAAAGAATTGGAAAGAAAATACCAACGAAGAAGCCAGCCTGTCAAAAGGTCTACGCTTGTTAGTCTGTCTTGGTGCGGCTGGATTAAGATTTGAACATTGTGAAGTGAAGCAATATGACAGGATGTGTTAATATTTGATTGCTGTCTTACTTCCCACACTAATATATTGTGACAGATTGGCTGTTGGGTGAAAGAACAGGCTATGAGAGAGTGAGTGGGTGAGTGCATAGTGTTAAAGATAGAATAAGCAATTTAAGGCCAGCTGTGTGCCAATGCTAAGAAATGCTAACAGATGCTAGAAGAACCAACAGGCAGCCTGTTGTCCCCTATCTTGGCAAGAGCAAGCTGACCAATGGTGGATAATCCTGCCTGAATCTCCCCTGCTGACACACACAGTAGGCTCTGCCATAGAGGACGAGCTGCTGATTTATACTGATAATCCATCTAGGAATGATCCACTGGTGCCAAAATGGAGGGAGAGGGCATTAAATATTTGTGGTACATCTGGTACAATATGATCCCTTTGGTTAGTGTACATCGTAAACGGAGGTACAGTAACAACTATATCGTTTATGTTTCCAGTGTACATTTTAAGGCAGCAAGTAGCAGCCAGTACCATAGCCTAGGTATTCCTTCCTAAATCAACACAAAAACAAAGTTGATGTAAGCCTATCTTAATTATAAAGGTATTCCAGTCCCATGGTTCAACCCAGAGCCAGAGGTGAATGCCCACTGGCTATTATGAATTCCTTTAGGTTGTCAGCATATATTTAACATAATCCCTAATCCGGAGACGAAGAACTCCATCAGCACAATCATCAAGGATTTAACCACAGCTGTCAATAAATGAGAAGTCACAGCTAAAAAGATCCAATATTTTGTGAAAGCAGTGCACCTACACCCACATTTTGTTCAATAAATCACTCTATCTCAAAAGATAAATAAAAAAAATATAAAATAAAAGCCAATCTGATTTCCTTAATGTGGCAGATCAAAAGACATTGATGACAAATTCTCTTATTATTCATTTAATTCATATTATTCAAATTAACTATAAAAGATTAATGGTCTCAGCAATAAATCAAACAAGCAACAACAACTGATCATGTTAATAACATGCAACAGAAATGGCCTGATATATAGATACATCAAGCAACAACTGATCATGTTATTTACATTCAACAGAAGTCCAAGCACATCATCTCGAAAACACTCTCCATCAAATATTTATTTCAGGGGAACATTGATTCTGATTGTTTATGTTCTATTAAATAATTTGCGGGCCGGATCTCAAGGCTCCATGGGCCAGATGTCCCCGCGTGCCGCAAATTGAATGAGCCTGCTTTAATACATTGCCAATGTTTGGGGAACTATAAACCTGATGCCTTTGCCTCCATTCCAAACCCGTTGTCGATGGAGGCAGTTCGTTTTAAACTTAAGTTTTAAGTTAAATATGCTGCGTCAAGAACAGTCCTAGTCCGTTTTTTTTGCTCCATCCACATTTAAACCCCAAATTGAAATGCAGCATCATCGTTAAGAAGATGAGATCCAGGCACATTCACTGGAGGAGAATTCTTGGTTATTATGGTTTTGAGCCGCCAATATTCTCCTCCAGATCAGACTGTTTTTAAGGCAGTTGGAGAACAATGACTGGGGTGTTCAAGTCAAGCATTTCCAGTCTGCTGGGTTGTCATTATGACATTTACAGCTTTTCTCAAGTGGCGTGGAGGTTTAAGTAGTGTTTTTCCTGTGATGATTGATACCAAAAGGTTCGCTTTGTTGTAATTATTTCTAGTGCAAGTTTGCCTTATACAGTTTCTTGCCAATTTTAGGAAGAAATTGACAAATTAGGAAGAAGAATTACACAGCCATTTGCCTTCTGGTAATCACCAGTTTATGCTGATTCGAAGAAGAGAGATATTTTGAAGAAGAATTACACAACCATGGTACTAATCAACCATTTTCTTCTCTCCCAGCCCCGCTCCCTTCAGTGTAATCGGCCGAAAGCCCAAACCAGGGGCCAGCAGCAGCGGTCCTACGTTGCTGCTTGTTTAACACAAAGCGTGCCATAAATCTCAACTCTCTCAGAAGACCCGCTGCACTTAGACAGCTGCATCTGTCTATTCCGTACGGACACACAAGAGCTAAAACACATACACATCAACGGTATATTCATGCACTCATGCATGTGTTTGTCCACACACACACACACACACACACACACACACACACGTGTGTATGAAAATACAGTTTATGTGTATGTGCTTTAAACGGTATATTCATACATCATGTGCTTGTGTGTGTCCATACACACACACATGCATGCACAGCATTTCTCCCACGGTCGATCTACACACACATACCAGAGCCCCCCCCCACCCCCCCACACACACATCCGTCCCACTCAGAGACATATTGTCCATTACTGGCCGGCGCCTCGACTTCAGCTGTTGTGATTTTCCACTTGTATCCAATGGGCAATCCATCAAACAAATGGAAGGTAACACAGAGAAACAGAGACGGGTGTTTGAGGCTAAGAGTTGACGGGACCTGGAAGAGAGTGGACTTAATAGTATTTCATTCTGCCGCTGACACAGCAGATGGGAACGGCGTTTTTTTTGGGGTTGTTCTTTCTCGAGAACAAGGAATTGCAGCGGCATTTTGGAAGGCAGTTGGTGTGCAGAGTAATGTGGTGTTGGGAAGCGGATCGGCACGCCGCAGGATGTGATCGGTTAGCCTGTCTTCGCCTGGATCTCCGCAGAGTATTTGCTAGTCAATCACACACACCAATGGGGCAGCTCATGTGTTTGCAGTGCTTGGAGGGTGGAACATTGTTACGGGAGAAATAAACGCTGAGTATAAATAGTCTACTTGAGTATCGAAAGAAAGTACTGACTGAAGCCTAACAATGATGAACAACTAATGTACGTGCGTTGCAAAAGTTAAAGTGTGAATAGAGAGAGAGAGAGAGAGAGAGAGAGAGAGAGAGAGAGAGAGAGAGAGAGAGAGAGAGAGAGAGAGAGAGAGAGAGAGAGAGAGAGAGAGAGAGAGAGAGAGAGAGAGAGAGAGAGAGAGAGAAAAGAAAGAAAGAAAGAAAGAAAGAAAGAAAGAAAGAAAGAAAGAAAGAAAGAAAGAAAGAAAGAAAGAAGAAAGAGAGAAAGAAAGAAAGAGAGAGAGAGAGATTAAAGAATGAGGATTACCATGATGGAAAGGAAGAACTGATGGAAACAATGCTAACTTTCTAAAATCCCTCCTTGCTGTTCTCCATCAATTCATCAACGAATTTGCCTCCTCTCTTACCAGCCTTCTGTGAATCTGGTTAACCCTAAACCACGTCTGAACTGCTACAGAGGTAATCAGAGCTAAAGAGGAACAATGACTCAACGAAACCAGTTCAGCTGTCCTTTCAAGATATGAAGTGCATTGCTGAGGTCACTGGGTTTCTACGTGACAAACATCTGTGTGTCTGTGTATCTCCTTGGAACCGAAAGGGCTATGTTTCAAGATCATAACGTCTGTGTTGTATATGTGAATCTGAACAAATAGTCAACAACAAAAAAGTTAGTGGATGTTTGAGTGCAAGCACAAACACCAGGTGAGAGTACTACCTTGTTTGGATCTGACGGTGTGTTTCTATTCTGTAAACACTGCGTCACCCGTAGCAACCAACCGCCTTAAGAAAAACACGCAGTTTGTTCCTGACTGGGATGGGTAATCGATTATATTCTTATTAGGCCTATAATTTGAGGTTTGAGGTTAAAACTTCTGCGACTCTTTCATTTCACACATTCTCAGTAAGATAAGGACTTTACAACATGTGAGTTTCCATGTGTGTGCTGAAATAACACATTCCTCATAACACTTTCCCCAACATACACCACTAAATGCATAGCTATGTCACATCATGGCATACAATAACTTCTGTTGGTCGTGGTTGTGAACGTGTGTGTGTGCGTGTGTGTTCACACCCTCAAAAACACACATTCCACAGCCACATGTGGTGGCTTTCCCTATGCCTGGTTGTGCAATAAACCTTGGAGCAGGTTCATCCAGACAGGCCTAAATGTGTGGCAACACAAATGAGTGCAATCAAGTAGGCCAGGGTCACAGAGATGCCTCTGACACGTTATCCATTGGTTAGTTAATTAATTGGCTGGTCTATCAATTGGTTGGCCTATCCATTGGTTGGTCTATCCATCGGCGGATAGACCGATGGTCCATGCATTAGGGATGGTGGAAAAAAGATTAATGGGAGAATCTGGATTATTTGCCTCTGCAATACTTGTATCATCAGGTTGACTCAAAAATCGATCGATTGTTATCTTAGTGGAAGCTAATTAATGGAAGGGTCCTATAGAGGATGCTAAAGTGTATTAGCTTAAAATGTAAAATCACACACATATTCTTTTATATTGTATCGCTTTTTACAGAATTGCAATAGATCGTATCGGCACTAAAATAATTTTGTATTGTCGTATTGTGAGATCCCTGCCAATTCCTGTCCCTATTATCCATTGGATGGGGAGTGCAGGTCACAGAAACTGCACCCATGTGGATGACCAAAATGACTTTGGACTCTATGTAGTTCATGAAGCCCCACATCAATCTGAGAGTCACTTGATTAACAGGGTGACACATAATCAAGGGGATATTTAAACAGAGGAGTTGGGATTCAATCGTCAATAGTACTCACTGTCTACTTACGCTGCTGACTTTTAAATGGGATCAGGTCCCAGAGAAAAGGGCCCCGAGAACTGATTATCTGGACTTCAGAGTACACAAAAAAGTTTGTAAAGTGAATGGGATGCCCACGGAAACACTAAACACTGTGAACTAAAATAAATATATCTTGTGTAAACCCAAGACTACAAAAGCAGCCAAGAAACCGCCAAAGGCATTTGAATGAATACCAGTGAGATGCAACAGGCCCTGGATGCTCGCTAAGTCTCTTTAAGCCATTGTTCATCCATGTCAGGATAAAGGCTTCAAATGAGGATTAATTGACAAAAAAAAGGTAGAATGACCCCTCCAACCCCTTAACCTTTTTGTTCTGTGCTCTGCATGTGAAAATGTGAAAAGTGAGAACTTGATAATAACGGGGACATAATGCTGTACTGTATATAATGGGGACCAAAAGCCAGGGTACGCAATATATTTTAGAAGCCTTTTTTGTTATGTTGAAATTCTCTTTATATTCCGACAAACAATCAATACATCAAATGCACTGACAATTTTTTTTTAAGAAAATCGGGTATGTGAGGCCATCACAGGCCTGACATAAGCCCCATTCGGCCAGAATGAAATGATTGGAAGGCTTACCTGTCTATCTACCTACCTACCTGGGCGCACTCTGCCCGTGCATTCATTGCGCATGACCAGAGTCTTCCACAACGCTAGGCAGACCTATTGCTAAAGCGAGCGAGCTTGTCATGTGTTTTGGGGCGGTGCTTTTGGAGGGAGACCTGAAGAGGGGTGGGATTCTTTCACTCTGATACTTTGAAAATCTAGCTTTCTCTGGATTTTGACCCAAATGCCTACCCTAGCTTTAGGCATGATTCGTCTGTGGGATTCTCCTGACATACCTACATGCAATCTGTGGAGCATTCACATGTACTCATTTCAGACTATGGCACACATACAGATGGCCTCACGTTTTCTAATACATAAAAATGTGTCTGTATTCCTAGAAGACTATTGAAAGCCTTTAACATCAAGGATCAGAGCGTGATTACGGATGGATAAATTAAGCTCTAAATCTGGAAAGCCACAGCAAGTAGTACACGAGCAAGAAAAATATTAATATTCCACGCAGACCCTGAACCGGGCTGGCCTTACTTGACAACCGGCTTACTAAAGCCTGCCCTTTGACCTTCAAACCAATCCATACCTAAATCCTTCGTCTCTGTTTCGACATCCACCTCATCACCATGACATCCGCAGAGATGGAAGTGGGATCGGTGTGAGGCTGGCTGTTAGCGTGTGGGCATTAACAGGACGCGTAGGCTCTCCAGTTGACTTAATCACGGGGCGTGCGATGGGTCACCGAGAAACGGGAGGAAAATAATCCTATTACAGACACGGCTCTGCGCAGAACGCCTCCTGGCTGCGCACGTGGTACGCAAAGATAAGTGGGCGGGGCCCCGGAGCACCACGGAGGACCTCGTCCACGTCAGAGAGAACATCCGACCACGGGTCAGATGGACTGACCTCGCCAGCATGGTGCACATCGCCCACGAAGCACAGATGGCCAGATATGAGGAATGAAGTATATTCGTACACACGCACACACACACACACACACACACACACACACACACACACACACACACACACACGCTTATTAGGTCCATAGAAGAGGTGGAATTCCTCATCCATCTGGACCACAATTCCTACAGTTCAACAGTAAATTATTAAACAGTACAAATCAATGCATGAGATGGTTCAGGTAACACAATGACGCGCAGAAACCTCAGCATAATCGAGATATGCACAGACAGTAACACCAGTTTTCTTTTAGTGCTTGAATGTCCCTTACAGAAAATACCATAGAGAGAAAAACGACCATATGCAGCATGCAGCATTTTAACACAGAATCGAATGAACCTTCTCACACGCAGGCACACACACACACAAGAAATGATGATTCAACCAACCCCAAGTGGGATGGATATAGGATCAGCCAGCGACCAGAGAGCCCCAGGCTCGGCTTGTGTGTTTGTCTGACATCTAGGAGGTGTAAGGGGTCAGAGGATAGTTGCTAATTAAACGACCTGAAGAAGGACCTTGGTTAGAAGAACCATAGAGCCATTTATTAAAGCGCCAGGTTCTTTGGGGCTGTGTGCTGTCCTACTGAAATACCCTCGACCCACTGATGGCTTTTAACGACATTTCCTTTCCACTGACCATATTTGGTGTGTTGTTATTACTTAGTATTTGGGTGTAACCAAGTAGTAATTTCCAACATATACTACCCAAAGATTTGTCGTCAACAATATAAAATGTTGGCCTACATAGAAATATGCAGGCCTACAAGATGTATACAATCAAACCGTGATAAGATAAGATATGGCTGGCAAAGATTACCATGAATACACTGTGGCCCTGTCTAGCGCAATGACAGGACCACAATCATGGGGTTAAAACCGCAAGGGGTTAGGAGTTCGATTCCCACTGGGGCAACCCATACTCAGAAATGTACTATGCACTCACAGTATTATAAGATACTTTGGGTAAAACCATCCACCAAAACAATATATTATAATATTATAAATTGGCTGACCTGCATTCCCTATTCTGGAAACTAATTTCTCAAATGGTCTGATCCCGATATGATTATAGGCAAGAGTGGAGACCCAACCAGTGGTTGTAAGGACTTAACCTGACATAAAACAGGGATCAGCGATGAGATCCAATGTGCCGAGAGCCTAATCTGAAGCTCTGCCTTTCTGATAGATCCATTTAAATCCTGGCGGTCATTGGGACTGATAAGAGCCTTGACGACTCTGTGGCTTGTACCTATATGGAGAATAAGAGGATAAGGTTTATCTAGGCTGTGTATAAAACAGCTACAAGAGGGGGCATTTCCAGCATATCTCCTTGTTATAAAGAGAGGAATCGCATTAGGGAGATTGCTTTCAAACCGCTTTCTCCATTCTAGGAAACATAATTTGAGTGGCCTACAGTGATTTTATAAACATACATTTTTAGTACAAATATTGTAAGTGTTGTTTAAAAAGGTCCCGGTAAGGTCATACTCGGACACGGTATGAAAACATATTTTGAAAAGACACATTGCTCTGTCAAGCAACATTTTGGCATTATATTATACACAAGCACCGAACTTCAGCCCAGAGAACAAATTATGTTACTTAGTGCGTCTTTATTTAACCCGTTCAACACATTGTGTAGCCATTCTAGGCTGTCCTGTGCTGTAAACCTGCAACCTCGATAAATATACAATGTTCCCATCAACAGACAAACACACAGCAGCAGCTCACTGGCACATTCACCTGCCAGCTGTGTGGTTTTGTGTGTGTGTGTGTGTGTGTGTGTGTGTGTGTGTGTGTGTGTGTGTGTGTGTGTGTGTGTGTGTGTGTGTGTGTGTGTGTGTATTGCGCTCATTCCCAAAGCCTTGAATGAGAACAAGAGCATAAAGAGGGAGAGGAGAGGCGGCAGTTGCCATGACAGCCAAAGAAAATGACCACACGCCAACAGTGACGACAATGATTTTTTTAATTCCCTTTTCCAATTATAACTCGCTGCCTGAAGCACATGCTTGCACCTCACAGGCAGCTGACCAATAGGAGTTCATTATCTCGAACAAATGGGGAAGAGGGGCAGAGAGAGAGAGAGAGAGAGAGAGAGAGAGAGAGAGAGAGAGAGAGAGAGAGAGAGAGAGAGAGAGAGAGAGAGAGAGAGAGAGAGAGAGAGAGAGAGAGAGAGAGAGAGAGAGAGAGAGAGAGAGAGAGAGAGAGAGAGAGAGAGAGAGAGAGAGAGAGAGGCTTTGAAGAGACTATCTACTATAAAACACAAAGGCAGCCACTGCCTAAAAAGGAAAATCCCACTATGTTTTTGGGTTTAATTAGGTAGAATGAATGTGACAAATATCCCAGTGGCTATTCCAATTAAGCTATTTACATGCCAGTGTGCTGGGAGACCACAATCTTACCTAGGTCCGTTAATCGGAGTGTGGTTTATGTGGATATTTACACTGCAATGTGTGTCATTCTGTACTGTACAAACAGAGACTCATTGAGGTGGATTTAACCGTCTCCAACAGATATAATCCACAGTTGTCTCTCTGCTCTTTCACCTCTCTCTACCAAGGGGTTAAGTGGCCACCAGTAACCCTGGCAACCCCCTGAACAGGCTCCTACCAGAAAAATGCTAAATAAAAAACAGGAAGGGGATGTCAGAACACAGAATCCTACCCGTAAAATGAAACTGGTTTATGAATCGTAAACGTTCATATCTGATGATAACAGTAACCAAGGGATTATATTAGATGTGAAGGTTATAATAACGTTTGCTAGCTGCTGCTAAATGCAAAATGGTTGGAAAGAGAGTGTACAGAAGTCCAGAGCATCTGCCTTGTGACTTGGTTACAAACATTAAGTCTAAAGGCCTGGTATCAACCTGACACTAATTATTGGCCTACTGTGTGCATATGCAGTCTATATGTGTATACAATTAAAGTATGCAAGATATGCAGCACTATACATACTGATGTAGCAGTGGTTATTATAATCTTGTCCTGTTAAATCTTGTTAAACCATGTGCAATGTTGGAGATGTTTATGTATAATCTTCCAGGTAAATAAACGTGAATTCCATTTTTTTATGAACTGTTCAAGGGTAAACTAACAAAAGAGTAATTTTCTCATTAATAAATATTGGCTTCTGTCGATATTGGGACAATTACACTTTTTTTCTCATTAGCTCACTCATCCAGTCTGGAGAGCAGACCTAGGCAAGCCAAGCAGCATGGAAATAAATAAAAAGAATACAGGTGAAACAAAGGGAGAGAGAAGAGACAGAGACAGACAGTGAGGATTATCAGTGTGATCAGTTAACCCCCAACTGTAGGCTACCAACACAGTCATATAGCTTGTGATTTCAACACACATTCTACATTCTGCAGAAGTTAGGACTGGTTTACACAGAGCCCCAAAGCCTTTGTCCAGAGTAACTGGACTACATCCACACATTATTCATTCTCTGGTCGCAGTTACGAAACAAGGTAACCCTAATAGAATAGGTCTGCATAATATATTTTCAAATCTGTATCAGAATATGAGTTTCTTAGACTTAAATCAAAATTTTGGACAATAATTCTATAAAATGGTGAACATAGCAAGCATAATTCTAGCAGCATAAGCAGGTATTTTATTTTAATACACAACAACGATGGCGCTACCTAACAGGTTTAGAGCCAAATGAAAAGTTAGCATAAAAAATGTGTTTGCACGTCAAATCACTATCGCACATTACAAAATGATATAGCATGCAGTGCTATCTTACGTTATTCTAGTTTAACAAAATGATACAGCATAGTTTAGAGTACATGTATTCTTGTCTGCATCCTAAGCTACTTGTCATGGGTTGGCTCCCTGTGTTCCGGTGCAATTCATTTAAAAACTTAAAAACTGGTGAAACAAGATTGGGAGGATGAGTGGGCCTGTCTATACTCAAAAGCCCTCTGTCTCTGTATCAAGAAGACACACACAACCTCTCTGCATGTCGTAGCATGTGTGTGTGTGTGTTGCAATGTGAAATCATATTTTCAAACTCGTGACGTGTTTCAGTCATTCATTCAGTCAAACACACTGTGCCAGGGCCAGCTCCTGCCTACTACAACAAGAATGTTTATCCTTGTGTGTAATTCGACTGGGGAGAGCCTTTAATCTAAGGTAATTAAAAGGAGTCCTGAAAACTTGTTTGTATCAATATCTCTTCTCCATGAAATTAAGGAAAGGACCTGCCCTATAGGACCACATCATAGGCCTTATTGTGTTCTTAAATGTGAAATCTTCAGCTCGTTTACAATATTTATAACAAAACAGAGCTAAGCAGGAAAATAAAGAGGCTGAATTTGGAATTGGAGGTCTTGGCTTTAGTGATGTTGGCCCTGTCTTAACCCAGAATAATACTTTTGCTGAATAAAACGTATACCTTATGCTGAAGCTTAATGAGAAAAATAATTTAGGGAAACTTCAAATACAGCAAAATCACTATGTCTGAGCTACAGAATTGGCCAAAAGGCTACCACTAAGAGTTATACTAATAGTATCAACGCATCAAAAAATAAATAAGTGTAAGGTAAGAATCTTGCTGAGGACTACCTATAGGTAGACTGCCAACATTAGGGTTTGAACATACAACCTTTTGGCCCATGACTAATTTTAGTCATTTGAAAGACGAGGACCACAAAAAAGTCAAATGTCAATGGTTTCACTTGTTTCTTAAGGTCATGGGGAAGACCAATAACCTTCACTGTCTCCATGACAAGAAGCAGCACAGACAGTCCTGAGGAAATCCAAGAAGAGCAGACCGTTTGCTCTCCACCCCTCTCTCTGGACACACTTAACAATAATGAATCCATGAGTGTAAAAGGCAAACAGTGGAGGGGGGAAATGGTGAGAAAGGGAGGAAGTGTGAATGTGTGTCTTGTCAGCAATTGCTAATGTGTTCACTATGTGTGAAAGCATGTGTGTTGAAGGTGACAACTTGACATAGGACCTACACGAAACAGAAGACCCATTTCGACACACATAAAGGAGGACATCGAAACAAAAATGCAACTGCAAATGACACATGCACGTTAACTGCTTAATAGTTATTTTTACTTTTTAGGGCTGTCCTGGCCTTGATCTGATCAAATCTCTCTGCCCAATTTTCCCTTCAGTCCATGCCATGGCGGGAGCGGAGCCAGACTGGCACGTGGGCAGAGTTAGGGGCACGAGCCTTGTCCCCGAGCAAGAGCCTTTTTTTGCAGACTAGGCTTGCTGACTTTACAAGGGCACATCCTCCTACTCATAAAGGAAGGTTCTCCGGGCCTAGCTAGTGCACTTACATCTTTTTCTTTTCGCTCAACCTTGTAGGCCGCCGATATTTTTTTAGATTACGTCCATTCAAAGACGGGCAGATTCACAACAGGTCCTCGTGGACACCTAGCGTACGCGTAGGCCTGGGATCATTTCATTTGTGCACATGATGTGCGCGAACATCATTTCAAGATTAAGCCAAAGATAATTTATAGATCGTAGAGAAATTGGATTTTCGTTTTTGTAAACCAATGTCCGTATCTCTCACTGATGTGCCATCCTCGTAGCAAAGCCTAAGACCATTTCAGCGGCTACCCCGTGTTAGATAAAAAACAAAACAATTAACAGAATAAAAAGAAATATGAACACATGGATAATTATAACTAAACGAAATAGGCTACTGCAAGATCGTCGGTTGCTGCAACATGAATGAAGATTCAAATAGTGAAGCAAAAAAAAAATCTCAGTCTTTCACACATGAGCGACGACCCCATTCTTATATCAAAAGTCGAGGCATTTTGAGTTAACAGTCTACATCGTTTTTAAGGGAATGATGAAATTCCATTTGCCGGAAAAATAAACACTGCGTTAAAAGAAGGTGTGCCATTTTCCCCGCACATAGCTATGATGTGTCTGACAGCTGGATTCCTACCTGAATCGGGGGGAATCCTTTATACATTCTTCAAAGTCCACCGTCATTTTTGCGTTGTATATGTTTTTATTCCTCCTTCAGTGAGCCAATTGCATTGCCCGCGGCGGTTGTCACTTGCTTGGGCAGTAGGAATGCGACTGGTATTCCCTTTTGCCCGATGGTCGTTGACACGCTGTGAAACAGAACGCAGCCTCAATGCATGGCAGATTACTACTACAGTGCTGCTGCTGCCTGCCGCCACCGCTGCCGAGAAGAGGCGTAGCTTCAGCAGAGAGCGTACGTTCTCATCTCACGAGAGAACGCCTGGAACGGAATGCTCTAAATGAGCGTTATGAGCGAGAGAGGCGGGACTTTCAGTAACGAGTTTAGTGGTAATAGAGGGCGGGACTTGTTTGAGGAATATCCGTTTCCGTTCCATGTTTTGGATATTGCTCTGTCACATTCTTCTTCAAACTCCATATTTATTCTTCATGTCTCTGTCGTGGTTGTTCTTGTTATTGTCATATATGTCTCGCTCTGGGTACTGTTAATTGGCGTACATACCTCATAGGAAGTAAGAGACCGGAAATTGCGTTGTAGTGGGCCGGAATAACGCTTCGATTCAATCTACAACTACCCGGTAGGAGCGAAAGGAATCATGGGATTTTAAAATCTAGTCTGGCTAAACTAACCAAACATTTAATTTTAAACAAATAATCACTGTTTAAAAGAAATATATATTTATGATATGGGTCTTTTGTTTGGAACGGATATCGTTTTGTGCATAATATGTCCGTATATATTTTTTTATGAACACGCGCATTGAATTGATCAGAGAAACCACGTTGCCATGTAAAATATGTTACATTTGGTTAGATATGTCAGAAATCATATTCATTTACGTGTTTACAAGACGGACACGCCCCTCTGTGAATCATCGTGACGAAATCATTGAGAGACCCGTCCTCCTAATTGAAAAAAATATATTTGTGGTAAAGTCAGATAAGACATTGTATTACAAGATGTGGGGTTTACGTGCAACTCAAATCAATATATCAGGAGTGTGAACGTGGACACTGGTAGAAACAAATGTGCCTGTACAAAATACTTTTGTGCAGGCACATGTTAACCAGATCAGATGGCAGTGCAACTCGACGGATTGTAAAATACAAAAGTGGTAACGAGAAGCTCAAGCCTCGATGCGGACAGACTAAGGTCATGTGCTCAGTAATCACGGACGTCAACGTCGCCGACCGGTGAAATTCGTTTCCATTCTGCGCGCATTATCTCTGAAATAATCCACCGCGCGTTGTGTGGGACGTGAAGCCAATATCACTGCAGTAACAACTCCCCGTTGTCGCATCTCGTGCCGTTTTTATGATCAAAGCTATTTTATATGTAACTCAGTTTATAAGCACAAAGCTTTTTTTTAGGAACCATGCGAAAACCTTCTATAGTACAGGAAGTAGGGACGTCATGCACAACTGCACGCGGTATCTGATATTTTTCCAATACATTGGGACGAAATATAGGTAAAGTTATTGTATACTTGAATTGAATAGCATGCAAATGCGTCTAAATACAATTGCAAAGCCTAAAGTACCCATCTCCCAACAGTGGTGTCGTGAGGTCTCCCCCACATCAGCCGCTGAAGAAAGGGGTTCAGAACTATATAGAGGTGAGTTAACTTGGTCTGAGGCTAAAGTAGCCCGTTTGTAGACACTGTTATCATTTTTATCTCAATAAAACTTCCAATGGAGAAAGACAATTACATTTATATTGTAATTGTAATGAAGGTGTTGTTACACATTATTATCCCCCCAGAGAATTAAAGGTATATTTTCCCTAACACATGTGGTTGCTGTCAAAGTTGGTGCATTAATTCATTCACATTTCATAATGTGTTGTCAATGATTCATGCATTCCTCACAAATGTCCCATCTAGGATCAATAATGTACCATCTTATCTTTTTACAGTGCTTTATGTTGTCCCTAATATAACATCTTCTCACTCTTCATGCTATTGGCTGTTCTTGGCAGGACGCAGTGAGGCGGTTGAAACCAGTCAACCCAGTGTCTCTGTCCATCTCAAGCAGAACTGACAGCGGTGTCCACGCCCTCTCTAATTCCGCCCACTTGGACCTCCAGCGCAGAAACGATAAACCGCCATTCACCGAAGATGTGCTCCTCGACGCCCTCAATTTCCACCTGCGGTCGGAGGAAATCAGGTGAGTCCTGGCATAGGCTACGTTCCCAACCCTTTTCGCTACGTTTTCCTTCCCATCTCTCATGCACTGTATGTGCACGGAGAAGAGCGCCGTGGGATTGAGACAGCTGCATTATAGGTGACATTGATGACCTGGGCCCATCACAGCCCTCTTTTAAACTTGTGTACAGAATAAATCAAAGTTAATTGATCATTCCTCATGAAATGAAAATCCAAAACTTTGCAACATATGCATTCCAACTATCTGAGCTTGCAGAGGCAAAAATGAACATTTCTGGTTTATATTCAGATGAATATAACTTTGTGAAACATGTTTCTAGGTAATCACATTAGCAGCCTCATATTAGGAAGCATAGTATCAATTATTTATAAGTGCTAACAGTTCAGAGGCCATTAAAACGCCATATGTTACGGTTGAGTATTTGAATTGCCCAAAACTATTTATAGTAAGTATCGTCTTTTTATTTAGCGTTCTGTCTGTGAAGTAAATAATGAGTGGAGAAAAGAGATTTTATGAGTAGATGGAAAGATGGTGAGTGTGAGATCTGGAGCCTCATATAGAGAATGAAAAGAAGAAAGACTAAAAGCCAAATAGATGGGCATTAGGCAGTCTGACGAACACACTGCAGATTACATGAACCCTAAATGGGACGTAGAGGAGTGAGAAAGGTGTATTAACGTTGTTGATGTTCTGTATGCAAATGATCAGTGTTTACCTTACAGAATAAGTAATTCACCACCACAGGCCTCATTTTCCTTTCCTGTTGTTTGGTTACCCCTTGGTGTACCGAAGGTGGTCATTTAAAAATAAGAAGATTTCATTACAAGCCTAGTCAGGGATTTGGCTTATAGGCCATAGTTCAATTCCTTCAATTTGAAACAAAGAGCATTTTCCCAGTAGAATAAAAGCAGAGTAGCAAAAATAGTGCCGACCCAAACAATGTCTTAGCTGTCATCTATGAACAACTGCATGTTCAGTGACGCTCACTGAACATGCATTTCAGAAGCCCCCAGGTGAGCTGCTGGAGTACATGCACATTAAGATTAAAACATTAAGTTTGTCACCTATAGGGTAGCAACCTTTATTCCTCCACCACCACCAGCAGCAAACCTAATGTGACAATAAAGTAACAACTGGACAAAGGGACATCACGAGATAAGGTTCACATATATTTTTTAATATATATATATATATATATATTATATTTAAATTATTTTTTAAGATAATAATAGTAAATAAATGTGGCATTTCACTTGAGGAAAGCAAGGTGGAATTTGTCTTGCTTTTGGAATTTGAATGGATGTTGTATTTGGATGAATCACAGTTGTTGCGTAACGTTTTTCTGTATGGTGTAGGCCGCCGCCGCATGTGGAACTGTGGCGGAAGTGGCCCATGTTTGGTCCAGCTCCACTGGAAAGTGTTGGTTTCCTTTGTGACGCTAAGCATCATAACATAAGCTGCTAGATTATGTTTGCACTTGGCAGTGGCCCTCAAAGCTATTTCTGCTTTCTGACAATGGATCTGTTTGAAGCTGCAATGTTGACATTTGGGACAATCAAGCGTTGGTTTTCATGCTGGCATTTACACAATAATAGCGTGACAATTGAGGAACGGAACGATATCTGAGAAGATGGATGTCTATTTTGTATTAAATAAGAATTTATTGAGAAAAAAAGGATTATTATAACATATTCTAAATGGCATTATTATTAACAGATCCTGCGATTTTTCCAATTCATAAATGATAATAACTGAGTCTGCTGTATGAACTATGTTTCTGCTCTCAGGGTCACCCGTGTTCAGCGTGTGCCGGCTGACTTCCACGCCCGTTTCCGCGCCCAGTCCCGGACGTACGTCTACCGGGTAGCCCTGGGCGCCCCCCACTACTCCCAGCTCCCCCTGACTGACCACAGCCTGTGCTGGGGTCTCCACAATACGTGAGTCACCCCCCTCATCTCGTCATCCCCTCATCCACACATTTACCGTAATTATGCAAATATAGACCGAGGCCTATATACAAATCTTTTAGACAAATTACGGTTGTGGGGCCTATATACAAAGGTGTCTGAATCGGTCTGCGATGATTTTGCCGTGCAGTGATTTCGCTCCGCAGGGATTATGCCCTGTATTCTATACAAATACCTTTCAAAAAGTTTGTGACATGATTCATATTGGCTTAATGGTAATCCCCCACTGCCACAAACAGGTTGAACAAGCTACCAATAATAACAGGCTGCTAATTGGGTAATATAATCCGATTCCCATTTGTCTTTCTTTTCTGGTGATCCGTCATCCAGAATAGTGCATTTCGTCACATGCTCTTGAATAGCGCCAGTGCTGCAGTGCGATTTCATTGAAACTTTGCACAATGTACAAACAAACTTTTTCGTTTAATGATCAAAGCAGTGTGCCTTCAGTGGAACTTAAGTGGGTCGTGTTTCCAGATAGAGCGCTCACAACGGTCACACACAGCCGCCTTGTGACTTCCAGCACGGCTCAAAGCCTTGGCGCGCATCGCAGCGCCATCAACACCACTCAGGATATTAAACGCAGAACGAGAGCATCGAATCGTCCGACGTGTGTCGTCCTATCTACCACCGAGCGCGGCGCTCCGAGGCTCGTCCGGTGTGCGGCCCGCTTCACACTGAAGCTCTACCGTAACAGAGTCGGACTCGGACCAAGAGTGGATCTGAAAGACACAGACTTCCTCCACACCAGCACCCGCGTGATATTGCAGTTTGAAGTGTTATTCCGCTAAAACTTGTGTTTTAACCAATTCATACGTTGCGGAAATGAAATGTCACGACAGCCCTTTTTTTTTTTAAATGTTAGATGGTGGAGGATCGCAACTATTAGGCTACATTGTTTGGGGTGAACCTAATTATACTTTTTTTTACTGGCACCAATGGGACCTAGGAAATAATGGCCTCGCATCCACATGATAAATAGTTGCAGTCTTGAGCCCTGCATGTTGTCCTTTGACATTACCCGCCAATCGCACAGAATGGACTCATTGATTTGTTACGCAGCAGCTTTTCAATGCAGAACACAAATAAAGTTCAAATCAAAAGAGCAACGCGTTGGGGCCTTCGGATATGATTTGATGTCATTTTAATTGGGCATTTGTTACTGTGACCTTTCACGGGTGCGGCCTATATACAGGTTTGTTTTTTTCAAGCCTTAGTTGTTAGCAAGTGCGGCTTATGTACGATGCGGTCTGTTTTCGCGTAATTACGGTACGTCCTTTTTCCCCCCCTCCCTTCATTATCCTCTTCCTCCAGCTGAGAGAGATAGCGAGAGAGAGAGATATTACGTGTGTGGATTCCTTCATTCCAATTTGAAAAAAAAGAAGCTTAGAACGGACCACAAGGTGCACGCACACATGCACACACAATGCTTTACGGTGCACGCCCACGGGACTGGAACAATGACGCGTAAAACCCATGAAACATGTACACGTGCCATGCGAGCGCTGCAACATTAAGGTCTACACAGAGTTTAAATGGACCCACGCTGAGTGCTGACCAGTGAAAGAGCCCATGCAGAGTGCTTCATCATGCTTAGTGTTTAGGCGCAGGAGGCGACGAGAAAGAGTGACGTATTGCTTTTTGTGCTTCTGCCTGCCTCACTTTTTTATTTTTTTTTAAGGAGAAACTAGGGCAAGATAAGCTGCAGGCTTATGCAGAACAACACCCACACATTTTAGAGTTTTTGCTCTTGTTTCCCTGCTCCCCTTTTTCCGTTTAACTCCCATTGTTTGTTTCTCCAATCTGGATGATTTAATTATTTTATTCCACCATACTTAAAAATGTCCATTTCATTCGTTTTCATCATTGGATTTGCACGACATCATTGGATTTACAACCCACGTTCTCTTTTTTTTTAATCCTCTTCAGTATTCCACCCTCTCCAAGCTAAAAAAATTGCCCTTTTGTTTTATTGGAAAAATTTGTTTTACTTGACACTTAATGCAAAAGTGTATCGGTTTAATTTTTTAAAGCTTGAACCCATCATAGATGGTATAAAACACTGTATAACTATTTAAGGTAAACGTTTAATTACAGCGTGTCTGGCTTCTTTGAGGTGTTAAGTAAAACAGCTTTGGCTATGTCTTTCAACAGGTCTATCACCTTTTCAGGCATTTGCTATTTAAGCTGTAAGAGCTGCAGGGTACGGTAGAGAGCCAGGTTGGCTTTTTTGCCTCCATGTAGGTCTCTCTGCTGTTCCCTCCCACTCTCTCGCCCTCTCTGGTCACTAACATTAAAGAATAGGCCTTAAGATGAAGGTATAGCTATTGAAGCAACATAAGCTGTTTAACAAAACGTCGCTTTGAAGGGCAGGAACAGGTAGACATAATTAGCAGAATCGCGTAACTCTCCCCTTCTTAGCCCTTTTCATACATAGTTAATAGTTCATATCCAGAAGTTGACATGATAACACCAGCCAATCTCATCATCACGGTTCAGTCCCAAATAAATGCTCCCAGCTTCTGACCTCGGATAACCTCAAAATATGGTTTACATTTACTTTGTTGATTTCCAGCTTTCGAAAACATACTATCAAGTCCCAGACGCTGGCAACATCTAAAATGAATCAATTCCCTACGTTTCTTCTTCTGTCAGGGAGTTGAACGTGAAGGCCATGCACGAGGCTGCCGCCCTTCTGGTGGGGACGCACGACTTCAGCAGCTTCAGGGCTGTGAACTCTGACATGCCCTTCAAAAGCCCGGTGAAGACCCTGGATCTCGCCCACATAGCGCCCGGGAACACGTTTGTGCAGACACATTTCCACAGGTAGGCTTGGAAGGCGTTTCCCCACAGTATCTAAATGTCTATGCCTTATATTTGTATCATCTCTTATTCATCAAGTTGACCAGTGAGGTTCAAGGTCGGTATGTTTGGGAATTGAATGAATCTTAAAGTTGCAATGTGTGAGATTGAGCCACTCCCAGTTAGTAGGCGGGTGACTTTCAGAATAAAAAAACCTAAATAACAGTGTTATGTCCACTCTAACTGGCTGTGCAACTGTGCGACACAAACTAGTGTAGCTTGACTGGCTAGGTGGCGTGAGTGGGAGGGGGTTTTGGGAGTGGCGATAGTACGATTATTGTAAACAATAGTACGATTAATGTAAACAAAGAGAGAGGTACGGGCTGGCCAGCATTTTTATTTGTAGAATATATCACTTACAGGATGTCATTTTATTGATAGCATTATTGAAATCATTATCGATCAGCATCGACTACAGATATGTCCATGTCATTTTAAGCTACGTGCTAGCTGAAATGTTACACATTGCAACTTTACACATTGTTAGACAGAAGCATACCTTCATGTATGTTTGCTGGTCCAGGAGGGACTAAATAGGATGCATTGCGGCAATTGGAAAGGAAGAAGGTTTGGATCAAGAGAGGAGGACATGGCGTTTCGGAGGATAGCAGCACGCCCACCAGGGTGGCTCCCCGTGCCAAATACCACTTTCATGCCCATTAATTATTCAGCCGGCAAATATGGTGCACAATATGGACACGGGTACATGGTGTGTAAGATAAATGTCACGGTGTGGTCGTCGCCCCCCCCCCCCCCCCCCCCCCCCTCCCAGCCCCCACATATACACACACGCCGTGTGAGAAGTAATTTGCATCAGCGCTAAAAATGTGTGACATGCTTCGGGGTGAAACACTTTGACCAAATTGCTGTGATGCTGAATGTTGGTAAACGACATTGATTTTCCTTACTACCTTTTTAGGGATTCTGTTGTAAAATATCTGCATTCTGTACCAGGTGATTGTATTTCTGGTATTCCCCCTCTAGTTTCCCTCGGAGCAGAATCAGCAGGGGTCGAGTGTGGGCTAAATTTAGTGTCAACCAGGTTGTGGTCCTATAAAATGTGCCGGGGACATCCCGCTGTGTTTATTTTTCATGAAGGTCACTATTCTGAGTAACGGGGATAAAGCAATGGGAAGCGGGCTGCTGAATTATTGAGCGCTGAAAGGTTGAAGCACACAGGGTGTGTGTGTGTGTGTGTGTGTGTGTGTGTGTGTGTGTGTGTGTGTGTGTGTGTGTGTGTGTGTGTGTGTGTGTGTGTGTGTGTGTGTGTGTGTGTGTGTGTGTGTGTGTGTGTGTGTGTGTGTGTGTGTGTGCGCACATGTGTATGTGTGCGTGGGTGTCTTGTCTTATATGTGGGAGCAGCTAGTGTCCATCGACTTGTAATGGAGAACTACAACTACGATTGCGGTGAATGCACTATTAAAAGTGTTTCGCCTGAGTTTGGACACTTGAGGAAAGGCTGTCTGGGCCGAAAGCCTGCAGTGATTTAAACTCCAGAGTCAAGTCAAATGGATCTTTTGACTTATGCTTAAGAGGTTTTTTTTCCTATATTTGAAATTATCCTCAACTTAAAACGAGTTGATTTTAATTTGAACCAATTTGTTCTATGGATTTGGCAAGTCCTAAGAAATAACAATTAATTAAAATGTGTTCGTACAAAACGTTTAACCATGTTTCAATGACAACCCTGACACAGTTCTGACACATTCTCTGGTTCATTGCATTCAGTCCTTGATGCCGAATGGTGCCTTGCAAAATGGCCTTCAAAACCTCATCTATTTAGTTTCTAGGATAAGTAGCTGGTGCTCAGTCTTTTCACTCGTTTAGCATAGCAGCACAATTTCTCTCTGAATGCGTTTAGCAAATTGAGCTTTGACCTAATAGTTGACTACACTTTGTTTGATATTTGTTTGCTCTTTATTTTGTAGAGAAATCCAGTTCTGGGAGCTGACCTTTAAAAGCAGATCCTTCCTCTATAAGCAGGTTAGTGTTGGTTTATATCCATATATATATATATATATATATATATATATATATATATATATATATATATATATATGTCTTGGTGTCTATCGCTTCAGCACGGTGAGGAAAGAGCGCCACCAGCTGATGTCTTAAGATATCTACTACCACTGACTGTCATATGCAAAAACACATCATTTTGTAGTCGATTTGTGTCTATATATAACTGTTATACACTACAGTATTTCCAAATAGTGGACTGGCTTTGTGCTGCAGGTACGGAGGCTGACGGGAGCTCTGGTGGCGGTGGGCCAGGGACGGCTCTCCGTAGCCCAGCTGAGAGAGCTGCTGGAGGCCCAGGACACTCGGGCCTACCCCCAGGGCCTGGTGGCTCCAGCCTGTGGCCTCTTCCTCACCAGGGTGGACTATGACCAATCAGGTGAAAAGGGGGGCAGGACAACAACAAAAACCATCATGTGATGAATGATTCCATTTATATTCCATGGATTTCTTCACGTTTGTTTGTTTTAACTTGTATCTTCGGCGGGAATTTTATTATCCCCAAATTAGGGTATTTCAAGTTTATCACATCCATAATAACTTATTAGACGGATAGATCTATCTAATATAATAATAATTTATTTAGATTAGACCAACCTGAAATTATTTTGTGGTAAGCGCAGAATTCCCTGCTTGGCCTAGCATATCTTGACACATTCGTTACGTTAATGTAGAAAGAGGGTGTATTGGTCATGTGAATTCAACAATTAACGTGTCATATTGAATGCCTGTGTAGTGTTTAGTTGTCTGTGCTGAGGGACACCAGTTATATCTGTGTGTGTATTTGAAGTTGTAATATTTTGGCCTCTACAGACCTGCAGTTTCCAGAAGAGGAAAAGAGTGTTCCACCTAGTGTAAACCCAGAAGACCAAAAGTAATAATTCCACTGGCGTTGTTCCATTGCATACATTTACATTGAGTGTAATAACATTGTCTTACTGTCATTTAAGACAATGGTTCTTGTCATGTTTACATTATCTTTACATGTATCAGAAATAGGTCTGTGTATCCCTTGATGCAGAAAGTCCTCATAGGCGGTGCATTGGCAACAAGTACATGCAGTCCAATGTGAAGTATCTTGAGACATCAGATCAAAATTCTTGTACATACGTTGGTTGAGCAAAAAGATGGTAGGACAGTCTTGGTACAGAACATTTGTATTTTAATTGTAACATTGTTCAGAACTACACGGCTGTAGATGGCTGTAGTGACCATCCTGATCTTGCGAGTTCATTCAAACGTGAAAATCTGGATGTTCTCATGAGGCTAAGTAGATGCAGCTGTTGCTCCAGAATGCCAAACACCCATCAAAAGTGGACATGAGTCTGGTGTTTAAGTAAATTGCTTAGGACATATACTTTTTGGTTCGTTATTAACATGTTTCATGGTTGTATCACTATCACACAATTGTATAACATTACAGATCCGTTATTCGCATTGAAGACACTTCCAATGAAGTAAAGTGTCCAAAATGAAACTACATGCACTTGGTTGAGAGCAAAGGCTTTGGACGTGTTTATTTTCTATGACCACTTGCCAACAATTTCAATTCATCTGCTCAAGGGAATATATTTACACATTTTAAACACGTCGTCACGCAGACTCGTCACAGATCAGACTAGCATCGGTATGCTCCTTGATGAGGTTCTGAAGAGTAATTAAGTTCAATTGATCATTATTATCTAAGCACATCGCACCAGTCATCTTTTGGATCACCGATCAAATAAATTGTGTTCCTCTTACTTTGACCACGAAGTGCTGCATTTATTTTCAAATTCTACTTCGAAAGGAATGTTTTCTCACTTCTTGGAAGCGTCAGTCAAAACACCCCTTCTTTGACCTTAACCTTTCTTTTTAAATTTGTACACAAGTACAAGTTTTCTCTCCATGCAAACATGTTTTGAGTGAGTGTGATCGGCCTGTGGTACTCAAGTCAAATACACATTTGGTTTCAACACAATTCACACATCCTAGATTGCCTGTATTTCAATATATGATCAGAATTTCAAGTGTTGGTCAGCATACAGTATCTCACAAAAGTGAGTACACCCCTCACATTTTTGTAAATATTTGAGTATATCTTTTCATCAACACTGAAGAAATGACACTTTGCTAGTGAGTGTACAGCTTGTATAACAGTGTAAATTTGCTGTCCCCTCAAAATAACTAAATACACAGCCATTAATGTCTAAACCGCTGGCAACAAAAGTGAGTACACCCCTAAGTGAACATTTCCAAATTGGGCCCAATTAGCCATTTTCCCTTCCCGGTGTCATGTGACTCGTTAGTTTTTTCACCAGTCAAGGTCTCAGGTGTGAATGGGGAGCAGGTGTGTTACATTTGGTGTCATTGCTCTCACACTCCCTCATACTGGTCACTGGAAGTTCAACATGGCAACTCATGGCAAAGAACTCTGAGGATCTGAAAAAAAGAATTGTTGCTCTACATAAAGATGGCATGGGCTATAAGATTGCCAAGACCCTGAAACTGAGCTGCAGCACGGTGGCCAAGACCATACAGCGGTTTAGCAGGACAGTTCCACTCAGAACAGGCCTCGCCATGGTCGACCAAAGAAGTTGAGTGCACGTGCTCAGCGTCATATCCAGAGGTTGTCTTTGGGAAATAGATGTATGAGTGCTGCCAGCATTGCTGCAGAGGTTGAAGAGGTGGGGGGTCAGCCTGTCAGTGCTCAGACCATACGCCGCACACTGCATCAAATTGGTCTGCATGGCTGTCGTCCAAGAAAGAAGCCTCTTCTAAAGATGATGCACAAGAAAGCCCGCAAACAGTTTGCTGAAGACAAGCAGACTAAGGACGGATTACTGGAACCATGTCCTGTGGTCTGATGAGACCAAGATACACCTATTTGGTTCAGATGGTGTCAAGCGTGTGTGGCGGCAACCAGGTGAGGAGTACAAAGACAAGTGTGTCTTGCCTACAGTCAAGCATGGTGGTGGGAGTGTCATGGTCTGGGGCTGCATGAGTGCTGCCGGCACTGGGGAGCTACAGTTCATTGAGGGAACCATGAATGCCAACATGTACTGTGACATACTGAAGCAGAGCATGATCCCCTCCCTTCGGAGACTGGGCCGCAGGGCAGTATTCCAACAAGATGACGATCCCAAACACACCTCCAAGACGACCACTGCCTTGCTAAACAAGCTGAGGGTAAAGGTGATGGACTGGCCAAGCATGTCTCCAGACCTAAACCCTATAGAGCATCTGTGGGGCATCCTCAAACGGAAGGTGGAGAAGTGCAAGGTCTCTAACATCCACCAGCTCCGTGATGTCGTCATGGAGGAGTGGAAGAGGACTCCAGTGGCAACCTGTGAAGCTCTGGTGAACTCCATGCCCAAGAGGGTTAAGGCAGTGCTGGAAAATGATGGCCACACAAAATATTGACACTTTGGGCCCAATTTGGACATTTTCATTTATGGGTGTACTCACTTTTGTTGCCAGCGGTTTAGACATTAATGGCTGTGTTTAGTTATTTTGAGGGGACAGCAAATTTACACTGTTATACAAGCTGTACACTCACTACTGTACAAAGTGTCATTTCTTCAGTGTTGTCACATGAAAATATATACTCAAATATTTACAAAAATGTGAGGGGTGAGATACTGTATCAAGCCGAATGGCAATTACAAAATTTTACATATAAAATGCACTTGAGGAAGGCATTAGGTCTATTTTGTCCGACGTACAATCCTTAAGAATGACTGGATGCATGGAACACAGTGAGAGTGAAGGAGACAGATTGATCACAAGTTCCACTATTGACCCTGATTAAAAAGAGATTGATAAATCACTTTACCCCAGTGGCCCAACTGAAAGCTATTAAGATATTGCGCCACATGACAGAGAGATGAACGCAACGCTGGTAACTAACGTACCTTTACGCACACCTTCTAAAAACCAACAATGCCTGACTGTTTGACACCAACCCTGAAGCTAAAACTGAGGTTTTGTTTTACAATGTAATGCTCTGTATATGGAGTGACATGATTATAATTTGCATAGACCCTAAACCAGACCACCACTTAAATTTATCTAGTTGATGGCAGGTAGTCAGAATCGCCCTCGGTACAGCATACCCTTATTCACTCTTTGTACTTTATCGAGTTTTGGGAGTTGCATCAGCGCAAACAATGTGGATTACATTCAGAAGTAATATGTTCCTGATTTTCACTGACTAATAACACTGGCACCACTTGAACGGCTCTACTCCAGTTTTGGCTGCTGCAGAATCAATAATTATAAAACAATACAATCTCAGTTCAACAAACGACATGTCTCACTGTAACAAGCACATGAAAGGGTTCACAAAGTGTCCTGTACCGTGCACAGTAAACCAGAGCCCACTAGGGCTGCTTTTGCGGCATCACAATGCGACTGGTGCATAAGCGTACAGACTTTATTTGATGAAGTACAAAGAGTGAAACGGGGGGGTGTCGTTCCACAGACATAAAATAGCGCCCGCCCGAGATAAAAACACCTAATACTGTGTTTGTGGCTCTCTCTTGACGACAAAAATCCAAATTAAAAGCATAAAACACTGCAGGAGCGGTACAGTCCTCCGAGGCGGGAGGCCTTCGAAGAGTTGTGTTGTTGGCGCCCTGCTGTCTTTAACCGGAGATCTTCTCAATTTCATCCAGATCGTCAGTGTCTAGTTTTTCTATTTTCTTATCTGTAAAAGAAAGGAGACGCAGGGGATGTATGCATGCCGGATAATAAAGCCCTAGTCAGCCATTCAAATCGAAAAAGATCAGCAAGAAATGACCCATTTTGCATTTCACATCTGCATGTCTCATCGTCTTAATTGCCAACCAAGATATCTCAGTCCCAGCATTTTAAGTCTCTTGGGTAGGAACTGTCTGACATTTTTGTACAGTTAATTACATCGAGCTCAATTCAGTTCACTCACTTTATATATTCATTTGACCAATTAAAATTAAATACTACAAATTATACATATTCTATACAGGAGTATTTTGTGAGAACAAAGAAAACTACAGTGAAATAGCTAGTACAACGTTTAAAGTACCTTTGCTAAAACGATAACATCCGGGCAAAACAATACAATAGCAATAATATTATACACGTTTTAGCCTTACTAAAATGGTCCTGAATCCTGGTGAGGACGTTCATGGCAAACTTGCTGTCCACCATGTTGATGGCCAATCCCCGTTTGCCGAATCGGCCTGTGCGGCCAATCCTGTGCAGGTACGTCTCGTTGTCGGGGTTCCCTTCCCTGTCCACCGGCAGGTCAAAGTTGATCACCACGGAAACCTGCTCCACATCGATACCTGCATGCAAAAAAGGCATGGGCGAAGACAAGACAAATTTACAGTAACCCATAGACGCTTACCAACTCTCCTGTTAGTTTGTCTTTTAAATAAACAAACCGAGCGTGCAATACTTTTATTGCAACTGTCAAATTTGATGAACCATGAATTGTGCTCAATATGATCTTGCAAATAGCAAAGCCAGTTCAGTTTCTTTTTTACTTACTATTGACTGAAAAAGGGATGGTGAATATATTATATCGATATTGTGACACGAGACTAAATTATCTTAGATTTTGGGTATAATAATATGGCTTAAGTGTTGTCTTTTCCCTGGTTTTAAAGGCTGCATTACAGTAAAGTGATGTAATTTGTAAACTTGTAATAATAATGTGTGGAATCACCAGTAGTCATTCATACAATAATGTCACAAGAGTTGTTTGGGCAAGAAAACAAATATACGATTTTGCTCACGTGGCCATGCCCTAACTGCTGCTCTGCTTGAAACAGTATGTTTATCCTTGATATTTGACATTTTCATAATGTAGGCTAGGCCAATATTTGTTATTTTCTCAAAAGTTTCACCTGACACTGTTCATTTTGTCAAGTTAAACATTCACACAGGAGTATACATAAATAGGCTAAAATAAATATAAGCAATAACAAAAGGGCTTTTGGTGGCTGAAAGCAGGTTCACACTGGCTTCTCCTCCTCACCTCGTGCGCAGACATTGGTGGTGACCAGCACCTTCTCCTTGCCGTCTCTGAAGCGGTCGATGACGGCAGCCCTCTGCTCGACCTGCATCTCCCCACTGAGCAGCGCCACCTGGTGGCCTTCCCTGGACAGCTCCCCTGCCAACCAGCCTGCAGTCTTCCTCGTCTACATGAAGTAATGCCAAACACGCCATCCTGTTAGCATAAACTGATGAGGCCCTTTCTCATAGACCATGATAAGTGGACAGACAACTTGGAAGAACAGTCACTGTGCAAGAATAGGGCCGTACTTGGGCTACATAAACAATTAGTAAGAATTAATAACTTCAACCCTTGTTGTTTTTAATGTATTGGAAAAACAATGCAGAATGGTGAATGAACCACAATGCGACGTAGAAAACCGACACTAAAGCAAGCCATAGCAGGTTGGTTCACGGACCGAGAGCCAGCGACAGCACGTCTACACGGACTCACGTGGCAGAAGACCATGGCCTGGGCGATGGTGATGGCGCCGTAGATGTTGCAGAGTGCCTGGAACTTCTCCTCCTTGCTGGTGCACTGCACGTAGTACTGCTTAATGGTGTCCAGCGTCTCCTCCTCTCGCTTCAGCTTGATGATGTTGGGGTCGGGGACAATGCGCTTGGCAAAGTTCCACACCGACTCCTCGAAGGTGGCGGAGAAGAGCAGCATCTGGCAGTCCTTCGGCAGCGTTCTGGGAGTTGGAGAAGGTGGAGTTTGGAGTCAGATGGTGCAAGTCAACTACTGTGATTGAATTGTGTTCTTTTTATTTTCCAACATCAAACTCAGCGTGACTGGACTCCAGTTGCTTTTATGAAGGCAGGAAAGCATGGTGCAGGGGTGGGCACATTTGTTTTGCTTAGGGCCTTAATGACTTAAAGAAAGCTAAGGGCCACTCATTGAACATGGGGGGTGGATGTTTAATATCCAATAAATACTGTAGTTTATAACAATCCAATATCCAACATTATTGGATATTCAACAGATATTCACTCCGAATTACAGCGATCTGACGCGAGGGACTAAACACGTCTACCAGCCCAGGAGACGGTCGGACAGCCGCACACCTCTCATTATTTCTACACAATAGGCAAATTACACATGATCCTGCCCTAAGCAATAGTCCAAATAAAACAATTAAACTGGATATGCATCACGTTTCAAAACGTCCCCAAGTGATACATTAGAATCTCTGTTTAGACAACAGTGAGAAGCAGGTAAAAAGAAAACCGCATGGCCAGTGGAACTCTGTATAACCTGTATATAATACCGATTAAACGGACTTTCGATATGTGTACATCGGAACAGTGGAAACTATTGCAGACATCTTTCAAACAAAAAACAGCACATACAACAAGAGTGCAGACGTTTTGTACACCCAAGTAAAGTTTATGTGTGGGAAACACTGTTTAGCGGGCCCGGTTGAGATGGTCCATGAGCCGGTTCTGGCCATTGGGCCATGTGCTGCCCGTGTCTGGTCTAGCGGCTAGTGCCTTTGATTCCCAGGCTAAGGTGTCCAGGTTCGATACCCATTATTCTCATTGGGCCTGTTGTAAGAATCCTTGACCATGAGGTCTAACCTCGACCTGCATAAATGTAACTTCAGATAAACGTTGTGTTCAGTGTGTGTGGGAGACCTTTGGATGCGGATGCTCTGGTCCTGGTGGCCCTGCGTGGCGATCATGACGTCGGCCTCGTCCAGCACAAACACCTTGATCATCTTTGGGTCGATGAACTTGAACTTGATACACCAGTCCAGCATGGTCCCCGGGGTGCCGATGACTATCTGCTCCTGGAGCTTCATGCCGCGCTGCACTGCAGCGTGTAGAGGAAAACAACCACCACCAGTCAAGTAGAGCAGCGTTTCTCAAACCATGGGTCCGGCCCGTCACCGGGCCGTGGAGCGGTGGCTACTGGGACGCACCCCCAAAACATGTTAAGTGATGTGATTATTGACCGTCAACCTATTTAAACACACGCGTCACATTTGCCGATATGTGTGCCAAATATTCATTGAGCCGTCAGGCCACAGAATATGCAGTCAAGAAATCCCTCTGGAAATGACAACAGAGATTGTGCCTGGTGATTTCTCTTAATACGTTGAGAAATGTTTTAGACTATGCAAGTTTGTGCTATACAACTTTGGCAGGTGCAGAATATAAGAGACTTTAACTAAAAACATTTCTGAAGAATATTTAAACATTTTGTCATTTTGATGCTTTTATCCCAAGTGACCAAATTTAGATACATGTCAGACAATGAAGAGATCAAAATGTGTTTTGTGCTTGCGTCAAGCTGACAGACAGCATTCAGTCCATAGGATGCAAGCCATAAAACAGCCAGTCGGTCATCCTATAAAACCCTTATAGTATAGTAGATGCAGCGATGTTTAGAGTCCATACACTTGTTTCCTCTGATGGCATAGACCAGCTGGACCTCGGGGTAGTGTTTCCCCATCTGTTCTATCACCTTGCCGGTCTGAAGGGCCAGCTCATAGGTGGGCGACACACACAGGCACTGTGATGGAGAGAAGGCAGCGGGGAGAGGATAAGTGGAGTTTCATACTGCTTTCAAGCCAGTGACCTAAGTCAATGGTATCCAGGCAAGATGAGAAACAGACTAAAACTATGATCACCTAATGTACTAAAAATCAATGATTTAATTCGTTTTTAATATACACTAAAACTGATCCATAACATCAACAATAGACTGATGTAATGTAATAAGGTCACATTTTTTAAGCCTTAGTCTTTGTTCATGACAAACAGTAATAAGTAGAAAAAAAAAGAAAATATTAACATGCATTAATAATAACTCCAAGAGTAAAAACCTACCTGAGGATATTTTTTGTTGGGGTCTACGTGACTGAGCATGGCCAGGACAAAGGCTGCCGTTTTCCCTGTGCCAGACTGTGACTGGGCAATGAGATTCTGTGGACTGCAAAGACCATGATAGGACATCAGTTCAGCGAGAAAACCCAGAGATAACAGATACTAACAGATCTAGCAACTATACGAACCCTCAACATCTTGAGGTAGAAACTTGTCAAGTTACAATGGTTAAGGTTAGGGATGCACTGATTCCACTTTTTCGCAGACTTATATTTAGGTACTTGCCGCTACCGAGTACCGATATGAGTACAGTGAACCCACTGTTTCAGCGAATATTCGAACACTACAATATAAAAAGTGTTTTGGGCTGAGAGTTCTAGGAAAGAGGGGGGGGGGGGGGTATCGGCCCACGGCAACTTAGTGATACGTTTTTAGTAACGTCGTTGTGTATGAGCTTTATAATGAGCGATGTTGTATACGAAATGCGCCACACACACCATAGCGATACACTATAGGTGTCCGGGAATCCTAACCCTCGGACGCGGGTTTTAAATAAATTGCTGCTCAGACGGAGCATCCCCATCCACACACAGTAGCGTTATACTATAGGTGTCCGGGAAGCCTAACCCTTGGACGTGGGTATTAGATAAATCGCTGCTCAGACGGAGCTTCACCATCCACACACACACACCGTAGCGGTATATACAATACGTTTCCAAAAAGCTAGACTCTCGCGGACACCGCAGTCAACCGCTGCCCAGACAGAGCTCCCACACGTCCACACACACCGCGCCGCCGGTGCCCCTTGGTCGTGACGTCAGACTACCTCGGAAAAGGTAGTCTGACGTCACGAAAACAACGCCACCTGCGTTCGCAGCAGAGGGGAACGTTCACGTAGTGTTTTGGGGAGAATGGCAAAAGCATAGGATTTTACCCCTTTTTTCTCTAAATTGGGGACTTATTTCAGTAACAGTGATAAAATGGCATAGATTATTATGTCGACGATCATATAGGACTAATTACCACATATAAAAAAAAGGTTTTGAGTTCACTGGCTCGCTACGTCACATTGCGTAAAGTGGTATCAGGTGGTTGTATCTGAGACGTTTTACGAGTACATGAGCACAGTATCGGGCCCAAGTCCGAGTACTGGTGCATCCCTAGTTAAGATGATTAGAAACGGGACATCAGCTTGATCATACTTACGGCTCTGCCAGCATCATGGGCAAGGCGGTCTCCTGGATTTTTGAGGGTCGATTGAAGCCCATGGCGTACACTCCTTGAAGGAGCTGAGGTTTACTACATGGTCAAAGGAATGACACTGGAGTCACAGGGCCATACTGACAATACACAACGCTGTATTCATGCCCACAATGAAAGCACAGGGCAGAGAAAGTATAGGCAAGATTTAGAGGCCTTTATATTTGTGTTTAAATCAAATAAATACTGCTATAAAATAAAGTACACATAAAATGTTAAATTCTTGGATGACAAGTTCCATCTATGGATCTGAGTAAATGATATTCAGAAAGTAGGCAAATACATTGGTGTGTTGTGCAGAGAAGGTAAACAGGACTCCAACAAACATGCCTGAAGAACTAGAGTTTGAAGTTACTCACAGTCTTAGCTCCTCAAAGGACTTCACGGAGTAGAGAGGAGAGTTGGGGTCTCTTTGAAGAACCTCCACCTGGTGGGTGGTGTTGACCAGATTACTCCGTATCAACTTGTTCAACAGTGACTGAGCCGCTTTGTCATCTGAGAGAATGGGTATTGCGTACTTGTTAGGCCGACAGAAACTTCTAGTATAGGTCATCTTCTCGGTATAACGTTACTGACAAAGTAAAACAGCAACATTCTGAGGTAGAAGATCAACTCAAGCCAATGGCTGACGAAAGAAAAAACTGTTCTTGCATATTAAGTTCACTTATCCAAAAATACTTGGTATATACTGTAGTTCAATGGTAGATCAATGCATCTACTTTTTCAGTTATTGCAGGAACAGTCCAGAATAATCGTCCCACATTGTGGTTGTTAAATAGTACGTAGATTTAAATACATCAACGATGAGTATATCACGCCTGTCAAATATTAATGATACACATCCACGCCCACCTTTCTCATCCTCGTCTGTTGTCTTGGTTGAGGCGTCTGGTTCAGTCTTGGCTGCTGTGCTGCTTTCTTCTGTTTTGTTGACAGTGCTACCAGCAGTGCCTGTAATGTGTGTAGGATTAGTAGACGGCTGAAAATGTTACGTTACTGCCTGTCGCACCTCTTTACCGGGGGGCGTCCAAACCGAGCCCAAATGTATGTCACTTCACTTACCATTTTCCTCTGGTGTGTCCTTAATTTGTAGGGTGCTTATCTGCGACAGGAAAAATAAACAAATGTTTAACTACTTAACTATTTTAAATAACTGAACCACAGCACACCGGTGGCTAAGTTAAAGTGCTACATTTAGCTAGGTAGCTTGTGTGCATGTGTTCCATTACTCTATTTAAGAGAACGTATGCATGTCTGTCGAGTCTAAATGACCACTTTCCTGTTTGAAGATTTAACGCGCTAATCGATATGCATGTTTAAATTATAAAACACGGTTGAATGAATAACGTTAGCAAAACAGCCAACTACGCAAAAACGCATTCATTCAACCAGCTAGCCTTCAGGTTAGCTGCGTGCTGCGTACCGAATCGGCCGCCGCTTCTTGTTCATCCACAGCGAGAGCCCATGAGTCTGTAGCCATCCTGTTATGTTGTCTGTGGTAATTTTAGAGCGGTGGAGTAAATAGTGAGACAGCCAGGGAACCTAGCTATTAATAAATAAAGTCTAAAACGCTCGGGAAACTCTCGTACAATGGCGTGACGACTTCGGCAACATGCACGGCCTCTCAAACGACCGGGTAGAAAGCTGCGGTAAAACAATTGTTCCAAAACTGCCGTTCCTACCTATCCCTTTTTTGTAGTTGCGACAAAATGTACCGTCCTTGTTGAATATTTAGGATTTAAAGTAGGCAGCGCTTGCGAGTTTTATTTCAATTATATACACAATCATATATGTAATTTGTAATTGAGCAGTATTATCTCAAGAAAAGGTAAGCTTGTGTTTGGCCAGGGTGAAGATGTATTGCTCTCTTCGAACTGTAGGTGGCGCTCAAATATATATAAGGAATAACTTTTATATGTATATATTTGTCCTTTCTTCTACTTTACTGTAATTATATCACTTTTTATACTTACTTTAGAACAATTGTAATCATTTAAAATGAATTGTAATACATTTTTGGGACACAATCAACTAAACGATAAAGGTAAAGTATATAGGGGAATAGGAGGGAAAAAATTATTAATTATTCTCATTTGGTAGAGGCACCAAAAAGTCCAGTAACACCACAGAGATGTGTGAGGAGTTGAATCTGACACATTAGATCCAGAAGATCCACACCACGCCCTGACAGCAAGGCAAAGGGGAGCAAAGCTGATGTGTCCATTGTGTCCACCCTCTGGTTCAATATAAATCTATACTCCCAAGGAGTAAAGTTTTTCAAACATTTATATTGGCACAGGATCTAGGGCTACATCCTTTTTAAGGCGCCGTTTGCCGCTGTCGTCCCAGAATCTCCTATCGTCGGATTATTTACTAAAGTTGACTTCCATTGAAGATTAAAGTAGCTCTATAGGGGTCACCTCCACAGACCACACTGCTGTGGCCAACCGCTGCTTAATTGAATGCAGAATTGATCTGACACCTTTCCCCTTATCCCATTAGGCCAGATATAGAGGGATAGATATATGGATGGATGGTTGATGAAAGTGTGGCTTTGAATTGTGCTGAGGAAGATTACATTGATCTCATGCGACATTCACTGCTGCTCAATAAACATGAACATGATGTGTGTGTGTGTGTGTGTGTGTGTGTGTGTTTGTGTGTGTGTGTGTGTGTGTGTGTGTGTGTGTGTGTGTGTGAGAGAGAGAGAGAGAGAGAGAGAGAGAGACATACAGAAAGCGAGAGAGGATATTTTTGAACATATATTTACACACACACGCGCGCGCACAAGCATGTAAGTCGTGTGTGAGAATATAAAAGGACACTCAACAGACCGTCAGTTTTGGAGACAAAATTGTCGAGGGCTTGAAAGAGAGCCTGAGTTTATTGTTTCCTCCAATCGGCTGCCTCACCAGAGGTATCCATGGCAACTAAAAAAGTAAAAGTAAGGTTTGAGATCCCCAGGGATTTTTTGAGGAGACAGAGACTCGTCGTTACTTGACTGAGTCGTCACATAAGGACCGGCGTAAACATGGCCATATGACAGGAAGTCTATGTAAAGTCGTGTGATCGCCTATCGCTCGTCTCCAATCGAACAGAGAAAGAGAGAAAAAATTAGACCTATGGCAAGAATACACAATGCACACCTACAATAATTTGTGAATGTCAAATGTGTCGATGTGACTATGACTAATGAATATATATATATATATATATATATATATATATATATATATATATATATATATATATATATATATGATTATTAAAATGACAATTATACACCAACACAAAATTGGATTGTGTTTAGAGAAGAGTGTTGAATGGATGCTGAGGGTGATTTCCTTCGTGTCTCTTGCATTCTTCTTCCACCAGGCCCTAGTTCTGCTGGTTCAGCAGCCTGACCACATCCCTCCAGGAGGGCTGAGTCCAGGGCTCGTTCTGTGGAGACGACCTGGGGAGAGTCCTGCTGGGTGGATGCCATGCCTGACATTTATTTTAAAACAGCACTTTAGGAAGAAAAGAGGACAATGTGCAACTATGTTAAAATATCCTGATATAGAGTTAACCTATACATCCTACATTTTACGGAAATTAATTTTCTTATTCAACAAGCAACCTGCTTTAAGACCTCTCTTTCCGATAAGAAGTCTATTTTCTGTGTCTATCTCTAACACAGCGGGTCTCGGGTTCTTACAGTAATCGGCTATTGACAGATAATCAAAATCAAAGTGAAGCAAATCCTGTGAACAGACACTGGCTGCACAGTCCACATAGAAGAGAGAGACCGAACATAGGGAGAGAGAGAGGAGCAGAGGGAGAGAGAGGAGCAGAGGGAGAGAGAGAGGAGCAGAGGGAGAGGCAGAGACAGAGACAGAGAGAAGGAGAGAGAGAAGGAGAGAGCGACTGAACATAGGGAGAGAGAGGAGCAGAGGGAGAAGCAGAGACAGAGAGAACGAGAGAGAGAGGAGCAGAGGGAGCGGGAATGAGAGAGAATGAAGAAAATAGAAAAGAGGAAGAAGAAGAGAGGGATAAAGGGTACAGAGTAAAGAAGAGAGAGAGACATTTACAGGTGAATTCTCTTTAGACCCCCACTGGTTTTCCTCTCTTCCGCTTCCGAGAAGTCATTAGGATTCACACCAATTGTCCTTCACTCCGCGTCAGTGCCGGCCCAACACATCCCAGAAGAAGAAACACACACACACACACCCACACCACCAGAATTAACATGGTGATGCAGCGATTGTTTTCTAGCTGCAGGAGAATGCATGAAAGTTGATGGGAGAGTGGATTGGAGAAGGGTGGGGTGTTGGTGGTGGTGGGAGGGAAGGCAGTTCCTTGGTATTCGTGAGGCTCTCTCAGGAAAGGCTACTGGTGCAGAGTAAACAGCACCATTCGTTCAGTCGGGATGACTTTGTCTGTTCTCAGCTAGAATCAGCTAGTCAGAATCACGCATTGTTTCAGAAAGTATTGCATGTTTAACATCAATGCATTTAAATGAAAAATATGAATTATCATGGGAGGTTATTTGAAAGATTCTTCCCTCTCCCAGAATTGATGATTTTAGTGAAATTTAATCTATTATGTAACATATCTTTAATGTAGTGTGTCTGCAATGCCTCCACCAAGTCAAGCAGAAAAGCAGGGAAACGTTCAATCGATCAATACCGCTATAGTCCCTATATGGTTCTGAACTACAATCTCCACCTCCGATAATTAGTTAGCCTGTCAGTCAGTCACTCAATCAGATAGATAGATAGATAGATAGATAGATAGATAGATAGATAGATAGATAGATAGATAGATAGATAGATAGATAGATAGATAGATAGATAGATAGATAGATAGATAGATAGATAGATAGATAGATAGATAGATAGATAGATAGATAGATAGATAGATAGATAGATAGATAGATAGATAGATAGATAGATAGATAGATAGATAGATAGATAGATAGATAGATAGATGGATGGATGGATGGATGGATGGATGGATGGATGGATGGATATATAGATGGATAGACAAGAAGACAGACAAACTGACAAACTGATAGATAGATAGATAGATAGATAGATAGATAGATAGATAGATAGATAGATAGATAGATAGATAGATAGATAGATAGATAGATAGATAGAAAGATAAATAGATAGTAGATAGATAGATAGATAGATAGATAGATAGATAGATAGATAGATAGATAGATAGATAGATAGATAGATAGATAGATAGATAGATAGATAGATAGATAGATAGATAGATAGATAGATAGATAAATAGATAGTAGATAGATAGATAGATAGATAGATAGATAGATAGATAGATAGATAGATAGATAGATAGATAGATAGATAGATAATTCTGACGGTCAGCGCATAATGATGGCTCTGTGACTGGTGTTAGAATGTAGGGTACCAACGGTAAGCTTGTACCCGTACATGTATCAAGGGACAATACCCATCTGGGTGATCAAGCCACTGCAACTGTCCTGGCTTCACTATTACATCCGTTACTAATATCATTTGCCCTAGAGCATTTCGTGTGAACGAGTCACAATTGTGAAAGGGCCATATCAGGGCCATTGTTTACATTCGTGTTTACATTCTTTGCAGGCTCAATCAAGCTAACCGCGTTTCGCAGAATCTGTACAAGGAAGTAATTTTGACAAATGTTATTAGTAATGAATGTTTTAGTGAAGCCTGGATTGACGGATACGATGGTTGGATCGCTCAGACTGGTTTTGTCCTTTTAAGCCACATTATGCTAAGCAAACACAAGCTATGGACCCAACTTCTCTTCTCTCTTCATGCAGGAAACACTGAGCCAATGGCCAAATTACAGCCCTTTACAAAATTTAAAGGAAAAAGTCAAATGGATCAAGATGTGGGCCAGCATGGAGGCTTCACTACAGCCATTTGCACTTTGACTCTGGGCTCCTCCAGTCATGCCTTCCCATTCACAAGCGGCTTCAAGACCTTAATGGCAGGCGAGCCTTCGAGCCCTGACAATTTTGAATTCCCTAATCATTTATTAATGGCAGGCAATCAAATTGCATATCAATAATGTAGGAGGGCTTAGTACAATGTTGATACAAAACACCCTTTCAGCAGGGATCATTCATGCTCGCAGACCTGTAGACATATGGTGTTGCTATGTTGGGTCCCATGTGGCCCAACGCTGGCACATTGCTTCACTCCTGTCTGGATCACTGAGCTTCATGATGCCAGTTGACTAGGGCTCATTCTAAATCCTTTTTCCCCATGAATCTCTCTTCATAAATATATGCAGGATATACAGAGTTGTGAAAGGGAGTTAACAACACACACACACACAGACACACACACACACACACACTTACACACAAACACTTACACACACATACACACACTCACAAACAATATAGATGGAATAGATGAAGACATGATAGAAGGAATGTTTCCAAAGTTTTTACGTCCTCGCTGATATCTGGTATGCTAACACTATGAGTTGCGTCGGTACCATTCGACTATCTGCACACACACACACGAGCCCTCCAGACATGCCGATTGATTGGACAATTAGACAGTGTGTTGGCGACGAGCCAATCATGCATGTAGGACAAATTAAGCGACCAATGGTTGATTTCCATCTGGGCCAGTATCTTTTATTCAGGAGGTACGCGTACACAGTGACATGCCATCTCGCCCCGGGCCCCTGCTGAGAGCCACTCTGCCACACACACACACACACACACAACACCATTTTGTTCCATTTAGAAAATGATCTTCATGCATAAAGTGAGCTGGGGGCCACACACACTCCTCTCTCTGTTCTCCATCCCAGTTTGAATTTCCTTGGCTTGTGAATGTGTGTTTGAATGTGTACACTAAGTGTGTGTGCGTCTGTTTATGCTGTGTGTTTTATGCGAATGTGTCTGTTTCTTCATGTTTGCGTTGTCCATATGTGCGTATATGTTTGCACTCTGTCTATGTCCATGTCCACCTTTCTGTTGTGTATAGGTCTCTGTCTATATATGTGGTGTCTATTGAGTCCACGAATATGTATATGTTTGTGTCGTGTCCGACATTGTATTTCTGTTTGTGTTTCTGTTTCTGTCTATGTGTGTGTGCCTGTCTCTGAATTGTGCGGGGTGCGTGGGGGGCTTTGCACGGTGCAGAGGAGACCAGGACTGGAGCCAGACACACCATGCCCACTCGGTAGGCCTACATGCCAGTGTAGAGCCCTGCTGCTACCCTCCACCCAACGTCTCAGTCCGGGCCCCCATCATATCAATGATTTCCCCTCACACCACTCCCATCACTGCTCGCTATGCATACAGTGTGTGTGTGTGTGTGTGTGTGTGTGTGTGTGTGTGTGTGTATAGCCTAGAGGATGTTGTCTGTGTCCAAATGAGAACAACAAGAATGAAGGTACGACCTGGTATGATATGGAGTGACCAAGGGGCCATCACACTCTAAGGGTCATTCACTTGAACTGTCCGTGACCCTGCGCCTCTGAGCTGTGCCGCGATGCGTCTTTGACCATTTGCTGTCAGCTCGACACGTCCATCTCCGTTGGTTTACCCTGGGAATTACAACAGGGCGCAAAGGAAAGTGTGGCAGGAGGGACGGTGCTTAGGAAAAACACATCCCACCCGGTGTGGGGAGAGAAAAAGAACACTGGTGAAAAAGTAATTGAACAGTTGCGCGTGCAAGTGCAAAGAAATTGCACGCTTTGTATGCAAATGAGCAATCAGACCGGATAAGGATGCCACTGCACCAAAAATTCTAGCGATGGCTGGGAGAGAGAGATAAAAAAAACCTTGATTCTCAGATGTTCCCTTCATAGACATTCAGCAGCAGCAGCAGCAAAGCAGGCGGGCAGTGAGGGAGACATAGAGAGGGAAAGGGGAGGGGTAGAAGGGGAGGGTGGTGGTAGAAAGAGAGAGAGAGAGAGGAGTCCATGAATAAGGTTGCTATAGTAACCATCCGGTGGGTCTGACTGTTTCTCTCTGGCGTACATTTCAGCATATTGAGTCTGCCTCTCTCTACCCCTCTCACTCTCTCTACCTCTCTCTCACTCTCTCTATTTCTTACTTTTATTCTTTTCATCTGCTGACTTTTTTCTTGGTATTTTACATAGCTTATCTCGTCTTTCTCACACACTCTCATGTGCTCTCCCCCTCTCTCTCTCTCTCTCTAGCTCCCTCTCTCTGTCTCCCTTTCTCTCCCTCTCTCTCTCACACCTCCTCACATCCTCTCAGCGAGTGCCTTCGCATTCCTTGGAAAACACTGGGAGCGTTGGATGTTGGTTAATTTAGAGTTCTCCATCTCCTTGGTCTGTCTCAAACTTCAAGCCACTAACCCTTTGCTTGTCTTCTCAGCCACGTCATCCATGTTCCCACCGTGAAAAAAGAGATAGCTCAATTCCTATCCTTCTGGTGTTAAACTAAACATGAGGCCTGGCGCTCTGGACCGAATGACATAAAGCCTCGTTGATGTTGGACTACGGGGGAATAGGAGAAGAAACATTTGAGATGAGCGAGAATGATGAAAGAATGATGTCATCAGCAATCATGCTGTCTTGTGCCAACAGACTCAGCATCAACACTGTGTTTATTTATTTATTTGTGTTGGTCAGAGGCTCTTTTTGAGAGAAGTGTAGAGAAAATGATCCAGGGAGCTAGGAGGATATAATTTGTGCCAGAGCATCGTTTCCATGTTACTGCTTGCAGAAGTCCTTCCTGTCTTCATATCCCTGCTCCAAGAGGTCCTTCCTGTCTTCATGTCCCTGCTCCAAGAGGTCCTTCCTGTCTTCATGTCCCTGCTCCAAGAGGTCCTTCCTGTCTTCATGTCCCTGCTCCAAGAGGTCCTTCCTGTCTTCATATCCCTGCTCCAAGAGGTCCTTCCTGTCTTCATGTCCCTGTTCCCAGAAGGCCTTCCTGTCTTCATGTCCCTGTTCCCAGAAGGCCTTCCTGTCTTCATGTCCCTGTTCCCAGAAGTCCTTCCTGTCTTCATATCCCTGTTCCCAGAAGGCCTTCCTGTCTTCATGTCCCTGTTCCCAGAAGTCCTTCCTGTCTTCATATCCCTGTTCCCAGAAGTCCTTCCTGTCTTCATATCCCTGTTCCCAGAAGTCCTTCCTGTCTTCATATCCCTGTTCCCAGAAGTCCTTCCTGTCTTCATATCCCTGCTCCAAGAGGTCCTTCCTGTCTTAATATTCCGGCTCCCAGACATCCTTCCTGTCATTTTTCAGAAGAGACTTCCATAGCAAAGGAATACCTGATCCCACTGCCAGGCCTGCCTCACACACACACAAACACAGACGCACACACATATGCACACACACGCATGGGTCTAAAACAGGTACAAGGCATGAATCAATGAGATGACATCATATATTTTCCATTAACGTGCAGAAGGAGGAATGTAATTGTTTGTCTACTATTTGCATGCAGTGCACATGCTAGGTCCTGCTTCATACAATCCCCATTGATTCAAGCAAAGTAACCACAGTTACAGGAGGAATTTCCTCTGCATTCAGCCCCAGAGGGAAGACCAAGGTCAAACTAAGATGCCCAGCACACAGGCTTGCCTCGGGGACAGAAATATGGACTTTTGGAAAGATGATATGAAACAAATGAATAGTATTTCAATATACGTGCTTAATTTATATCTCCTTCTCTCCTCCCCCTCTCCCTCTCTTTCATTATTAGTGTATCTCTTTCTCTCATCTCTCTCACTCTCTTTCTTTCTACTTCTCCCTTTCTCTTTCTATCACAGTGATGTGTTTACGTGCGTGTGTGTGTGTGTGTGTGTGTGTGTGTGTGTGTGTCTGTCTGTGTGTTAATGTGAGTCTACGGCTTACCTGGAGAGCACGTAGAGTGCCATTTTCTTCCTCTTATGGCTTCGCACTACGAATGCTCTTGCTAATTCCTTTGCTGCTTTTTTTCCTTTCCCCTCTTTCTCTCACTTTCTCTTTCCCTCTCTCTCTCTCTCTCTCTCTCTCTGCCTCTCTCATTCGGTCCATGTGTCTCTCCTCCCTTCCCTTGCGCCATCTTTTAAGTCTTTCCCAACGTGTCTCTCTCTCTCTCTTCCCCTGCCCGTGCACCTGTCAGGGATTATGTAACGGAACAGCTATCCAATCCACTCTCTGTTGGCGCGGCCGTCAAAGCACCACACATTTCCTTCTGCGGTCAATAGCACAAAAACCATGCACATTATTTATCCAGGCAATGCAAGACTTCATAGCTATAACATTTGTGTTCATTCAAGAACGATTTTGAACACCTTGAAATATAAATGGTACTGTGTGTTCTGTTTGGTTTGGTTTCGGTCCCTACGCACGCAGGCAGTATGATTTCAGCATAATGTGCTGTGTCACTGCAATGAGCTCAACACATCACCAACCAACTAACAACTACTAAGCATAGACTTAGAGGTGAGCTCATCGTGAAAATTGTGCGCTATATAAACAGTGGGAATAATATGTCAATATTTAGAAGAAACACATATTCTCTGTCTCTCTCTGAGACATGATCACACGACAAGGCAGATTGCAGCCGTGAGAGCAGAGGTGGATAGGCAGATGGGCAGACGAAGAGCTGATGTACTGAACACAAATGTATTGAGTCCAGTGTTGTCGAAGCCCATGTCATTGTATTTGCAGAGAATTCACAGATGTGCCATTGTAATGGCCCCTGGGCTCAGACAGTGGCCATGGAGTGTTCTCTAGGTAAGCTACATAACACCTTATGTGACCAGACTGGGGCTTCTCGTTGCTGGTTTAGGACCTTTGCTTTAATGTGTGCAGGAATTATCGGTTTCTCTAATTAACTACATAACAGAGTGATCACACACTTCATAGGGAACATTTTAATTACACTAAATCAATACTATTTACTTATTTACCCTAATACTTTTATCCAAAGTGACTAATGATTCATTTCTTAAAAGGGGTCATATTATGCTTTTTCGGTTTTTCCCTTTCCTTTAGTGTGCTTTATAGCTTTTTCTATCCATGTATAAGGTCTGCTAAGCTACAAAGCTCAAAGTCCACATGAAAAAGGAACGTACTCCCTCCCGCAGAAAACACCTCTCCTGAACTGCCTGAAACAGCTTGTTTGCAGTCAACATTTACTACTATGATTTCGTTACGTCAAGAATTCACGCAATTGCAGGAGTCTCACCTCGCCGCTAGTTTGGCACGCCCTCAAACCAAGCTAGTTAGAGCGGTGGCCTGCAGAGTTCGCTTCTGGTAGCGCCATGTCGTGAAGACGCAGTTGTCGTCCGTGCAAAGGAAATCTCCTTTGTATGGACTTCCAAATGAAGGTGAAATGAAGAATCAGTGGTTAAAATTAATTTTGACTCTTCCCTTCATGTTAAGGGGGGCTGCTTCCTAAACCGGGCACAGTTCACTCTTGGAGCTTCGCAACCTGTCGATTCAGGATCACAACCTGTAAGTATGCTAGTTCAAGTTATTGTGTTGAAATGTTTTGGTTACTCAGCTGTAGGCTTCGGCTAACTTGCTACCTACCGTTATAAAGTTCAAATGGTTTTGCTAATCAGCAACAAAAAAAAAAAAGATTTATGATTATACAAGCTGTAATGTTACGCCCGCCATACAGTTATTTAACATTATTGACTATGCTCTGAGCCACTGTTCTCCTTTAATTTCCTTCATTTTACTTAGCTCTGTAGTGTGTAGGCCGTTCTCTACATAACCAACAGTGTTGTTGTTCCAGAGGTCCAGTCAGGGCTGTATGAGATAAAAGGATATTGTGTTGATGTGTGAACATGTGTTTATATGCGTACGTGTGATCAAGCTGTCTTCCAGGGTGTTTTCCCCAAGTAAAAGAAAGGTGAATGCACCACATTCCCAATAAAAACAGGCCACTTTTACTTTGTAATACATTTTTATTAACCATAATAAAATAAGACATATTTTAAATAATTATGGGCACACTTTACATATGTACAAGGAAGGTCGATTCAGAAAAGTACTTTCTTTAAAAACACAAAGTGACTATTTGGCATCAATATTTCATAGATGACGTGGTCAACCTGATGAGGCTCGCCTTTGATGAGGTGTTTGAGGACCCAACGCCATTTTTGAGGAGTTTAAGACGATCGCCCTACCCAAGGACCCAGTATGACGGACCCTCAAAGGAGGTCATAGTTGCCCGCCATGTCTCCTGCTTCAGTCAAAGAGTGGTCGGAAACCACAAAGTGGTTGTTGATGTTCTGCAGGGTGTAGGGATTCAAACAGCCTCTAGTCCTGGATGTGGATGGTGTACCATGCTTGTAGGGGGGACTGAAACTTTCTAATTTGTCTTACAACATAATAATGAAAATAAGAATGATATACAACAAATACTGTTTTAAATGAAGCAAATAATAGTTAGGGAGGCAACATCACTACATAGGAATAATATTGATGGACGTTTTCAAATAAGATTGTGTGACAATAGATAGATAATATAAAACAGTACCTTTTACACAAAGTATAATGTACAGCGAAAAGGGTGATGCAAGACCCAACGCGAAGCTGAGGCTGTACTAATGTAGTAACTGTGGGCACCTAAATAAGGAATAATAAAATATACACTTCGTTCAGTCAACGAACACATGGCTGTTATCGTGATGTAGAGAAATTACAGGTACAACATTACATGAACAATATAAGATAGCTTCAACCTAAATACTTACCACTGTGAAATGTCCTGCTCCCATCTTGGTTATGACGGTGTTTCAGGTCAAACCAATTGTTCGGCCTGAATTTATGATTCGGTATCAGACTCGGGCTCGAAAAGGTACGGCTGAAGCAAACGATTGATACCGGCAATGTTTACAGCTGCTCGGGACTCAGGGGCGTGAGATGGCTGACACACGGGCTAAACGTTTGACCAAACTCAACAGAGTGGGCCAGCTGACCAATCAGAGCAGGCTGGGCTTTTCGGGAGGGGGGGGCCTTTGTCATTTCTGACAAAGGCTGAAGGCGGTTCTGCAGCAACGAACAGTGTGAGAATAATAAGGTGTATTTTTTTTACATAAAAGCATATAAGCCTATGCTAGTAGTACCCTCAAATGAAATTTATTAACCACAAGGATTGCATGATATGACCCCTTTAATGTTTCATAATGCCATTATTGAGGAGGTAGGGGTTTGGGCATCTTGCTCAATGATGCCTACAAGTAGGCTGCAGACTTTAGGGTTTGAACCCAAAACCTTTCACTAATTAAACACCTTAACCAGTACTGCATTTTATAAACATCCATGGTTGCCAGTGGTGGTCTGAAGGGTGAATTTAGGGTCATTACTATGTTTATTGTATGTTTCTTCTTATTGCACACCATCCCACTTCTTGGCTGTTCTTGATGTATGGTAAACCCATATCAGACACAATGGTTGCCCTATAAGACGACCTAAACAATCACAATCTTCCCCAGTGACTCCCGTTCTTCTAACAGTCTATTCAGTGTAGGTTTAGGTGCGATTATTAAACAAAAAGTATGGAACAAATTCTTTAGATTACAGCCGTTTGTTAGACGCAAGTTTTCTTCCATAAAACTTAAATGAGCTGATATTTTAAAAGCTGCAGTTAGACTGCATAGGCGCACATAGAGTATATCCACAGCAATGTGTTGTTCTAGAGTCTTAACGATTCAATGGGGAAGCAAAATATGCGTGTCCATGCGTAGAGTGAATTGGGTGTCTTGAACAGAAGAGGGCATAAGATAAGAGAAAACTCCATCAAAGATAGGAGAGGTGTCGCTGTGGCATGGTGAGTGGGGTGTCAGAGAACGAGGTGTGTGTGTGGGGGGGGGGGGGGGGGGGGAATTCTGCACCGAACCCACCACCACCACAGCACCGATCCAGCTACTAGGTGCATGCGTTACCATGGCACCCAGCCCAGGCAGCCCCTTTCATGTCTGTCAAGAACTTGGGGGGGGGGGGGGGGGGGTGGTAGAGAGAGGTGAAGAGCGAGAAAGAGAGAGAGGAGGAGGAGACGAGATAGTCAAAACACTGGAGAGCTTACCAATGCGTCTGCCGTTCAAGTCTACAGTCAAGAGCTCAGACGTGGCACGTGCGCATTAATGAGTGTATGCGCACGCATGTTCTGTTCCGCAAGCATGCGCTAGGGAGCCCGCCGCGGCCGCGGCTTAGCATGCCATTCGCTGACAGAGACTCATCACAGAACATGAATCATTTAGTCACCACAGCAGAGCTGCAAATGTCACCTCTCATCAGCATTGCTGCCTGCCTCGACGTTGGGTCCAAAAACATAAATAAAAAACCGTTCAACAAAAGCAAGAGGACCTGGAGAGGAGCCGAGACTGTTCCCGCTCTGAGCTGTTGTCTGTGTTCACCGCGGTTATCAAACGAGGGCTGCAGTGATGTGTTCGTTTGACCGGGCGAATACTTTTATTATTATTATTTTTTGTACGCCGTGGTTCTCGATGCGCTTGGGGCTGGGAGGCTCGGGGGGGGGGGGGGGGGGGGGCATCAAGCGCCTTTGAGGGTTAATTGTGGTGATGTGAGAGTTTCTACAGTCTTAGCAAGAATTAGTGTCCGGGTTGTATTGCTGCTCCTGTGTTCTTCTGAGGTGTGATGGACAGCAGGAGCGAGAAGCTCAGTCTCCTTTGCAGGGGAAATGGTGACTGGGGAGCCATCTTTTGTGTCCTAATAGGTGATCATAGAAAAGCAACACCACATCTCTCTCTCTATATATATATATATATATATGTGTGTGTGTGTGAGGGTTCAAATTTGACACGACTCGAAACTTGCTACGTTCTCCATGTTTGTGTTTCCTACTGTTTTTTTTCACGTCATGAAACAAAATGCCAGTCTACAAACAACCTCTGTACACAATAAAACAGTAAAAAGTGAATATTACACCGTCAGAATCTTTATTACAAGATATTAGGCCACTGTACAAAACAGTGTGAATTGTACAGTACAACGCTGAATTAAGACTGTTTCTTGAGGTTTGTCATTCAAAGCTGTATAGGAGGTGTTTCAAGAACACACAAGTAAGAGATTTTTTCTTCAGAAGTTCTGCCATGCATGCATGATTTCATATTTGCCATGCATGAGTTGGTATTTCAGTGTTTTAAGAAAAAGAGTCCTACAAAATGGCGACCAAACAAACAACTAAATAGTGATGTTAGAAGCACGAAAAGAATGAGATCCGTGTTGTTCGGTAAAGTATATCCCTTCATGAGATTTGGCACACACATTAATGCACAATGCAATATAAATAGTTTATCAATACAGGTGTGTGTACAGTCAAGGTACAGTATCAACCAATCCAGGGGAATTCCTGGGAGCTTACAAACGCTAGGGAGGTACACGGTATATAAATGACTCTTAGCTGCAAAGCATGGTAACAAAAACAAAACAGAAACAAAATACACTCAGGCAACACCAAGAATAACAAAAGAAAGTAATAAAAAAACGTAAACCTGCACTTTCATTCCGTCGTAAGTGGTCTCAACATACAAAAAACAGTCCCTCGGGCCTCTGTTCCCTGGAAAAGAGATATTTTCAAAAAGTTCAATAAATAGTCTTCTATACAGACATAGAACAACAAAATGTTATAGCGCTTCTTCACGTTTTTGTGCAAGAAAATATGGGCTACCCTTTCCATATTTACAGACTCTCAAGCTAACTCGCTTTGCCCTCAGTCTGACCGAAGAGCGTAATGGATGATTGATAATAGAGGAAGTGAGCGTGTGCTTTGTTTGTTTGTGTGTGTGTGTGTGTTGGTTTTCACATGACATTTACAAATTCATCCTGTCCCTGATTTCTGCGTTTCGACAGCGTCGCTTTGGCCCAAAGAACCCCTCACTCTATTGTCTGCTGCCAATGAATGGATGAACGGTGTAAACTCCTCGGATCAAAAGTGACGTGTGTGTGTGTTTGTGTGTGTGTGTGTGTGTGTGTGTGTGTGTGTGTGTACGGGGAGGAAGAGGAAGAGGTCAACCCGGGCAGAGGACGGGGAAAAGGAGAGAGGAAGAAAGAAAGGCGAGGGGGGGGGGGGGTGTTTTCTTGCCAACCCGCGAATCCCCGTGTCCAGCACACGTCCCATGGCTGGACACGTCTGGCTGGCGGGGGGTGGGTGGGTGGGGGGAAGGGTGTGGAAGTGCCGCTTGCTGCCACATGAGAGAAAGTGCTTATATACAGTGTCTTTGGATTAAAACTGGCTAATATGGCCATTTCTCTTCTTTTTTCTTCTTTTTTTTAAGAGTGTCCGTTGGGGTGGATGGATGGGTGGGGGGGGGGGGGTGTTGAGTTGGGTGGTTTGGAGGAGGGTGTGGGAGGGGCGGGGGGCGGAAGGGCCGGGGCGGCATTTCTTAAGCCTCCGCGGGGGTCTTCTCTGTTCCGTTTTTCTGGGCCTCTCCGTCACCGTTCTCGTCCTCGATCACAACTGTGGATGACAGCAGGAGGAAGAGTTCATCAGCCACTCGTCTCCCTCAACCCCCTCCCACCCCCCCTCCCCCCAAACACACACACACACACACACACCTTCATACCCATGACCACCACCTTACACTGCACCGTATGAGCAGAAGAAGAATAAACGTGCGCATGCACGCACAGAGATGTAGTCAGTCAATGTTGGGGCTGTGCCTTGGTCTGTCTCTGCTTGCGCTCGTGTGTGTGTGTGTGTGTGTGTGTGTGTGTGTGTGTGTGTGTGTGTGTGTGTGTGTGTGTGTGTGTGTGTGTGTGTGTGTGTGTGTGTGTGTGTGTGTGTGTGTGTGTGTGTGTGTGTGTGTGTGTGTGAGAATTGGGTTGTTGCGCATCATATGAATGTACATGCTTGTTTATATCTATCTAATATCTATATACGACGCACTTTAACCACTATGGTGCCATCGTGGCTCATGTTCTCCTTCTCCTTTGTAATTTAGGCACGTTTCTGTGAGCAGCCGCGTGCTTGTTTATGGAATTGCAGGTCTGTGCACGCGTGTGTAAATGCAACTGTGAAAATGGAGGAGGGGGGGGGGGGGTGGGGGCGGGTGGTGGATACGGGTGCAGTGCAAGGAATATTTAGGAAAAAGCACGTAGTCTGTGGGCTTGACACGAATTAAAAAAAAATAACGAATGGAACACGTTAATCGCAATCATACCAGCCATTCATTCAGGAAATGCCATTGGTCAGAACTCCTGCTGGGCAGCATTCGGTGGGCATTGGACGCACGCACTGCGCATCGAACTTATGTTGCAATGCGATTACAACAAAAACCCATTCTACAACAAAGGGTTAGACGGCACTGCAATACATGTGGTCGTTTTCTCCAAATAACGCGCAGTCTACACCAGTGAGGTACAGGCATGCCTGGCCTCAGATCGATAGGTCCTTTACTATGGCCCGTGGTCGGTTATGTGCGCAACGAAAACATCACCATGAAATAGAAACATCTTCATCAAATAGTTACCCCGTTTGCTCCTGCCTATCTGTCCGAGTTTCGGAGGGCGTTTATTCTGTGGCCCATTGAAGAAGTTGTTGGTGTCTTGAAGACGACAGGTGAAGGAAAGGTGTCCCTCTTCGCCTTCATTTCCATAATGACTCATTTTCTCTTCGTTGAAAGGCAGCACTTCCGACATTTCCAAAAGGCGTCTGGATCACCGAAGCGCAAAAGAAACCCCGAATAGCTCGATGTCAAATGTGTAGTGGGCTATTACAAAACAAAAGAAAATACAAGGACACCGAGCCGAGGCGATAGAGCCCTTTCTGTTTACCTCGAAGGCACGTGTCCCCGTTGGTTGGTGCGCAACCCCCACCCTCCCCCCAAAAAAATAATAAACGATGGAATAAAAATGTCCTCAGCTTCACCGATTAGAAAGCTTCGGCAACATTATTCAACAATGTCCATTGGTTTTTGTGTGCGTATTGCGATGGAAAATGCAGACGCACGGAAGAGAATGGAAAAAGAAAAATGTGCGCCTTCTGGTTTCGAGCGGCTGGACCCGTCGCACGAAATATCTGAGGAAGAAATGCAAATTGAGGAGCGATGCAAAACACGGATCCCAGGGAGACCTGGCCAGGGAGCACGTCACGGACGAACTGGGGGGGGGGGGGGGGGGGGGTTCTTACGCGGCTTGGCGAAGCTTCCAGTGTGGAGCCGCAATGTACTAACAATCCAGTCGCCAGGATCTGTGTGTCATCAGGCGAAAGTATCTTTTGTTCTGGTGAGATCGTGACGGATTCGTCTCTTCTTTGGACGTTGTTGTGACGCCGTTTGTAGATTACACTCCATGACAATTCGTAAACGGAGTGTAATCAGAAGAATTAAGCATTGCACAGGAGATCTGGCCAAAGGATGGCAGTATTTTAATAGGCTGCAGTGGTGTGGCTGCAGTGACCTAGGGCTTGAACCCATGATTAGCATATGATTTACCTCATGATTAACATATTCTGTGTATCTCTCACACACACAAACACACACACACACACACACACACACACACACACACACACACACACACACACACACACACACACACACACACACACACACACACACACACACACACACACACACACACTGTACCTGCTGCATCGGTCACCACCTGACAGTCCACTTGCAAACCAACCGGTCAGCCTTTCTGTGTCATTATTTGGTATGGGGGAGGGACATGTCCTATTGATTTAAAGACAGAGCTTAAATTACCAGCCAAAGTTTATGAGGTTTTTTGGAAGGTCATTTAAAGACAAGACCTTTCTAGACCTTTCTATCTAATGTTTTCTCAACAACAGTATTTTTTTAACCGCCACAGTTTAAAAAAAATAATCCCAAATCTGTTTCTTTGGGCAAAATCGAATATAGCAGGCCCCCACATAGGCTATTCCCCACACATTAATCTATCCAGGGTGGATGCTAAGCTAAGCAAAACATATAGTTGACATAAAGGATGAAGTGACATGTCATAATGTCATTAGAGGGACCAAACATACAAGAGGTGTCTACGAACACCATCAAGGGTGTGAGCCATGCTCTGTACCATCAGGAACCTCTAGTCAGGAACCAGGCTGGATTCAACTCATTCATTAAAGCCGCTGTAGCGTGTGAGATGTGTTCTTTTTTTTTAAATATATTTTTACAAATGAGTTGACACTTAAATCTTAAATCCAGAAAATACACGCGGCAGCTAAGGGATGGTGCGTCGCGCGGTCGAATCCCGCCGGCACCAGCGGCACCAGCGTTGTCAGATATCGTTTCCATCCCTCCGCCATCACATCTCAGCTAGCACCGCGCAGAGACCCCGGTGTGGCCAAGTATCACCGGCGGTGGGATGAGAGGCGAGGAAAGCAGATCCGCTCGCCTGTGTCCCGGCCAGGTCTGTCCTATCTAGAGAAGATCTACGTTCCAGCAGGTGAAGCCTCGGGCCAGGTTTCTTTTTACCGAACATACTAAGACTAGTAGATGCACTGACCAGCAGAATATCTTCTTCAGTTACTCCCATGTGTGGAATAACAATACAGTGTTCTGGACTCCTCCCATTCCCCATTTTCCTATATAACCCGTGAACCTTCCCCTTTGTGCTTTGAAGACTAATGGAGTACATATTATGGGTCTTGTAACTCTTCCCATGATCAGCTAGCCTCCGCCACTCACTCTAAAATCAAGTTTATTTATATATAGCCCCTTAATCACAGCTACACTCTCAAAGTGCTTTACAGGCCATATTTGATGACACCCCCTAAGCCTAGCACCCTAAAGTACAAGGACAAACTCCCTTAGTAATGAAGGAAGAAACCGTGAGAAGAAAAGCAGAGGGGGGGGCAGTCATGATCACAGCAACACACTAAAACAGAGACAGCAATACAATGCACAGATTAGATCTAGAACTCCCCCCTATTGTGAGCACATGTCAATGGCAGTTATTTATGCAGTGCTGTAGGTGCAGAGCCCGTTTTATCCATCCAGTGTGTGTTCTCTCACTGACTGTAAGGATTTAGATTGCGGTCACGACTTTGTTTCCGTTTGTAGTAAAAAAAAAAAAAACATGGTTTGAGCTTAAACAAACAAAGACAAAGTGAATGAATGGACTGAATGGTCTTTTGTCCAAAACACAATTTTATTTATAGATGATATTGATAAAAAATTGATTATCACTGTGAATATAGCAATACCAACAGTGACTAATATGTAAATGACAGCCGTTTATTTGTTGAATACAAAAGTGGTGACTTTATGGATAATAAATGTCTTAGATCGAGTTGCTGTTGGCATTTATGGTAAAACATGAGATTAGGTTACCTCTATTCAAAAGGATCAAAAGCACAGCCTCTGAAAAAGTACACAGAGTAAAATCATTTTCTGTTGGGTGGGGTGGGGGGGGGGGGCTGTGATGCTGTTTTGTAACAGTGCATTAAGAACCCGTGTGGACAGAACTCTAGGACTCAGTACTTATCAGTACTTAGTCCAGTACTTCTTCCCTAGCACCCAGTCTAGTTCTTGTCCAGTACTTCTCTAGTGCAGCGCAGGTAGGAGCCGTAGATAATGCGGTCGATCCAGCCACGGAACGTGGACACGGCCGTGTACACTCCGGGGAACTGGGCGTCGCCACAGCCATTGCCCCAGGACACCAGGCCGTAGACACGCCCCTCGCACACCAGCGGCCCACCGGAGTCTCCCTAAAAGGGGACCAGACAGAAGCCACACCCTCTTGTTGTATCGCCGCCACGCCCAAGTTGGAGACACCCATGACTGCCGCCACGGTCGAGTTGACTAGTCTCAGTCGAGTTGACTAGTCTCAGTCGAGTTGACTAGTCTCAGTCGAGTTGACTAGTCTCAGTCGATGAGAGGCTGGGATCACGTCACAGATTCAGATTGCAAAATCTCATCACTTATACAAAAAACTGTATTACAAAAAAGGACAAAGATAGAGTCCAAGCTTATTGATGAAATGGTTATTTGTTTTGCTTGTTTCAAATATTTTATCTAGCCAGTCTGCCTTGCCTGGCCATGGTCTGTTCCCTGTTGTCTCTAGACTGGTAGCAATGGAGAGACACCAGCAAAAGCTCTGCATCATCCCACCAAGTACCATGAAAATTCATGGAAATGCAATGCATTGTTTAATTTGTGTGTTTGGAAAAAGCTAATCAAAGCAAAGGAAAAAATGTGGTGTGGGAAATCCTGACACACACATGTCAAATCAACCTTCCAACACATTTCTTTGAAATCCTTTCTCTACATTCTGCAGTTCTACGACCACTACAAGATTTTCAAGTGTGAGCTTCACTGTTGAATTGTTCTACATTGATCAACAAAATTTTTTGACCTTCTATTAAGCAAAATATTTTAAAACTATAACAGCACTATTTTAATAAAATAAAGTTAAGACCATTGTAATTGGACAGAAACATGGAAATCAATAGAATTAATTGCTGAAAAGTGAAAGGCCATCATCATTCACCAAATCATGAAACTTGAAGTAATCATGACATATGACGAATATATAACAAAAATATGACGAATATATGCCTCATAAACAACTACTATACTATACAACTTCTGTACTAAACGACTACACTCGAAACAGTGTGGACTCTGTGTCTGGCGTCCGTACCTTGCATGCGTCCTTTCCCCCGCTCCGGAAGCCGGCACAGATCATGTTGGTGGTGATGTTTCCGCTGAAAGACAGGCTGCCATTACACCTTGCCGTGGACACAATGGGCACTTTGACCGTCCTCAGAGTGAATGGCACCTGGCCCCCGACCAGACTGGTGTAGCCCCACCCAGACACCTGACACAGGTGGCCCTCCGTTACGCTGGTGCCCTGTCTGGGGAGGGCAGCAAGGGACACGTAGCGGTTCAGCACCATGGGGGCCCGCAGCTACAGGGGACATCCAAAAAGGGGACGAAAGATTAGCTTTTCTTGAATGGAACAGAAAAATTTAATGGATTTTCGGTCTTTGGAACTGAATTGTCTGGAACAATTGTTGGTTGAATTCAAGCTAAACAAAAAAACAACCTTTCACTGAATGTTCACTTTTCTCGAAACATCTTGGTTTGGTTGGAGTAAAATCGTTTACATTTAATCCATTATGTCAAAAATGTGTATATATAATAAGCAAATAAAAGTCACTGATTAACGTCCCATCGCATTGACACACATCGCCACGTTGTAAGAAATGCCAGTGAATGAGGGCTTTGTGCTGAACACCTTGATGAGCATGATGTCTGCGTTGTTGGTGCTCTTGTTGTAGAGGGGGTGTGTGAGGAGCAGACGAGGTTTCGAATACTGCTCGGTGCCTTCAAAGGTCCGTATGGTGTAGTCCCCTGCTACGACCATCATATGCTCTGCCCTGGGGAACCATGGGAGTAGGTAGTTTGAAGTTTGAAGACTCCAGACGCACACAATGATTTACTTGTTGTGTGTTGTGTTGTACTTTAAACCTCGTGTGCGTGAGCTTGATAATATGATAATAATGGAGGCGGCTTTTGGCCTAAATCTAAAGTAAATAAATGTCATTGTAAAATAATCCAAAAATGGTATCCCTGATATTAACCTGATAAACAAAGCTGTATATTATTCACTTACGTGTGTTTCAAAATACATACACGTTATAAACCCATCGAGACATAACCATTGACGATCAAATGTATCAAGTCTTTTGTTGTTTTGTTTTGTTTTGTTCTTTGACCATAAAAGTCAGTGTTCTAGTATCCTATGTCCGAAATGTTCTCTATTTCCTGGTAAAGAGAGAGATCACGTTCCACCCTGCAGTGTGAAAATGCCAGGGTGGCTGGATGCTCAATACAGCCGCCCTGATACATTCCAAACTGTTTGTTGTTAGATAATATAATATGTACTTTATTAATCCCTGCAGTTGGAGTGTCTCAGCAGAAATTACAGACCAAAAAGAATAGTAAAAACAAAATAAATAACTGTAACAAAAACTCTTACTCACAAAAAATACACATACAGGAAATATATGTAGGCCTATATATACATATGATTAGCATCAGTGTAAATGAAATAATAAAAAAACATTCAAACAACAAGAGTCATTCATTAATTCATACAAAATCGAAATGAAACGAGGACATGCAGAACAATATTCAAAGGTGGGGGAACAACATAACATCTACTCCCCAGCCTGTCTAACATCCGCCCTTGACATGACAAAACCTTTTCTTACCCGATATTGCAATGCGCTGCTGTCAGCACCCAGTACCTGTGAACAAGAGACCCCCCACAGAAGTGTTGTCCCTGGGTGCTCTGCAGCGACACAATGTATTTAATGGAATTGGGTGCTGGGTTATACCCGCCGACGATCCGTCCCTGTGCCCGCACCTGGCCTGAGTGCGGGAGACACAAACATTGGGGTGTGCGTTCTGTTAAGAGGTTGAAGAAGATGAAGATAAACAAGAGGAAGGAGGAGGAGATGGGGAAGGAGGACGAGATGGAGGAGGAGGACGAGAAGGAAAAGATGAAGGAGGAGAAGGAGAAGGAAAGGTGGAGCAGTAAGCTAAGGAGAAGAAGAAGGGGGAGCTGGAGGATGAGGCTAAGGAGACGAAAAAGAAGGAGGAAAAGAATGAGCAGCAGAAGGAGAAAGAAGAGAAGATAAAGAAAGAAGAAGAGCCAAAGCTACGAGAGGCATCATAAAATGAACCCAAAAATGAAAACAGGAGCAATTTTCTCAAAGGCCAGCCTCTTCACTCAGTTTATAAGACAAAATAAGGTTCAGGTCAAAAACCCAACCAAATATCAGCTGTTGGTGCAGAAACATGCAGGAAAAATAAAGACGCCATTAGGGCAATTAACCTGGACGCATTCATCAGCATTTTGAGGTGACCTGGGAAGTCCCTATGAGAGACAGGAAATCCAATATGACCTGACCTTCTAGTGTCACCATCTCACACTGGGCTCTGAAACATAAGAGAGGGCATAGCCTGCTTGCGTTACGCAACATGCCTAACTATACAGTACATTGCCCCAAGGCTAAAAGGCATAAAGGAAACAGGGGTGGTTGTTTGCTGGGAATATTCACACGCAGTATTCCTGTATTAAGTTCTTTTTTGACTCCCAAGAAGATGGGATTTCTTTGACTTCTGGTCCTACCAAAAAAGAAGAAAAACACTGTGCCACATCTGTAAGCTTTATACTCACAGTCACCGGCCAGGAGACCCAGCAGCACCCAACACAGACGCAGAAGCAGCCATTTGATAGAAGCCATGGAGGAAGGTTCCAGCAGAGAGAGAGGTAGAGAGGTTCTGTCCTGCACCAGACCAACAGCTCAACTGGTCCTGGTCACGGGTACCACCACCCACCACCCACCACCAAGCACACTCCCCTGTGAAAGAGGACTCATCGGGACTCTCATCTCCTCCATCCATCCATCCTCGGGTTAACACTGGGGAAAAAAATGGGGAAAGTTTTCAGTTTCATCGTCTTTGGATTGTAGAACACCGGGCTCTGTGAATGTAAAAGTGAGGGGAAGGCAGAGAGACAAAGTGAGAGAGAGGGGGGTGGGGGGAGAGAGAGAGAGGAACAAAGTTCACTTTCATGAACCTTCCTGCTTCCCCTTGCGAGCGACTGCCGACTTGTCGAAAGGCCTTGCGTTGTTGCCATGGCAACCCTGGGTACTGAGCGGGCGCCGGTTCATCTATACTGTATCAGCATCCTCGGCTGTGTCATCGTTGCAGCTTATCCCTGCTGAAATGTTTCAACGGGGCCCACCGTGTGCGTGTGTGTGTATGTATGTGTGTGTGTGTGTGTGTGTTTGTGCTCTTCTCTGTGAGCAGTGCATGTGTTTGTGCTGTTGTTGTAAGTCCACAGGGAGACATGTCAAAACAGAAGCTAGGTGAGGACAACAATGACAAAAACGCCTGCTTTTCTCTCTTTTATCCAAATTACCCACCGCCCACCGAGGAAACAATATCTGGAACAGAATGACTCATCATTATTAATTATTATTAATGCCCTCACCACATCCCCCATCATCACCATCACTACAATCAGCATCTTCGTCACCATAATCTTCAACAGCATCATTGTCACCACCACCATCTTCAACACCATCATCATTATCTTCACAACCATCATCATCATCTTCATCATCTGCATTAGCTTTGTCATCAGCATCATCAACATCATCCTCACATCTTCACCATCCTCACCACCATCTTCACAATCACTACCATCATCTTCAAGATCACCACCATCGTCATCAACATTTTCACCACCACCACCATCTGCGACATCACTACCATACAACTTCCTCACCATACTCTACATCTTCATCATTATCAACCTGCGTCAGCAAATCCCGCTCTGAATGGGAATAGAATCACATGTGACCTCCCTCTTACCCCACATTTACACAGGGCAGAATAATGAATGTTTTCCTGGTAGAATGCATGAGATAGCCTCGTGGGCCCATGTCAGGTATTTCCTGGTGGGCGACTAACCCGCTGCTTTAGGAGATACTCTAGGTCACTTTCCACCATTATTCTGATCAACAAACTGCTAACAAACGGCTTGTTTGTGGTATTCGGTTAATGCAAAGCTTTTTCATGGGAATACTGCTCCTAGAATACTTGTTGTGTGACCAGGAAATAGTTTTCCTTTTCACAGTTCCTTGTAAAAAGAAATGAATGACATAAATAACAAAGATGACATGTTGAGTGTTGACTCCTATAAATAATGGAGCAAAGATTAAAATAAATATTCCTATATGTGCACATACACAAAACTCCTTCATAGTACCTTTGTTTCATGGTACTGCTATGTTTTGTTTTGTTGTGAATGTGCTTCTTGCATATACACAAACACACGCACACATACTCACACAAACACACACATATGCACAAACACACAAGCACACCGAAATACGGATCCTTTTGTCACATCACTTTGGCACCCGAGGGCCATCCATTTTCCCCCTCAGGGTTGGGTTAACACCTTGGGGACCTGTGGTCGGACCGTATGGGTGGTACTCTGGATTCAGTGGCCTCCACCCCTGTGTACACCAACAATCACGGGAACCCCTCTGTCGGAAACACTGGGGACACGAGCGGGATCCACAAAGGGAAGGATTCACACCAAACAGAAAGAGAATCTCGTTATTAGAGAGATATTGATCAGATTAAGAATTGAACCTGTGTTTCTATTGACATGAGGTAGACAGTGGATCACCAAAGGGCAATTAGGTTTAGAGGTTGTCAGATGTAATACAAAAAAAAACTTTTTACATCCAGGACAGTTTATGAAAGAGTCTCTCTCTCTGCCCCTCTGTCTTTACATCTATATACGTCCACGCTTGCTTGACATTCACAACAAGCAAAATCTTTTTTGAAAGTCAGTTGATTTTTCACGTTAAGTCTGTATCTTGGAATACACAAGTAAACAGTAAGACCAAGTAAACAACCAGAGCAAAGTGGGCTACTTATAATGCAATCAATGGATTAATTCAATTAATTTGTTAAAATTATGAATGATGTAAATCTCCATATTGGAACATCTAACAGAATGGTGCTATGGCAGGAAAAGACTTGGGTAACTGTTGATCCAAAGCAGACAAGTCCTACAAGCTATTGTCTGTCGTCCCATGGCATCACAGAGCACAAAACAACATGTCTGGCAAGTATATTCTATAATCACTCTGGGATTTCACCTCCCTGAAGATTGACTTTCTTACCATTAATGGACAATAGACGTAATACACTAGCACAATAACCTGAGAAGGAGAGGCCTAATAAAGGAAAAGACCGTTGCTTTTGTCGTGTACTAGGTCAGTCTCTCTCTGATGTCTGTGTGTGTGTGTGTGTGTGTGTGAGAGAGAGTTTGTGTTTGTGTGTTGGTGTGTGTGATGCACGCATGTTTTTGTTTACATGTATATCTGTGTGCACGCCGGCGTGCGTGACGGTTGTTGCGTGCGCATCCGTGTAGACGTGTCACATGTGTGTGTGCGCGCGTGTGTGTCTATTTGTCTGAGTGAAACTAAAGTATAAGGGACCTAGCATCAGCTTTAACTCTGTGACACTGAGCTGTGTGGGGTGGACAAAAGCAAGGCTGAGGGGGGGGGATGACGACGACGGACAATGACAGCCAGCATATAGTTACAGTATAAAACAGGCCCGGTGGTTCTCAAGCACTCCGTCTACATTGTGTTGGGGTAAGCAAGGGTAATAAGGCTGTACTGGGGCTGGATGAGGGACTGGAACTGCCTGAAATCTTGGGATATTAACTACGCTGTAACAGCGAAGGTGAGCCCGTTGACAGTGGGGGACATCATGGTCTTTTATGTTTACTTGTTTATTTTGGCTCTTTTCTATTGTCTTTGTCGTACTCTGAGAAGATACCATCTCGGATTGTATTGTTTGGTGGTGGGGTGGAGTTTTTCAGTGGAGTTCAGTTGATTTGATTTGTCATGCAAAAACACAGCACCTACTAGTGTGGCACCAAATATGAATGCCTCTTTAATTCAAGTGAGTTTAATAAAATGGATTGATAAACAAATATAGATATTCAGCTAGTTTTATAATACTGACTTGTAAGTTATTGCCCTAATTGTGTGGTGTGTATGCCTATAATACTGGCCTGTTTTTTTCTCTTACTGCTGCTAGGCAAGATGACTGCAGCTCAATCCTGCCATTTATTACTACTCTTGATCTTTCTCATCAAAACAGGTAAATTGTGCCTGAATTGTTCCGTTTTCTTTGTCTTTGAAGTGATCTTTGTTCAAATGTCTGTGAGTCTATATGAATCAAATCAAATCGAATAGAGGTGCAGAGATTTCTTACAGATATTGATTGGTTTAGCGACCCTCTGCTCTAAGGAGATAGAACTATCGGGGGCGTGGAAGTGGAGAATGGAGATAGAATTATTGGAGGCGTCGAAGTGCAGAATTACACCATACCGTATCAAGCCTCGCTCCAGTACAACAACTTCCACTTCTGCGGGGCCACCCTCATCAGTAGCTTGTGGCTGGTCACTGCCGCCCACTGCTGGAGACCGTGAGTTACTGCACTTCCATGCACAAGCCATTCAGACCACAGCCAATATGGACAATAGAGATTTCATATTGGAATAGGTAAAGCGCAAATGTATCCAACTGCATTTTTATGCCAGAACAAGTGTCATGCAAACCGCAAAATAAAAGTTGTTTAGTGGGAGGATTCAATTAATTTCTGCTTTGCACTTGTTAGTTTGAGGACATGACATCATAATACATATCTTGTAGCATAACCATTATAGTTAGGCTTTCACATAAAATATGTATCAAAACATTATTTCAAAAAGAGGTTGAAGGCCCACCTATTTACCCAGGCCTCTGGACAATCCTCCTAATCACTTATTTTGGTTGGTTTGCTGTAGCTACCAGTTTCTCTTCATCACTAGTAAAGCACCTTGAGATGAAAGGGCGCCTAACGCATGCCTCTGACTGCCTGTGCCACTGCCCTGAACAGCTGCTGTGCTCTTCCAGGTCTCACTTATTTAAAGTGGTCCTGAGTGAACACCACCTATCGGCAAATGAAGGTGTGGAGCAATGGTTTAACGTTTCCAACGTCATCGTCCACTACATGTACAACTACAGGACATTTGACAATGACATTATGCTGGTCAAGGTATGTGTCAAAATGGCCATTTAAGATCTTTAGATCATCACCCATGCCATATTTAAAAAATGAACACCATTAAAATGCCTACTATTGTTATACCTTATAAAAGGCTAATATGTATACGGCTTGCGTAACATAGTAGCCTGTACGTATCACCTTATTTTCTGGCACAAGTGACAATTGAAAAAGCTAACTAATTGAAAAAGCGAATTAATTGAAAAAGCTAACTAGTTGAAAAAGCTAACTAGCAACCGTAATGAAAAAACTAACTAACTGTAGCTTCCATTCGGCGTGCGCAGCTTGATCGACCAGCTGTATTGAACTCCAGGGTCCAGCCTGTCACCATGCCAACCGCGGACACGCCGGCGCTGAGAACAGACACCACGTGCGCGGTCAGCGGCTGGGGGCTGACGAAGGTGTACAACGACTACCTGTCTCCCGTGCTGAGGGTCGTTGACGTGGACTTCATCCCCAGCTGCCAGTACTACTACTACTTCAGGATCACCAACAACATGATTTGCGCGGGCTCGCGCTTCGGCGGCAAAGACTCGTGTCAGGTGAGGCCCACGACAGGATTGGGTTTGCAACGGCTTTGCTCAAGATTGTTGACGAAGTGAGAAAGATATGACGCAAACCAATAAATTGGTGGAAAGATGAGAGAAGGAAGAGGAAAGATGACAGAAAAAATATAGTTTTGAATCCAATCTAATATACCATTCGACTGATCTAAACATGCATATTGACAATCTTTTTTTTTTCTCTCTCTCTTTTAGGGCGATTCTGGAGGTCCGCTTATCTGTAAAAATAATTTTGAGGGCATTGTGTCCTGGGGCATCGGCTGTGCAAACCCTTATTATCCTGGTGTCTACACCAAGGTCCGAAACTACCTCAGCTGGATCAACTGGGTCGTTCAGAACGACGCCATCAACACAAACTGAATACAAACGCCTTTGTTATGGAGTTTAAGTGGCTCTTTACGTGACCCACCCAGATATGCCAATATAAAAATAAAGCATTGAATATTTGTATTTTCTTTATACAAATGAATGGGTATATGGACATAATTTCTATACACAATAGGCATACATACATTTTCAGTCAACAAGCAGCATCATGTAGACATTAAAAGAAGGTTGGACATTTTTCAAACGTTCAGTTCAGAGAGTTTTAACAGCAATGCAAATCTCTCCCACACACTCCCAAACCAACTTTACACATTGAACAATAATTACTTTGAAACGCAATGAAGCAACCCCGCTTCTACTCGTCCAAGCACCACACAGGTTGTATTGATTAACTCCTTGTAATCGTTGGCTAACACACGTTATGGTAGGCTGTCACAACGCCGAACATGAACTTCTCTGTTTACCTAACAACAGTCTCCCGCTCTCTCTCTCCCCCAAGGCCCGCCCCCTCCTCCTGAGCACCCAATCACAACAGTAACACTGAACAACAATGCAAATCCAGCCACACGGCCTAGAACCGTTACAGTATATATATTTTTGGAAAGCTGTAGGATTTAAAAACACAGGATAAACATATTATAACCTGAGGCGATGAACAGCAAGAAGAAAATATCCTACACATACGTTTTCACAGAGCTCAACCGATAGTCATATCACATATATTCATGGCAACTAAAAGGTGTTTGCCATTAAACATTGCACACAAAACAATTTCTCGGTTCAAAATGCTCATAAGATGACCAGGGAGAGGTCAGGCGTTAAAGCAAATATTTATCTTGACGTGATCATGAAGGTCATCCCACTGTAAGGGTGTGTGTGTGTGTGTGTGTGTGGGGGGGGGGGGGGGGGGGGGAACCACCACGCACCACCAGATGTCACACACGGCACAGCTGTGTCCCATCTGGCTTCGGGCACGGTTGTGTGATGAAGAGAAAACGGACACGTAACTGTCTCCGCTCTATTTGCTTGTCCTACCTTTGCGTTGAGTCTAAATGGACCGAGCGAAGCCCTCGTTATTGGCTTGACGCCTCACAATGCAATCTAAAAAGTTGAAACATTTCCATATTTTCCCACACCCGTGTCGCTTCGTGGCCTTCGGCTCGATTCGCGTCGCAATCCTTTTTTATGGTTAATCTTTATGGTTAGATTAAGTGTTATGAAACTTTGGAAATGGCTGTAAATAGCCATGTTTCATGAATAAATGAATGTGTTCAACGTGCGGTGGTGACCCCAAACAAAATGCCGCATTTACTAACAAACTAGACATCATGTACATTTACTGATTATGAAGATAAAATGTCTCGCCAATAATGTAATCAAAACGCATTTTAATGCAGAAACATGTTTTTGTTTTAAACTATTAAAATTTTGCATTTCCCACTGATAATAAGTTGTTGGCAACGTGATTGCCATCCAACATGTTGTTGGCTCAACGTGCAAGGGGCAGGCCTTCCACCAATAGGAAGATAGAGCAGAGCAACACCCAGACACACTCACAGTCAGGATGTCAGCCCAGCTACAAGGGAAGGCGGTGGGGGATGGGGTTCACCACGGGCAAGAGCCTCTTGGTTCCAGTGAGACACCCCAAGACGTGGTGGACCAGTTGATCTGCCGATCTCTGGAGGCCAAAACGCACGCCTACTGTCCCTACAGCAAGTTCAGGGTCGGGGCGGCGCTCCTGACCCATGACGGCAAGGTGTTCACAGGTAGGCCCTTTGCCCTTGTCCTCTTCGTCGTCAATCTTTCACGTTTCACATTTATTTATTTATTCTGATGACGCTTTGTTCCAAAGTAAGGGACTTGCAAATACAATCCATATTGGAACAACTATACAAAAACTAGCACTGCACAACCAACTTTCTAAATAAACTAAAAGCAAAGCAAAACAGTAACAACCTGACAGAGTGCAGAGAAGCTGTAGCAATCAGACAGATCAAGGATTAAAATGTGTAGGAAAAGGCTGGTTCAATTGGGTTTGACAAGAAGACCAGAAATACTGCTGCATTAAATAAACCCTAAAAAGAAACAATGGAATATATTCCATTATTTCTTTAGTTTTTTCAAAGCAGAGATGATTGATGATTGAACAACATTTAAATAATCGGAAATATCCAATAATCCTTTTTTTGATTATGACAATGTTTCACTAAGCCTCTTCCTCAATGAAGAAAAATCCCAAAAGAACGCAAACTTAGTCTGGAATCTATGGTCTTGGACTTCAGTGACATTAGTCACAATGACCATTGTTCGTACGTTTGTCAGCAAGGTAGAAAGGGAATGTCTTTGTCAATGCCGCTTGGTATTGATCAAAGTACACATTGACATTGTGCTGGGGTTAGATATAACAAGTTGATGAATAAACACGGCGAGTGGGGCGCAAAGGTCTGTCTGAACCCAGTGAATGAGTTAACAGACTCCTCTGGCTTAGACAGACCGGAGAATCGGGTCCGGAGATGATCCGGGGATTCCCTTTCACACATGCAACACACAGCCGGAGACAAGCTGCATCATACGTGTTCACACAAATCAGAGATACTCTGGATACTTTAGGCGAGGGGTGGCGCCTGGGTAGCGCGTGTAGGAGGCAGGACGTGACGCAAAAAGTATGCAGCGGTAGTTGCAGTGTTTTGTTTACAACACATCGAAGAGGCTTCCAACTCCGTAATGCTGACTCTTTTTGCGGTGATGTCAATATTGCATCTCTTTAGACGTATCCGCAATATCAACAGATGAGTGGAAAGCAGAAAGAAGTTGGAACGTAAAATACAGGCGAGAGAAAAAAGAGAGTTAAAAGAGGCATGCTCTTTTTACATTTAATCAATAGCGGTAATAGCAATTGTAGAAATCAACAATTCCTTTTTGACTAGTTATGATTCCAAACCAACATATCCATAATGTAATTTTGAAAATTTTAAATTTGCTGTCCCCTCAAAATAACTCAACACACAGCCATTAATGTCTAAACCGCTGGCAACAAAAGTGAGTACACCCCTAAGTGAAAATGTCCAAATTGGGCCCAATTAGCCATTTCCCCTCCCCGGTGTCATGTGACGCGTTAGTGTTACAAAGTCTCAGGTGTGAATGGGGAGCAGGTGTGTTAAATTTGGTGTCATCGCTCTCACACTCCCTCATACTGGTCACTGGAAGTTCAACATGGCACCTCAACATGGCACCTCATGGCAAAGAACTCTCTGAGGATCTGAAAAAAAGAATTGTTGCTCTACATAAAGATGGCATGGGCTATAAGAAGATTGCCAAGACCCTGAAACTGAGCTGCAGCACGGTGGCCAAGACCATACAGCGGTTTAACAGGACAGTTCCACTCAGAACAGGCCTCGCCATGGTCGACCAAAGAAGTTGAGTGCACGTGCTCAGCGTCATATCCAGAGGTTGTCTTTGGGATATAGACGTATGAGTGCTGCCAGCATTGCTGCAGAGGTTGAAGAGGTGGGGGGTCAGCCTGTCAGTGCTCAGACCATACGCCGCACACTGCATCAAATTGGTCTGCATGGCTGTCATCCCAGAAAGAAGCCTCTTCTAAAGATGATGCACAAGAAAGCCCACAAACAGTTTGCTGAAGACAAGCAGACTAAGGACATGGATTACTGTAACCATGTCCTGTGGTCTGATGAGACCAAGATAAACTTATTTGGTTCAGATGGTGTCAAGCGTGTGGCGACAACCAGGTGAGGAGTACAAAGACAAGTGTGTCTTGCCTATAGTCAAACATGGTGGTGGGAGTGTCATGGTCTGGGGCTGCATGAGTGCTGCCGGCACTGGGGAGCTACAGTTCATTGAGGGAACCATGAATGCCAACATGTACTGTGACATACTGAAGCAGAGCATGATCCCCTCCCTTCGGAGACTGGGCCGCAGCGCAGTATTCCAACATGGTAACGATCCCAAACACACCTCCAAGACGACCACTGCCTTGCTACAGAAGCTGAGGGTAAAGGTGATGGACTGGCCAAGCATGTCTCCAGACCTAAACCCTATTGAGCATCTGTGGGGCATCCTCAAACAGAAGGTGGAGAAGTGCAAGGTCTCTAACAGCCACCAGCTCCGTGATGTCGTCATGGAGGAGTGGAAGAGTACTCCAGTGGCAACCTGTGAAGCTCTGGTGAACTCCATGCCCAGTAGGGTTAAGGCAGTGCTGGGAAATGATGGTGGCCACACAAAATATTGACACTTTGGGCCCAATTTGGACATTTTCACTTTTGTTGCCAGCGGTTTAGACATTAATGGCTGTGTATTTAGTTATTTTGAGGGGACAGCAAATGTACACTGTTATACAAGCTGTACACTCACTACTTTACATTGTAGCAAAGTGTCATTTCTTCAGTGTTGTCACATGAAAAGATATACTCAAATATTTACAAAAATGTGAGGGGTGTACTCACTTTTGTGAGATACTGTATAGTCCCTCCGGGTATAATCCAGAGAATGTCTCAATCTATCCTATTTCTTTTTTTTTCAGAAAATAACATACCCAAAGTAAATACAGTAAATCTCCACAACTGCAAGGGCTATAATATGTAATATTATCAATATCAATGTAGATCCTACTTGGTTAGAGTGAATAAAGCTAGAACACGGCATAAGTGGAAGATTTCATATCCGCCTGAACTAAATTTCATGTTTTCGATTGAATACCACCTAGTTTATTATCAGTTGGTAGCCGTATAGTACGATAGGGCCAAAGCACAACATCTCTAAAATAGGTTTTGGTAGAGGTAGGTTTAGGCGAAATCTCCAAATAAATGAATAAACCCAATGCTAACCAATTTCACAATATAAAGTTGATGAAACACAAACAGGTAGATATCTTGAGAACCTAATGTACAATTCTGACACTTGACCCTTGACATATAGTTTGTGTTGATCAAATCTCGTGAAAAATATCGTTTTTGCCGTGCATGTGCACAGTTAATAAATCTCTTTTTCTTACATGCTTATTTTGTTTTGGGGCATGGAATTGTATTTAGTTTAGAATAATTTAGAATCAAATCTTTTTATGGGCGTCTCACATGCCATTTTTGTAATTGGGGAAGGGGCTTTACCCTGACACGGGCAATTTCGGGTTGAAGAGGTTTTAACCAGAATGTGACTATAATGTAGATCAAGTTCAAGTTTTATTAGTCGCACACAAAGAACCACATGTACAACTAGCAGTGAAACGCTTACTTTGCCTGCTCTTTCAACTGTGCTTAGCAGGGCTGGACTGAAAAAAAAAAACAACGTCCCTGGCATTTTGGTTTATGGTTTGGCACCTTACTCAAACCATAAAAAATGTACATAGAAATAAAAAAGTTTTTGATCATTAACCACCAGGTCTGAGAATTCTTGACCCCGACTGGACCTAAACAGGCCACAGTCCTATGTTACAGGTCCCCCCCCCCCCAAATGATTGCAACTTTATGACCTACTGACGCCACTGTCAACTTGTGATATCTTATGACTCTGTAGCAGCCGTGACCAACGGGTGCTGAAGGTCCTGTAAACGTATCAGTCAGTTTGGCACATTTGGCAGCATCTCTCTGAAGGGTATGTCTTTTTTTGCCCCCTTAATTTCTCTGCACCTCCCTTGTGTTTTGTCATATCTACTTTTGCAAATGTTTTTGCAGATGTGATGTTTAATGAAGATACTGACTCCAAAGGGGGAGAGGTTTAAATATGTGATTGGGCCAGCCCAGTGTGTGACGCTGGCGCAAACAGGCGTAGGACTCAACACCACTCGTGATGACAGGCAGGTAGAATCAGAGAGAGTAGTCTTTATTGGAGGCAATGGTTCGGTACACGGGTAGACAGTTGCCATCAGAGCAAAGGCACAAAAACGTGAGGCCAAAGAAGAGTCAAGGGGTCGAGAGGATATTCGCTAAATCACAGGGAACTTGACACGGAGGTACAAAGACAAACTGGCACAGAAGGAGGGAAACACACTGACTAAATACACCAGGAGGGAAGAGGTAATGAGGGACAGGTGAAAACAATCAACGCGACGGGGGATGATCACAGGCGGGAAACACGGGCAGGGAGTGACGTATCTGGAACAAGAGGAAAAGTGAGTAATACAAGGTAACACAAAAACAATGACAGAAAGAAGGAAACAAATAACACATAACTTAAGGAGCAGGGTGAGCCGTGACACAGTGTCAATTAAGAAAAACATCAACGGGCTGATATACTGGTTTTATGGGCTGGTCAGATCACAAAATGTATAAGAAAAAGATATGGCCAACTGCCAACTGTTTGGCCTTTGGAAAGGGGTGGGGGGGGGGGGGGGTGTGATCGGGAAGGGCCCGATCTGCCCGATGGCCAGTCCAGCCCTGGTTCTTAGACAATAAATGATAAACACCAAGTATAAGAGTGTACGGGTGAAATAAAAGAACTATTATATTTAAAATAAAAGACCGCAAATACAAGACAAATGAGCTTTATTTGGCAAAGGTCAGAATACCTTGTTGTGACTCATCTCTGATGTTCCATCCCCAGGATGCAACGTGGAGAATGCCTGTTACAACCTGGGTGTGTGTGCGGAGAGGAATGTCATCGCAAACGCGGTTTCTGAGGGATACAGGAGCTTCAGGGCCATTGCAATCGCAAGGTAATGCCCCGCCAATGATTATCGATCTATCCATTAGACAGATTGACAGGAAAGCAGTTGATTATAGCCAAACATTTTGATTATCAGTAAATCATAGGCCTATTTTCCATAATTTATAATAATTTCATAGCATGAAAGCACGTGGTATCTGTATATGACGGACATATGCCATTATTCATGAGGCTTCCAGCCTATACATGATTAAAGCCCTGTCAGTAGTAAATAAGTAACCCCCCTCCAAGCTTCCAAGCTTCCGGAAATTATTATTATTTTCTTTTTCACAGGGGAAGGGTAGGGAAGGGTGAACTTGGGGTGAGCTTGGGGGGTGAATTTGCAGCAGCCTTTGTGGGCCAGTGTGGGAAAAACACAGGTGGGAGGGATGCTCATACCCTCACCCCAGGGGTAGTAAATGACATAATTGGGGGAGTGTGTTTTAAAAAGTGTGTTTTAAAAAGGCAGTCATCCGTCGCGGCCATACACATTTTTCTCAACATGAGAACAGAGCACAATGCAGGAATACAGGAAAACAGGCAGCTGTGGGGAGTTAGATAGTTAAAAAGACATATAGGCCACTATAGTGTGCACTTAATCACTTGAACATCAAACCTAATTAATTTAAGCTAGCTGGAGCAAGCTGACCTCGGAATAGGGCCTTGGGTCAATTTCCATCACAGTGGGTAGTTGTTTATGCTGAATACTACTTACATACTACTGCATACATACTACTACGTACTACTATTGAATACTAATACAAAACCTACTTTGTCAAAACAGTAATTGAAAACGCAGATCGGATATTTTCAGAAAAGATTGACAGTATACATTTATACATGACAGGTAAAGCTAGTAGAACAATAAGCTTAAACACAAATTACATGGTATTGTTTAAAAACCCTCGTGACAAATATCAGATTTTGTTAATAGCCAGGCAGATGTTTCCTTGTAAGACAGTTAAAGATTGTTAAAGACAGTCCTTTAACAATGCTACTTGTTTACCTTATGGATATTTGCTTGTTGACTTTAAAGCCAAGACCCCTGACCACATGAGACTTAGAACAGGTATTTTATCGGACCGACAAGTTGTCTACACCCAGACAGTAAAGTGATTAGCTATAAACAATGTTGTCACCATAATCAGAAACAGAGACCGTCTGAAGTTGTTATACAAAGCGCCACCAGCTCTACGGAAAGTTATTCTCCGTACAGCCAACGATGATTTTATCAACACCCTGTGTGAAATAGCATTGAATATTTTACAAGGCCGGATACCATTGGCTCCCCGTCAGCACAAAATATTCCAGGAACAAAAAAAGGACATCAGGCTATTGTCAAGTAAGAATGTGTTGATTTCTTAAAAGAAAATACTTATTAATCAGACCGGGGGATTTTTGTTGTTTCTGCAATCTTTTGTGCTGACAATGGTATCCGGCCTTGTAAAATGTTCAGTGCTATTTCACATAGGGCGTTGATAAAATCATCGTTGGCTGGGAGGGGTGGTAAGAGTGAATCATCACAAAGAGATGTTGGGATCCCTTCCACAAAGTTAATGACCCTTATTTTTAACACATCATCATGTTGTTGGGTTCTTCAGCATTTTTAGCATTTAAAGTTACACCCTTACATTTGATGGCCATCTTGGCACTGTAGGGTAGAGCGATGTGAAGTCATAGTAGCGTATTTATCTGTCTTGCAAATTCATAGGCTGTGTGTGTACTCGATGCATATCCATCTAGGAAGAAGGGGCCATATTGAACTTCACCATGATTGAGAGCATGGTGAATCTCCAGGTTATGGATACGGGACAGATATTCGAGCCACTGTATGGGTACATTAGAGTACGTCTTGTGCTGCTTCACATAGACGTTGGCTCAGGGTAAAGACCTTTGTAAAACTCATTCTCCCTGGTGTTGAATTTATGAGGAAAATAACCTTTTTTCATATCAACAAAACCAAGAGCAGACGGTGTTTTAGCCAGACGCATGGGGAGATCCACCTCTGTCTGTATGCTTTATCACCCATCAGGATAACTCAACTGCCGCGCATGGTCAGTGAGGGGATAATACCCTGTTTGGTGAAATAATCCAGCATAATGTAGCTGTCAAATCTAGATGCATTGTGTGCTATGAAAGTATGATACTTGAATCGTTTTGATCTATAGTTTGACAAACTTATCAAAACAATCTGCACCACTAGCATACCACCAAACGTCATAGCTGACACAAAGTGTGCTTCGTGTCTACCATCATAATAACGCGTCTCAAAATCATAAAAATGTAGTTATTCAGACTCAAGAGGCTGGATGTAGCACTCATGGTCTGTATCACTGATTAGAACTTCACCACAATATATGCACTTTTCTGTACAACACCGATGGTCAGGGAGATCCTCAGTAGCTTCTATCTTACTACGGGCTACAAGATACTGTCTACAACACCTATCACAATACTTGGCATGTCTACAGGGTACTAAACCGTATGCTGGTGACTTTTGCTTGTGTTTGTCATAACAGAGCTTCGATCGACAAATACGACCACAATCCTTACACTTTATCGAACTGCCTGTTTGACCATTACATACTGTCAAACAAACATTGCAGTACCATGAACTTTGTGCACAAGAATTGACTGGTATGTTTTGTAACAATATTTACACACATGGTTTGCACCAAAGAATGCCGTCCGGTTTTCTATGAGGTGGTAGTGATTGTCATGCAGGTACTGCCAGATTGTTATGGGGTGTTGTTCAGGATGGGTCTGAAACATTTCTAGCTTCTTGAAAGCAGCATTGTGATGAAATATCAATATTTCTGCATTTATATGCTTCTCAAAATTGGATACATCGGAAAAACCAACCTGATGACTGTGGTCATAACCTAGGGCCTTGTGTAATTCTCGGGCAAATACCACTTTATCCTGTTCAGACGTCGCCCCTGATCTATCCGTCAGCTCTGCAATAAGAACATGTGCTAAACATAGTGAGAAACACAGATTGTTGTGTGTGTTGTTGGGTGTGTAGAGACTTAATATTTTCTTGCTTATGATTTCATCATAGGGTATGGATTTTAACTTGAGACGGGTGCCCCCCCCCCCCCCCCCCCCCCTTTTATTATGAGCTCCTGTGATAACAAACTCTAATGCATCATCTGTCAAACTTGTGTCATTACTCTGCATGACTTGGGCTATCTGTTCTAAAAACAAATCAGCATTGTAATCGTCACTGGCCAGTGATGTACAGGCTCCCGCAGGGTGACGTTTAAAATGCTTCCACTATCAGTACTCTGCGTGCAATGTGTTATTACACCTGTCAGCCGCTCTCTGATAAAATTAGGTAGTTCTTCTAAATTTTGAAGAGGGATACTTCTTAGATCTATAGCCTGTCTAACCTCAAAAACCATTAAAGTAGGGGAATGACCGTGTACGTATCTCATCTCTAGCTGTAGTCCCATTCTCTGAGATAACCCCACCAGTCTGCATAATTGCCTCATCATTTACAACAGCCCTAGCATGCACATCATTAGTCCTACATCCCTCTCGGCCCCCGCCACCTCAACACAGTCGTCGTCACTATCACTGATATTATCACTACTGCCCCCATATAGCATACCATCCAGTCCGTCTATCTGTTCTGCTACGGCTAGTGCCTCTAGTGCCCCACGCATATACTCCTCTAACTTATTTACAACAGACTTATTTAAGAACTCCTCAAGACCTGCATTGCTAAGGTCTATATTCTCATCACACAATTCATTTAGTTGTTCGGCTATGGCTAACGAATCATGTCCACAACGCATATGATCCAGCAAGGTATCATGATCAAACCTATTCATTATCTCCACAAGACATGCATCCAAAAAACCGCCATTCACCACAACCCCCACTTTTAAGACACACGCCTACAATGAAGCTGTAGCAACCTGATGCATATTCACCGGAGTCTCTTAAGCAATCTGTTTTTTGTTATGCTTTTTTGCATACCACGGAGGATTATCATCATTTCCTTAATCATGGTAGTATATTCATGCACAGCTTTAGCCACAAACACCTCCTTGATATGACGATGTCGCATTGTCTTTCCCTGTATATCAACAGTAACACATAAAGCCTTCAGCGTAGACAGGTCAGGGGCATTATCATATTGTTTCGCCGACCTCTTCGGGGAGATCATGGGCGAGGCAGCGGCCATCAAGGGCATCGCCATGCCACCTCCACCGCCCGCCCCGGAACTGGACGATATACAGGGGGGCTATTTTAGATCCCCTTCGTCGTCCAGACGGCCTACCCTATGCCCTCTGTTCCCACCCGTCCAACGGTATCTTACCGCGGCGGCTGGGGACCCGTCCTCCCTGAAGGCCCCGGTGAAGGCGTTCACCGATTTCACCAGGGTGGAGGTGTGGTCCGCCACACAGGCGAGGGGGATACCTCGCCTGGAGCCTTCTTTGGCAGCGCTCCTCTGTCCGGGCGCCGGATGGCGTCCGAACGAGAAGCCGCTGCCCCCCGACCGCCTTCTCAAGCAGCTCGCTGCCTTGGGGGACAGATCTTTTGTCTGCGCCTCACAGGCTGCGGCGGCTGTGAACAACATTGCCCTGCTTTCCTCTGCCCTGTCGGCCATGACAGTTGGTAAGGATTTGTTCGGGCGGAGCTACGTGGAGATGGTCGCTAGGTTCTCCGGCGCTAACCTCCAGCTTTGCCAGCCGGTGGCGGTTACTGCCGGATGTCAGATGGCGTGGGCGACCATGGGTCATCGAGCCATGTGGCTGTCCTTCACCTCTGTTCCTGACAGAGAAAGGGCGGGCCTTATCCAGGGTCCATTAGCCGCGAACTGCCTTTTTGGACCTCGGTTCGTGGAGGTTCTCGCCCACCTTCAGTCCGTCCATGAGAATCGTTCCCGGTGCGGACCGATTCTCACGGGCTCCTCCTACCAGGCCAGCTGGAGCAGTCGGACCAGCAGGAAGCGGGGTCACCCATGTGGGACCGACCAGCGTCTTTTTCCTTCCCCAATAAAGATTCCAAAGTCCGTTCGACCGAACGGCAGTACATCTTTAAAGAGCTATGTCCTTTAAGCCGACCGCGCCCTGCGCCTGTCGTACATTCCTCTCCCCCTCAGCCCCTCCCTCCCTCTCAGTTTAGTGGCTGTAGGGCGGCGGCTAGACGGTGTAGTATAGCCAGGGGGTCGTCCGCTTCTATGCGGCGTCCCCGTGCGCTTCACGAGCGGGTTGAAGACTCGTCGCACGAGGCCGTCTATGCGGCTTCGTGTTACAGTCTTCCAGACCCCGACCTTTCTCCCTCAACCTCCTCTCTACAGTCTGTTGACTGTGGGGGGACGGTGGAGCTGCCCGTCGTGGGCACGGCGAGCGAGCTCGCTGCGAGTTTGCCTTCTGCAGCGGGTTTCCCGCTCGCAGGGGGTCCCTCCCCTCCCTTTCGAGGTACGCCCCCCTTGGTTCACATGCAGTGTGGAGGCGGTAGGGGCCGAGGAATACAGCTCATTCCTGGACAGCGTTCCTCAGCTGGATGCTCGCCCTCTCTCCGAGCGCCATGCGTGTTGGCGAGAGCGATGCGTTTTACCAACGTGGTTGGACAACACGTTGAGGTGGGGCCACCCCATACAGTTCAAGCACCGTCCCCCACCCTTTATGGGGGTGGTGGAGACAAGGCTGCAGGACCCAGCGGCGAGCACGGCTCTGGCAGCGGAGGTGGTCCGTCTCTTGGGGAAGGGGGCCGTCTCTGCCGACCCCTCCTCGAGTCACGCCAAGGGTTTTACTCCCGCTACTTCCTGGTTCCCAAGAAGTCAGGGGAGATGAAACCCATTCTGGATCTTCGCGTCTTCAACAAATTTGTTGCCGCGAGGAAATTCAGGATGCTCACCACCAGAGCGTTGCTCCGGTGAGTGAGGGAGGGCGACCGGTTCACATCCCTGGATCTCAAGGATGCTTACTTGAACGAGGACAGCTCCTTCACGCTGCTTAGACCCAATCCTGCGTTCCTTCCCAAGAACATTATCAGTTCTTTTCGGTCGAGGGATATTGTGCTTAAGGCTTTTCACCCCCCGCCTCATACTAGTGAGGCGGAGGCGGAGTTGCATCTCCCGTGCCCGGAGCGGGCATTGGCTATGTACGTGAAACGCTCGGCTGCGTTCCGGTCCAGACAACAGTTGTTTGTGCGTTATAGCGACGCTGCCAAGGGCCGTGCTCTTTCAAAACAGCGTCTGTCTCGTTGGATATGTGAGGGTGTCTGCTTAGCCTACACTCAGCAGGGCTTAGCGTCACCGTTGGGTGTTAGAGCTCACTCTGCACGGGGGGTGGCCGCCTCGTCGGCCCTATTCAAGGGGATTTCGGTGGATGACATTTGCGCGGCTGCGTCATTGTCTTCCCCTGGTCCTTTTATCCGTTTTTACATGTTGGACATGTCCAGGGGCTCACTCGGCCACTCTGTGTTGGAGTCGGGGGCCCTTTCTACGGATTAGATATTGGTTTGTCGCTCAGAGCCTGTTACGCTCGTGACGTCGCTCAGCTTCTTTTCTCTCTCCCTGCTGTCACCCGGTGGTGTTCCAGCGTGGGCACTGAGCTCAGGAGTGACTGGTCATTATTGCTTTGGCGTTTTAATATCCTGTCCTCTAATTATTTAACATTGCACAGCAGGTTCCTCCTGCCGCCTCTCTTGGGAGCGGATGTATGAAGGGCCTTGTTGCTCGTTGCTATTGGTAGCTTGGTTTTTCTTTCCTAGTTCCACCCCTATGGTAGCGGACGTAGGAGAGGCCTTGTTGCTCTGCATTTCCCTTTTTCATGTTTCTATGAAATACAGGTTGAGTCAGAGTTACAGACTCACTCTATTCTCTTGATCATCGCTTTGCGTGTTCTTAAGAGAATCAAGGGTTTCTTATTTAGCTGTTGTGTTTTGCACATCTTCGGCTTTTTGAGTCTGATGTGCCCTGTGACTTAGGTCTTTATTTTTGTGACTTGGGTCCAGCAGGAGTACATTTATCGGGCTCCGCTCGCAGCTTCACCTTAGCCCATAAGGTGAAGCCTAGATGGCGTAGCCTACATGAAATAGAACGATAGTTATGTTATTATAACTCTAGTTCTATGATTGTAGGCGTAGCCGTCTAGTTTCCCACCTGCTGTACCCTCCAAATGCTGAAAGAATAGCTGGGAGGACGAGCGCAGCTGTGCGCCGCGTTATATACACAGTGTCATGGGAAGTGTGGGCGGTGCCCACGTTGATTGGTGCATTGCTGAAAATTTCATAAAATGTCATATCCCTCCCACTGAAGGGCTATGGCGTGGTCAACCATCTCTTTTAATAACCTAGTATTCAGCATAAACAACTGCCCACTGTGATGGAAAATGACCCACGGCCCTATTCTGAGGTCAGCTTGCTCCAGCTAGCTTAAATTAATTAGGTTTGATGTTCAAGTGATTATGTGCCTGTCTTTTTAACTATCTAACTCCCCACAGCTGCCTGTTTTCCTGTATTCCTGCATTGTGCTCTGTTCTCATGTTGAGAGAAATGTGTATGGCCGTGACGGATACTAGCCTAGCACACACACCCACCCTTAAAGAAAAACAACCTTAAAAACACAATCCCCCAATGATGTCATTTACTACACCTGGGGTGAGGGTATGAGCATCCCTCCCACCTGTGTTTTTCCCACACTGGCCCACAAAGGCTGCTGCAAGTTCACCCTTCCCTACCCTTCCCCTGGGAAAAAATAATAACAATTTACGGAAGCTTGGAAGGTTGGACCGGAAGCGGAAGCTGCATTGATATAGGATAAGGGGGGTTACTTATTTACCACTCCTGTCCCAATAGTGTCCCTCTCCCCTATAATAGACACTCGTGTGTCCCACGTCTCCCACAACACCCCTCCCCCCAATATGTGTACTCCTTAATCAAGTGTTTGCCTAGCTTTTTTGGCCTGCTAAAATAACTATCTTTTGTGGCTCGGTTTCCACATAACCGTTTACAAATAAATTGGTTTGCCGAAATGGATCATCAATGTCAGAAATCTCCTCCTACCCCATATGCATCAGGGGACCCCAACTTGGGTCCAGACCCCAAGGTGGGGAACCAATGTCTTCACCTATATTTAACCTGTAGGTAAAGGTATAGGATATAGACAATTGTATTTGAACAGCCGGTTCTCATTCCCATTTCTCTTCTTGCAGTGACTTGAACGACCGGTTCATCTCTCCGTGTGGGGGCTGCAGGCAATTCATGCGGGAGGTAGATTACTACGTTGATTGTAGTACATTAAAGTTGAAGCCAAAACTTGACAAATCCCCAATGTCCTTTTCTCCATTATGTTCCCCTTCAGTTTGGCTCAAGTTGGGTAGTGTACCTAACGAAACCCGATGGCTCTCATGTAAAGATGGACGTGAGCAGGCTGCTGCCCATGTCCTTTGGGCCAGAGGAGCTCTCCATGAGGAACACCTTCAACATGCAAAAGGAGTACTGAGACCCAGAGGTGTGGACACCTGGGTATTTTTAAATAACTTTGAACCTTTTTGCATAGATGTTCAGTGCATTATTATATGCTCAAAATGTAAAAAGTAACAAGCCCTTGTTTAAAAAAATGTTTAATAGTTGTATGTGGGCAAATTATATAAATAAAGCATATTTAAGCCTTTATCTTGATCACTTCATAAACTGTAAATAAGCTATTTCTAATGGCTTGACCTTAGCAACGATCTTAATCACATTCAGTTGACACATGTAGAGATGATCTGACCTTTGGTGAGCAGTGTTCAATAAATAAACAAAACAGGATAAGAATCTCACAAAAATGCAAAGGAAGTGCAAGTACATGTAACCAGTGTATAGTGTCCTAAACCTGATTCATGATCAGAATTGTCACTACTTATTTATTATTCTAACATAATACACTGGCATACAGTAGTTTCTGGCAAAATAATCTCTTCTTCATGTATATGTTGAACAGGGAGTTTGAAAGTGAAAGACAATACGAGCGCATTGAACAAAACAACCGAATGGCAACAACAGTGAAGGTATGAAGGCAGGTTTCTAAAGTACCAGGTGATCCTGTACGATCAACTTCATTTCCTTAAAAGAAGGTTCTGCAAGTTGTCAATAAAAAAAAAACTTCTGCGGTCCGAAGCTGCCTGCTATAGGAGAATGCCTGCATTTATTTCAATGCAAAAAGATAGAGGTCAGGCTAACTAAGCAGGTTTAAATAACTAGAGGTTATTTAACTAACTCCTTCAACATAACAAAACCATAAAAAGGTATGTACCTTTACATGATATCGGTGCAGTGGGCAGAAATTCTCAAACTTTAAGTGTTAGTGTTTTGACTCCTATTAAGTCAATGACTGGATTACTTATGCAGACATGCATTAGTCTCATCAGTTTTATGACACGTGCACAAGCCTTGACCATGGACAGAACAGTGACATAGCTTCATAGAATGCACCCCCCTTATGCTAAAACAGCCGCCACTGCTGTTCTCTGGCGGCAGTGACGTCTAAATGGTAGTGTCTGATGTATTGCAACAAGCTCCAAAGCAACCGTGTATGATACTGGCATGCCTGGCCTTCTCCAGTGCTGCCTAAAAAAAGTCTGTTCTGACCAGGCAGCTAAGGTTTTACTTTAACACATGAAAAAAATAAGTTACAGGGGTATTCCAAATATCGGGATAAGCAACGTATTGTTAAAAAAAAACATCTTGATAAACATTACGCAGCATCAACATCCATCTCTCTTTCCCTGCCTCCCTTTTTTTTTTTTTTTTCAACCCTTCGTGGGATACGCTCTTTTTCAACGAGTGCTCAGCTCTCTGCGGAGCCGTTCGCTGGGTCTAGTGAGGGCCAGGCGTGCACCCGCAGGCGGGTGAGGGTGCCCTCCATCAGCCTCTCCATCCAAAGTCCCAGGCGGTCCAGCTTGTGGTGCACCTCCAGAATGGTGGCCCTGCTGGAGGCTCTCCTGGAGCCCGCCGCCCCGTCCTCCCTGGAGTGGGACCGGGAGCGGGTCTGGGACCTGGACCTGGAGCGGGACTTTCTCCTGGAGGAGGAAGACGAGGAGGAGGACTCAAAGGAAGAGGAGGCCTCGCTGGCGTCGTCCCCGGTGAACACGGGCCTGAAGAGACAGAAGTACTTTTTGTAGCCGTTGAGGGCCAGGACGTAGCCGGTGTAGTCCGAGCACTCGTCGTCGTCGTCGTCGTCCGAGTGGCCCTGTGCCGAGTCGAGGGTCAGGGCCAGCAGCGCCGGCATCCACCGGCGGTGCTTATCAGCGTTGAGAAAGGAGAAGTGGAGCGTTTGGGTCCTACAAGGGAGACCGAGCGGGAGGGGAAACAAGTTCAACCCACTTGGCCCCGGGCAATAGCCCACCCCGGTCCCGTAGTCGTACATTCCCTTTCGTAAATACTTTTACAAGAGGGACACTTTGCGCAACTCAAGAGTTAAGATTTCATTTGATACCTTTTCAAAACCTTCGTATTTTATGGTTGTGCTTTTGTCTTATGCTGCAATTCCTACCAAGTCGATGACCCTTGCCTTGTCATAAGAAACGTCACTGTACACACAAGGACCATGTTTTACTGCACACGTGGCATAGACGTGTAGGCGAATGCTAGGGGCGCTGTCCATCCATATGGATGGATTTTTATTGTATTTTTTAACTACCTTTTTTAATAGCACTATTTTAATACTTACCTACACAACATAACTACATACATAGCCTATTAAATAGGCACTCTTTTCTGGGTTGACACATTCAGGACAGTTTCTCTAATACCGTTTTTATTTTTGTTGGTTTTTTGTGTTTCCAAAATAAAGAAAATCTCAAAGACATAGCTATACAATATCTGTGTGAGTATGGACACAATGATTTGTGCTGGAATTGGATGCGACATTGGCGTAGGAACTAATTGCAATTGTGTTTTCCTTTAGATAAATAAAGACATTTCCACCATATATTGATGCAGAAAAAGGCACAAATTGGTGCAGGAAATGAAGTGTTTGACTCCCCCAGACTCACTTCTACAGTACGCCCTTGAGCTGCGATGCAAGGGGCACCATATAAAATCTTGCCTAAGGCACCAAAACGGTCAGGGCATGATAATATAATAAAATACAACCCATGAGTACACCAACCGACATCATAACATCTGGCCTTACCCAGAGAAGGAAAACACTTCCTTGGCAAACTTCCTGAGCAAGGCGTTCTTGGAGGCCTCAGAAAGCACCAGCACTATGTTGATGTGTCCGGGCCTCAGCTTCACCAGGTTGCTGGTGTAGGTGATGTCCGTCAGCTCCGTCACCTCCACAAAGTCCTTCTTAGGGGGACGGCTTCGCGGGGAAAATAAAAAGGAAGATATTAAAGATCCTAAAACATGATGGGTCGGGGGGGCCGTTAACATCGAAGAGAAACCCCAGGGCTTCCGAGCGATGATCTGACTCCCAGCACGGGGCTGCTTTGCTTTAAGATTTGGCATTCAGAGCGCATCTTATTTCCATAATACATACATTTCCAAGTAAAGAAAAAATATTGTCATTATGAAATTATGTTGCGAGGATAGTATTGGAAATAAAGTGGATTAGAGTATTTAATGGGTGAATAATGGGACAAATCAGCCAATATGGTGACAAACTCTGAATTCATTTGAATTCCATGTGATTAACTCACTGCAGGGGAGATCTAACCAGGCGGGGGGTTACCTGGAGGTGGTGGGCCGACTGGATTCATCCTCCTCAGCTTTAGGACGCTCTCGAGGTTTGGGTTTCTGCGGCTTGTCTTCTCCGGACTCACTGGGAAAGGAGCCGATAAACCATCACAAAACATATCTTATAGAATGACTGTGATTGAACATATTTTGTGATGGTTTATCACAAAACATTTTTAATCCCAGTCAATCTACGATTCCAACTGACTCCTTATTCCCATTACTGGCAAGACATTTTGTAGGTTTGGTTCATAGCTACTATAATGTGAAGGCATCAATGAGAAAACACCTCTTAGGCATGTTACCTGAAAGCTTGGATGATGACGGTGCCAAAGAGGATGAAGAGGGCTGAGAAGATCAGGGACAGGATGGGCATCATCTCTCGCCTGGGAAACCAACATCAACATCTCAGAGGGAAGCAACATGCCTACGTCTATGACATGATGAACATCCAACGCAAACAGGAAATCAGTTGTGGCTGAACCCAGGAGGGTGCAGGGATGGATGAACAAGAAGTCTGAGACCTGTTGATTCCCTTCGGTCAACAACAAGTGTGGTCTTACCAGTTGGAGTAGAGAATGTCATCATATATTTGCAGGAAGTAATCGTAAGCAGTGTTCAGCCACTGGATGAGAAACATCTGGTGGAGTAGAATCGAGAAAAATAGAGGACAAACGTGTTGGGAGTATGACCACGATTTCTATCCTTGTTACAAACTGAAATACACGTCTGTAACTGTACCAACTGCTATTATGCACATTATTACCACTAGGAAAATAGAAGAATAAAGAGTGTGTTTTGATTATGTATGCTTGTGGTTTCTCAGCCTTACTTGTAAGTAGGGCTGGCCTGAATACATCATTTTAAGCTTTGGATATTTGTTAGGTTTCCAAACGAATATCCGAATATTCAATGGAGATGAAAATAGAGAAAACTAGGACTGCACGCGGTCTCACAAGGTATTCACAGCCCACGCACCGTCTTTCCCAGCGGCCGCCCTTTCTGAGCGAATCGGCACGTCTCGCAAAACGCACGGTCGAGGTCGGACTCGAACCGGCGACCCTGTGTCCGCGCCGTGTCTCGCAAAACGCTCGGTCAAGGTCGGACTCGAACCGGCGACCCTGCGTCCGCGCCGTGTCTCGCAAAACGCACGGTCGAGGTCGGACTCGAACCGGCGACCCTGTGTCCGCGCCGTGTCTCGCAAAACGCTCGGTCAAGGTCGGACTCGAACCGGCGACCCTGCGTCCGCGCCGTGTCTCGCAAAACGCACGGTCGAGGTCGGACTCGAACCGGCGACCCTGTGTCCGCGCCGTGTCTCACAAAACGCTCGGTCGAGGTCGGACTCGAACCGGCGACCCCACGTCCGTGTGTCAGAAGCTATACCGCTACACTAGATGGACATGTTGCCGGGTTGAAATCACACTATGTTTTGAGAGGGAGACCTCTACTGCAGAACAGTTTTTATCAACTGATCATTTTCTAAAGTGGTTCAATTGGTTAAACAAATGTGTAATGTTTTTAGTCAGAGGCTTTAGGATCCACTCATCAGTCCGAGTTCGACTGACACACACGGTTTCCAAAGTATGAGAGCAGGCCTACTTCCAATTATCACTAAGCAAATAGGTGGTTTGAACATTGTGCAAAGATTTCAACAGATTTCACGGCAGGACTAGTGCTATTGACCCGGTGATAAATCACACAGGAGCTATTGTGGGGGACGGATCGCCATAAAAGGAAAAACATTGCTACCTGTTCTATTCATGTTTACTTAAGAACCAGCACATTTATAGTAGTAGGTAGAGCTTTTTGGTGTCTTTTGGACTTCTTTGCACATTGAAATAGCTGCTAAATACGTTCATTATTAAAACTCTTCTAAAACCATTAACGCCAGGGGTTTTAATGGCTTGCGCATCCTTACACTGGACGGCAGCTGTCAAAGTGCTACCGGAATAGTCTAATAATGTTTGAATATCCAAAACCAATGAATGATAATTCAGCGATCCCATATCTGGCCATTCTGATGATGGCTGCCGTTACCTCAGCTGAAGCGTTGACGTGAAGCGTTCTCAGACGTCTAGGCGCCCTTACATATATTTTATCACTGGGATATTCAGACGAAATGTAACCTAGCCTTCTACCCGCAGTTCCCAAAGATGGATAGATGTTTAAAAAAATATATATATTTTTTTTTGTATATACATTTTTCATAGAAACAAAAGAAAACGAATATCAGAATACTGAATTGAGATTCAAATACCTTCCTAACGAACGAATATCCGGATATTCGAATATTCAGGCTCAGCCCTACTTGTAAGTCACTTTAGGTAGAGTCTGACTAGATGTAAATGTAATAAAAAGGAAAGTTTATATGTGTCTGTGTGTATGCATGCGATTGCTACTTGAACTGATAAGCCAGTTCAGTCTTCTTTGTCTCACAGGGATGCTACCAAGCCGATGCTGGCTAGCTAAATGTACATACATGTGTGTGCGCATGTGTGCGTGTGTGTGTGCGTGCATGTGGGCTTGACTTCTCTTACGGGTGCCATCTCATTGTTTAGTTCTGGTAGCGTGGCGTCTGACGTCAGGTATGCCGGGTCTCTCTGCAGGAGCTCCAGCTGCTCATAGAGGCGGTGCTTATCCTCCTCACTTCCGTTCCATCCACCAATCACAGAACGGTACATGACCTTGCCTGCTGGGCTCCGCCTCTCCAGAATCACAACCTGTCCATTCATTAAATGGTAAATGGACTGCATTATATGGCCATTTTATGTGGCCTGTGGCCACTCAAAGAGCTTAACAATTACAGCCTCACATTCACCCATTCATACATGACAGGCTGGCACTGTCAACCATGCAAGGCAACAGCTGTTAGGGTTAGGTGGCTTGCTCAGGGACACCTCGACACTAGGCTAGGAGGAGCTCGGGGTCAAACCAGCAACCTTCCGGTTGCCAGACAACCCGCAATACTGCTTGAGCTGCTCAGTACAAATGTGCAAAGCCCCTGTGGACAATCTTTTTAATTTTTAAAGGACTTTCTACAGTAAAGTTCTGGGCGGTGTCTGTGTTTCAAAACTTGAATTGTTCACGTGAATTTCCAACAGATTTACAGTTTTATACTTAAACCGGAGGTTCCTGTATGCTTTTATTGTCCTTTTTTGTGTTTTGTTTTATGCTGCTTTCTTGGCCAGATCGCTCTTGAAAAAGATTTTAATCTCTGAGTCTCACCTGGTTAAATATGAGTGTGTGTGTGTGTGTGTGTGTGTGTGTGTGTGTGTGTGTGTGTGTGTGTGTGTGTGTGTGTGTGTGTGTGTGTGTGTGTGTGTGTGTGTGTGTGTGTGTGTGTGTGTGTGTGTGTGTGTATATATATATACCTGGGGCGAGAGCACAGCCTGGTTCTGGAGCAGTGCCTGGCAGAGGGGTAGCTGCTGGTGTTGGTAGACGTAGGCGAAGCGCAGCACCTCCTTGGAGTTGGTGGCGGCAAAGTCCAGGAAAGCCTCGTTACCGGGGAGGAAGGCCTGGTCCTCACCGGTGATCAGCAGCACGCAGTACCTGGGGACACAGCTACCCTTTAGCCTTCAGTGAACCATCACAAGGAAAGTAGAAACATGAATGGAAGGGATGGGAGTCTTGGATGGCTCCTAACGATGGTACTTCACCTCTGAAGAATAGTGTCATAGTTGCTGTAGAGACGCATACAACGATAAAATGGCCATTTCATTTTTTGTATGGTCCATACAAACGTACTTTATTAATCCCGGACAAGAAATTGTAGTATTGTCATATTACATATTACCACACACTCACACCTACCTCTAGAAGACAAACATATATCACCACAGGTTGGTGTATGCCAGGAGACATTAGGCTCCTGCCCACTGGGGGCATTTACTCACTTCCTGCGCCGGTGGAACTGCTTGACGGGACACAGCTCGTCAAACAGCTGCTGGTTCACCAGCCGGGGCACCCGCAGAAACTTGTTATTGGAGACAAACTCGTCCATGATCTGTCGCTTCATCCCCCTGGCCTGGAGAAGAGAGGAAGGAAAAGAAGACGGTGGAGCGGTCAGGGATGGTTTCTACTATTCACCATTTCCCTTAGCAGCCCTTTTTTTTTATCCAAATCAACTTGACGGTGAATAACTTGGTCGTTCTTGAGCGGGTAGGCCCAAAGACGCCTCCAGGTAGACCACAGACATTGGGCTTCGAATACAGAACCTTTCAGCTGGGAGTCAAGACACGCTAGACGATCCTGCCACCTCCCAACAACAATAGTCTATGTTCCTACGCTAGCCTTAGCTTGGGCTCCTACCTGGATGATGTCGGCAGGCTTCTCCGTATTCTCCTTGAACAGCAGCATGGTGGGGGCGTAGGTGTTGATGTTGAACCTGCGCAGGAGAGGGGTGTTGTACGTCTCGCCCTGGTCCACGTACCCGAAGCGCACGTAGTCCCGGAAGGCAAAGGCCGTCAACTGCCGATGGAGGTCGAGTAGGGTGGTCGGCAGGGGCGTAGGAAAACGGCGGGAAAGAGAACAGGAAATTAGCTAGCAAAACTTTTTAATGTATGTGTTGGTTTGTGTGTGTGTGTGTGTGTGTGTCACACCTTGTACATCAGGGGGGAAATCGGTACTTGGTCAAACAGGAGTACGCTGGGTTTGTTCTCTGACTGCCAGCCATTCAGGAATGACTGGTGGTTTTTATCCGTGATCTGATGAACAGGATGTAGTCATTCATTGGCCAAGATATCATTTTGGAAATGGATACACTAAGTGAATGTCATTTCATGAATTAGCTAATGACTATTTTAAAACAGTTATTTCTGTCTTTACGCTATACAATAAAAGATTGTAATCAATGTTATTTTAATACAGCACAGTGCATGCTTAATAACGCAAACCAATCTATTCCACTTCAAATGCACGTCCCATTGCATCGTAAAAGCCACACTAAGAGCCCTGCGGGCCAGGCACTGGGAACACTGTATCGGGGCGATGTGTTGGCATACCTTCTCCACCATCCTCTGGGGCAGCAGGTCTTCGATGAACTGCCGCAGGTGCTCACGGACAACAGCCTGGTGGAAGAAGGTGAACCTGCCGTTCACCACCCCCAGGATGGAGGGCGTGCGGTGGGCCCCCAGCTGGCTGGCCAAGCGCCGCTCATAGCCCATATCCACGATGCCGATGCCTACGCCTGGAGACAACAGGCACCGGGGACAGAAGAGTGTGTTGCATTGGAGCGAGACATGGGATGTCTGATCCTACAGCTAATAGTATAGAGGGGTGATACCAGAGTGCGACTGCAGAGAGTCAGGCATGCATTTCCATGACTTTCTTTAGGAGATTTTCACCCTAAAAATCAGCCAGTTGACGATGTCTTAAAGTGGTGCAAGCAATGGTTTAGTTTCTTTCATGCTCTGGATAGGTGGTTTGCCATGTCATGAGGGACATTGTTATGGAAGGCTAATTAGTTGATGAAAGCAATTGGCATAGCATTTTATTGAATAGTAAAGTTTTGGTTGAATGTAATATAATAATGACCTAAAGTGTATTCATATTTATATCTCCATAATGCATAAATTAATTTTCAGCACTCCCTTATTCCTAAACAAGTAGCTACTGGTTATGATATGATGGTAATTTGTGAAAATAGAAAAAGACACATTCACTATTAAACTCCACAGCATGCGATATTGTACAAAATCCAAGTCCCCAAGGAGTTGAGGAACACTAAATTACCCATCAGCAAAATTAGTTAAACAGCCAGCCCAGCAAATCAACTATCCATACCAAATGTTGTCCTTCTAAAAGGCAACCAAGAAATAAAACAGAGCCTGGGGGCTACACAAGTGAACTCTAAATGACAGTATAGTGTACTGGTTAGGGCATTTCACTCCCCAACAAAAGATTCAGGGTCCGGACCCCAATTATAACCACTAGCCCCTCACTAATGGCATGCATGTGAAAAGTAAATTCACTGTATGTTGCTTCGGATAAGAAGTGTCCGCTAAATGACTCAATAGTAAATGGTTACAGGCTAGAGAGCCTGGCGGGGGGGGGGGGGGGGGGGGGGGGGGGTACATTCATTAACCATGTGAATCCCCAGGAGACAACGCAGCCTTACCCAGTGGCTCCAGTTCCTGTACACTCTCCCTCCACACCGGTTCAATGTGGATGCAGGCGAAGCACCAGTCCGAGGTCACCTTGATGAGGTAGGGCCGCCGGTAGCTGTCGGGCAGCACGTCGCTGTTGAACTGCGCGTGGTGCAGCAGGTACTTGCTGTCAGCAAAGTCCCTGGACCTTAAAGCGTTTCACAATAACAGCATTTTGTTTTTCCAATAGCTGATGTTATTTTGTCAAATATTAAAGAACTTGATAATGCCTTGCCTGACGGCACAACTGAAGCAGAGAACATCTTTCACACAACAACTAATGCTAATATCCTTCATACATCTTTGAGTTGAGTTAACTTGCCTGGGGAAGTGGAAGAAGGACTCGTCAAAGTAGAAGCTGTTGTGGAAGCTACGGAATCCCTGTTGCTGTGAGTGGCCAAAAGGCTGGTTGTCCTCCATCTGGCCATAGCGGTCAAAGTTGGCCCTTCGCTCTTCATTTGACAGAATCTGTGTCATAGCAGAGCAGCACAAAGAGATTCAATTAAAGAGAAACCAAGAGACTTTAAATAGACAGGAGAAATAGGCCAAATAGGTCAAATGCATTCAGAACAGTTAGAAATAAGATATGCGTTAACCGTGTTAACTTGTGATTAAGAGTGCACAAACATAATCGACTGAAGTCGAATGAATTAAAAACACCAACCTCATACGATTTCGTAATTTGTATGAACATGTCTTCTGCTCCAGGGTCCTTGTTCTTGTCTGGATGCCTACACAACGATACGAATCTAGCTGGTGATACAATCTAGAAATACAGCCAAATGCACTATCAATGCAGTAATAACCGTTACAAATTGTGTAGCCTACATTTGCTTGCGGACGAAGCCAATGAAAAACAACTACTGGCATGTATGTAACGTTATGATATGATACTGATTATTCTCATCAAGAGGATGAACCAGGACGACTTACCATTCTCTGGCAAGATGCTTGTACGCCTTTTTGATTTCCGATTGACTGGCACTCCTGCTTACACCGAGGGTTTTGTAAGGGTCGTTCTCATGTGCACTTTTTACGAGCTGTTCTCCGAAAAGGCACACTATAACCACAAGCACTGAAGATATTCGAGAGTGGCGGCAGAACATCTTGATCACCATAGCATTGGCTACCTTTATATGCTCACGTATCAGCGAACCAAGCTAGCGTACGCTAATTCCACATGCCCTGTGAGGTATAACAGCGAATTTAACCTGAAACAATGGAACGCAATTATGTTACATGGCTGTATCTGTTTGTCTATTGGTTGCGATGTTGACAATTAAAAAGACGACAGCATCCTTGACAATATTTTGAGCTAGCATGTAGGTGTACGAGCTAACGCAACACTCATCTCGTTAGCTTGTGTTTTGGAAGCAGCGCATGCTCCGAATGACAGCTGACGCCTCAGCTGCCAAGCCTACAGTTAATAATTTCTCTCATCTTTTACTGTGTTGCTTTCCTGCAACCCAATTCTTGAATTGTGCTAAATTCTAACTTTGGTGAATTATTTATAATAACATTCAACTATATCCCTTTATATTCAATGTATATGTTTTTGTTTGATATATTGACAGTTTACTATTATTACTAGGTCTACTATTTGTTCTTTTTTTAGGTGTGATTAGATAGAAAGCCAAGTAATGGAAAAATAATCCATAGGCTACCCTATATGATATCAAAAATCAAACACATTTTCCTGATAACTTGGATATTTTATGTATTCAGATTAAATCAGATCGTGTGTTTCCCTTTCCCTTATGTACTAAATTTGATGAAAACGTAAATTGAGAGCTAAACAATTTGGAAATAATATGAGTTATAAATATGTAAATACCATAGACTGTAAAAGGTAAATACATATATACATAAATATTTGTATAAAAAAATGGGGGCTCTAACTTAAATGAAAAAGTGTACTTCCGCTTCCGTTTCGCCTGGGTTCTGCGTGACGCTGGAACTACAGCTGTAGCTGCTAGCGGTATCGAGACGGCACCATCCTTTGGTTGTACGGGATTAAAAGTGGACTAAATATAACGGATCAATTTGGTTTGGTTTGATTGACCCTATTATACATAGGCCATGTCGCTCGATTGAAAACATGTTTCCAGTCCAAACCAAGGATGGAGATACCGTGTTGTGCTGGTTTGCAGTGTAGCGGGCTTTCAAAGTGAGCAGGAATCTTACATTGGTAGCTAACGTTTACATTGTTGCCTCGCATTACCCTGGCCGTGACACAACCGTGTTTCAATGAGCAGGTAACTTACCCGTCTTTATCAATTTACACCGTTTTTTGCTAACAACATACTCGTTACAAGTTGAACACACTGGTCTGCATTGCCTGTATAGCTACTGCGTAATAAGCCACGACGAAAAAAAAAACAGACTTTCTAATCGAATTATCATTTTGTGTTGTTAATGGCTTTTTGCATGGATCATTCAGTTCTTCAAAGAGTACGTGATTAACTATCAAACTGCATTATTGCTGTGATTTTGACTCTAGGCTCAGAACCATGAACTTGATCCGCCTACTGTGTCGCCACAAGACGGTGCTGGTCATCGGCAGCGTGTGTTTCTTTGCGATAGTCCTGCTCTTTCTGGCCAAATGCACGTCAGAAACCCTGAAACAGACGCAATCAGACCCTCCAGGCATAGCCCCCCGTTTCTCTGCCCTCCAATCCCACCAACAGCGTCCTGACCACCCCTCGCGTGCGAAGGACCTCTCTGCTTTCCTGGTGGTTCTTATCACAACTGGACCCAAATACACGGAGCGCAGGAGTATCATCCGCAGCACATGGCTGACCAAGCGGGACTCTGACGTTCTTCCCATGTTCGTGGTTGGAACGGCGGGGCTTCCTATCGAAGACCTTCAGAACATCAACACAGAGCAGGGCCGCCACAAGGACTTGCTCTTGTTGCCCGAGTTACGGGACTCGTACGAGAACCTCACACTCAAGCTGCTGCACATGTACTCCTGGCTGGACCAAAAAGTGGACTTCAAATTCGTGCTGAAGGCCGACGACGATACGTTTGCTCGCCTAGACCTTCTCAAAGAGGAGCTGAAGGCAAAAGAGCCCAGGCGACTGTATTGGGGCTTCTTCTCGGGACGAGGGCGGGTGAAAAGCGCCGGGAAGTGGCGCGAGAGCGCTTGGGAGCTGTGCGACTACTACCTGCCCTACGCGCTGGGCGGAGGGTACGTCCTATCCGCAGACCTGGTGCACTATGTGCGGCTCAACGCCGGCTACCTCAAGACGTGGCAGAGCGAGGACGTGTCCCTGGGCGCCTGGCTTGCGCCGGTGGACGTGAGGCGCACGCACGACCCGCGCTTCGACACTGAGTACAAGTCGCGCGGCTGCAGCAACAAGTACCTGGTGACGCACAAACAGAGCCTGGAGGACATGCTGGAGAAGCACCAGACGCTGCAGCGGGACGGGAAGCTCTGCAAGGAGGAGGTCCGTGTGAGGCTGTCCTACGTCTACGACTGGGGCGTACCGCCCTCCCAGTGCTGTCAGAGGAAGGACGGCATCCCCTGATCCCATGTGTGTGTCCTGGTGTGTTTGAACCATTTCGTTCTTAATCCCCTTAACTGTTGATATTTTTGTATTCTTAGCCAATGCTTTTATTGTTTGTCTATTTTTGTATTTATTGTTAATTTATTATGGACCTGTGAGAGGAAACCTCACGATTTCTTAAATCAAACTTGGATGAAACACGGGGGTGGGGAGGGGGGGGGGGGGGGCTTTATTGTATTAAATGTCTGAAAAGTATTGTATTTTTTACCTAATAATATTAATGTATTGGGGATGTGTGTACATGGAGGTGCACACTGAATGTAAACGGGATTGTATAGGGCTTTCCAGATATCTCTAGACTTCTCGAAGACTGGAGCCCATGCAGGGTGTTTTTGTATAGATCAAAGCACTTAGCAACTTGTGGTTGATCAATCAAACAGCTGAAAAGACATGCGGTGCAGTGAATGTATGGTCATGGTAAGAACTGACTTGGGACACTAAAATACTATTGAATAGGGCATAATGTGGTGTTGTTTTCAGAACATGCTACATCCAGTGGTTTGCCACATCCCACCCCCAACACCCTCAATGCATGTTTCCAGCAGCTTTGACAAGATTTTTAGCATTTCTTAAATATTTCCAGTTGCTACGGAAGTTTTGTTTATGTATATTTCTGTGACTTACCCTTTGTTGGTAGTTCCCTTTATTTCAAGGAATTTACATGGCTACGGTTTTCATTTACAATTACAGTGCTAATCTACTTGAATGTGTTGCTTTCCACAGGTCAGTCTGCTTCAATGTGTCATTCAAGTCTGTAATGATTTTCTGTTGTCATTAATGTAATGTGTTTATTGTTTACATCTCAGTGTTTAACATAAAACGTCTAATGCTAACGCCTACACCAGAATAAGGAATAATAGCACAAATAGTTTGTTTGTTTGTTTAGGCAACAAGCCAGATACTGCCAGACAAACAGTCCATTCTTTTATTCATGGTTTCAATTTTATTATGACCATATTGTATTCATAATCTCAAAATGATGAATTAGGCATTCGTCTCACTATACTTCAGACTTAAGGATTGCAGAGCAAGTGACCCTCTGTCTACAGGTGTGTGTACACACATTATTTGTCTTAGTGCTTACGTTTGGCATGGTCACTTTGTACACAGGCCTCTCTGAATGGCTTTTCGTTGTTTTATCAAGGTTGGCCTCTAAAATAACAATAGTGTATTTATACATGAAGATAATGCTGCAAATAAAATATATTATAAATAATGATAGCAGGGTGTGTATCAGGCCCATCTGATATCTGTTACCATGATTACTGGATTCATATTTAAGGTTATTGGATTCAAAATAAAATGTGTTGCTGAACAATTATATTATGAAATTGTTAGTCTGTTTTTTTGTGTGATTGTGTGAATAAGATCCGCTTCTCAGCAATGTACAGCAACGATAGAGAACTCTGGGTTTGGTCAAAATGACAACATTGCTGATATAGTTTTGCTACTACTGTATACCTATCGATGATCATTCCAGATAATGGAATTTAGACAACGAATCGAGTACCTCACATTGACCACATGGTGGAAGCACATGCTCGCCATTCTCTTGATGGTAAACGAAGAAGAAGAACTAGAAGAGGAAGCCGCTGGCTGCTGCGAAGATTTCGTTAGCTTTGCATTACATCATTGAAATGTGTTGCTAATCGTAGTGAAGAGGTTTACACTACATAGACAACACAAACCTGCCATCATGACAAACGGTAGGTTCGTTAGGTTTTTGGACGATTCAGGAGGATTGGAAGATGCCTAAGACTAATCGCTTGTTTTTTTTTTAGCATGGCAGTTAGCTGTAGACGTGGCCCATGGTCTAATATTGGTGATAATTTGTCAATCCTATTACTTGCTCTAACTTTGTATTGATTCCTATTTATTTACTCAAATTGGAGCTCGACTCTCCTTCTGGCAACGTAGGCCTACGATACAAATATGATCCTGGAAATGGACGTCTGAAGCAAAGAAAGTGTACAAACAAGTTTGACAGGCATCAGATATGTGTTCATAGTTGTTGGGGGTGTAGTTGGCTGCTAATGCTGCTTTTCTTTAAGAATAATTGATGGTGTTAATGATGGTGTTATCCGGCCAATAATTGCTTTACATGCCTTTGTTTTGCTGGGGTTTTAACGGCATCGATGAATGCACAGCGTTGACACACCATGTATATATGTCAACAAGGCATGTTGATTCGCTGAAGTGTATAGCAATGGAAAGTAAAACATGTTGGTTGATATGATCCTGAAGTAGACTTCAGGCTTCGCCACACATCTCTATTGAAGATGCTCTAGTTTGCCACAGCACAATTTCTGGCAAGTCACCTCTTGCATCTTTATATCTATAAGTACTGTAATAGTAATAATGACCATAACACCAATTCCTTTTGGAGACCCTTCTATTCAAAACGACTTGCAGTGAATACATATAGGGCTTAGGGGTTTTGCTCAAGGATGCCTACAGGTAGCTGGCAGACATTAGGGGTTTAACCCAGAACATTTTGGCTGAGAGCCTAGGCACTAAAAGATCTAACACCATGATGTGATATCATATTGCATTTAGTTAGGCCAAACCCATACCTCACTCATCATCTCTGTCTTCTGCCACAGTGTACTCTTTCGATGGCATTCTGGTTTTTGGTCTCGTCTTCATCTGCACGTGTGCATACCTCAAAAAGGTGCCACGCATCAACAGCTGGCTGCTCTCTGAGAAGAAAGGGGTGTGGGGGGTATTTTACAAAGGTAGGTAACACATTTACACAAGAGCTGCAATATTCAATTAGTAAAACATTTCTTGACACTTCTTAATTTATTTTTATAAATTATAGATGATCCTGTAACATGCAATTTGCAATTAAACTGTGCGATGCATTCAAATGTAAAAAAATAATAATAATCTTGAGGGGCCAATATTGTCTTTGAACTTGAACTGAAATTAACTGTCCATTCTGGCTTTATAAATGTTTGGCTATTTCATTTTCCTCAGCTGCAGTGATTGGGACACGGCTTCACATTTCTGTGGCAGCATCCTGCCTATTAATGGCTTTCTACTTGGCCTTTCTAAAATGAGAACTTCACTGGTATGGACCGGATGGGTGTAGAATGGACTTGTGTCATTGGTCGTCGGCTAATCCTTGTATAGTGTATACGTATTGGATTATCTGGCCCATAAAGCCCTATTACCCTTTGTACACATTCTAAGGACTAGCAAATGGAGGCCTCCTCCTACAAAGCCTCCTGTGAAGCCTGGAGTTCCTGACTTCTTCTCCTTCACCTCCTCCTTCTATGTGGGTGCACATTGAACATGCAGTTCATCCGATAGTTATGGCCAACAGGAGAGTGTCTTTCATCCAGGTAGTTGCAACCAATTGGAGAGCATTTTTCATGTCACATGGCGTCAATGCTGAGTCATTCCTGAATAATGCCTTGTTTTTGCCCCCCCAAGAAAATGTTGAATGGAGGATTTTAGCTTTTGTACTGATGAATGAAAGGGTGCTAAACGGTGTATCTTTGTGATGTCCAGTTCCTTAATAGAATAATAATGATCAAACTGTAAATATTTGAATGCATTTGACCAACAGAGAGTTACAGGGGCATACAAAGTATAATACTACATCCCCATTGATCCAAGGGAGTGTAATAGAAAAACAAAGCTAATATATAACGATTTGTTGTGTACACATCTTTTTTTCTTTTCTTTTCATTGGAATCCCTTAAAACTCTTCTACCACTCTGTTTTTAACGTTCTCTGAGTAATTTGCATGTTGTTTGCATCTCCAACATGAAATTACATCATATTAAACAAAGGATACGGTAATATTAAGAAGAAATGAATGATTACAGATGTAAATGGGTGACTGACCTGACGATTAATCGAAATGTCGAATGGGATCTTGCTGATTATCCTGTCAACTATTCCTTGGGCATAATGAAGTCAAAGAAATAAACACATTTCTTATATTATATGAATGATCATCCTTTTATTTTTATTTTTAGTGTGAGTGTTTGGAAATTGATAAGTTTGTAAGTCAGTAAGTAAGTCAAGTTTATTGTCATTCATCCACATACATATTATACAGCTGAACGAAATGGCATTCCTCAAAGGACCAATATTAACATAAAAGTACAATAGTCATGAAACACCATACAGGAATCATAACAAACATTACAGGAAAATGTAAAATGACAAACAACAAACATAACCAAGAAGGCGGGTCTGTGGCATGGTGTGACTGCTGGTGTTTCAAGTTCGGTGTGCACACCCGTTTGTTAACATAGTGACCATTGTAGAATGATTGACAGAATACAACTTATAAAAATGAGATATGCTGATGTGTTAAGGTGGATGGCAGCAGGGTGTTTAGAGGTCTGACAGCTTGAGGGAAGACGCTGTTGCAGAGCTGGTTCTGATGCTGCAAAATCTCCTGCCTGATAGCAGAGGGGCAAACAGTCTGTAAGATAACCTTCCCTTGGTGCGTCAATGAGGCCTGACCTATAGCCCATGGGTCTGTTTTTGTAGTCATTTTTATATTATATTCTATATTCTTGCAGAAATTGAAATATATGTTTATCTTCTTCCCACATATCCAGTCACACTTTTGCCAAAGTTTTCTCTGTTTTGACTGTTAATATTGAATATTGTTTTATATGGGTTATTCAGTGAAGCAGTATGTTAATAATTGGAAGAAAAATGATATTGTCAAACTTGACCTCAATCAGATGTTCCCAAAGGAGAAGTTACAATGTGCCTTGATAGATTCTCACAAACCTAATAGCCTCAAAGTTTCATCCAAAGCACAACAAGGTGTAGCCACAGCCGCAGCCTTGTGTCTACACATAACGATGCCCATGTCCAACTAGTCTCATTCTGAGAAGGAAGGAAAAAACAGCAACTGCATCCTGCATTTTAGAAACAGCTCTAACAGAGACCCAGCCAGTAAAGGAAAAGTACACAGATGAAAAAGAAAATGTTTGAAGAGTTGATGGTTACAGCCAGAGAACTGACTGCACAAGGAGCACGTCTAATGGTGAATATTTTTAGAATGAAACATTTTGCCCATTCCAGAGTTGCTAATAAATGGCACTACACCTCAAGGGAAACAAGTTCTGCCACCATGCCTTACCCCAGGCCTTTTGCTGGAAGTTGTGTGGAAGAGAGTAAATGTTTCCAGCTGGATATTTATCCCAAACGTATGCCAAGACTATTAGAAGTTAAATATGCAAGGACTGCTGACTTTTCCATCCACATTCACCAGAATGCAAAGCCATTAAGTGGGAAACTACTCAGCCATATCTGTAAGTGTTCTTATAAATTGCAGGTATATACTCACATTGGTATGGCAAGCCCTTTTAACATTTAATCAGTTGGGCTGACTAGTAGCAATTTAGTTTTCACTAGTGGTAATGTCAACGTTTTGACTAGTTAAAATGCTAAATTAAGATATCTGTAAAACAGTTTTGACATGTTACAAATATATTTTCACACGTAGAAATTATATTTCGACTAGTCTAAACTGATTTACAGATATCTTTAATTTAATTATAGATATCAGTAATTCCTTTTTCACTAGTAACAATAATGATTACAGATATCTACAATTTAACTTCCACATGTTGAAAAAGGATTGTAACTAGTGGAAATGTAATTACCCATTTCAGATATCAACAATTGCATTTCTGATATGTCCGACATATCAACAAACCATTTCGGATATGTGGGAGTCATATTATTAAAATACCACAAAGCCATTGGTCGACATTTAATTACCAAATTAGTTTAGGATATGTATGTACGTCATTGAAGATATCTACAATTACATTTTGAGTAGTCAAAATTCCTTTTTTTTATATCTAAAATTCAATTCTGACTAGTTATAAAAGGAACTGTGCATAATAATACTGGGAATATACATACAATGCAATCTTGGCTGCAAATGTAGTTTTCTACCTCGCGCGAGATTGTTATTTTCGTGAGCGCGCGCTGTCACCGACGGAGTGACGTAGGTGAGCGGAGTGACGTAGGTTACGTTTTCACAAGACGAAGCAGGATCGGAATTTACGTAGGGGAAAACCTAGTGGCTGCTGCTGCTGGTGTCTAGAAGGTCTCCAAGAAAAAGTCGTTTGAAATCGCCTTCCACCCCGTCGTGCACGGAGGGAGATTTAGAAAAACTGCAAAGTGTTTGCACGCCGAAGACATCCGATTATTATTGAATGCAGAAACGTCCCGATTGATTGTTGTTGTTTTTTCTACGGGACACCACCACCACCACACCGTGCGAGGAGAGCAGAAGTTTGGACTCGCTTGTTTTTCTCTGCGGGGCAGGCTATTCTGCAGGAATGTCGCAGAACGAGAGACCCACGTTTTATCGACAGGAGCTCAACAAAACGATATGGGAGGTCCCGGAGCGGTATCAAAACTTATCCCCGGTCGGCTCTGGTGCTTATGGATCTGTGTGGTAAGGAAACCGTTGAGAAAAGACAAACACAATGCGTTATGCAACCGGTTGTGACATTACGCCTAAACATGTTTTAACCATTGTTATTTTCTGTTATTCTACATATATTAAGAAACGGTATACTGTCGTTTCGGTGCACATGGTGGTGCATGCTTCGGTGCTATTCGCGTCTCTTCGGCTGGTTGGGATTATTATTGTTTTCGTGCATATTCTTTAGCTATTGTTGTTCATATCCTGTGGTTTTCAGAGTTGAGGGTGACTGCCTCGTGCACAATAGCAGTAATAGATTTTATATGATTCGTTTTTTGTGGATGATATATAAAGATGGACGTTCATGCTTTTAGAACCATGACAAAGTCCATACATTTTTCTTGCATCAACCATCAAGCGGGCATGCGAATCTAGTTTTACAATGTTATTTATGTGTCCATATGTTTGCGTCCACTCACAATCGCAACGGACCTGAAGTAGTACTGCTGGAAATTACATTTTCCGCTTTCTTTTGCAGGCTACTCCGTACTTGGGGGGAGGGGGGCATCGCATGCATTTATTTAGTCTACATTACAGTTGGGAAACCGTGTCACATGGTTTTCGGGAAAGGGGGCCTCGTCCATACTAGGCTCTTGCAACAGAACTCCAATCGACGATGATGAGTCTAGAATGATGTCACCCTTTCTCCCGTTGTTGTAGCCATATGACTCATAGTCCCGAGATTAGGTGGTCGCCTCAGCAGCCTGAGCCGTCAGTTAGTCATCACATAGACCTACCCAGGGACGGAGCAGATCACACCTTCGCCCTGCCTATTTGTCTGCCCCAAGGGGGTAATGGGCCCACTATAGTGCAAAATGGTGGTGGGACCCATAAACGTTTAACTTGGTAGATTCACTGTGCCCATACACACGTTTCACTTATTGCAAATTGTTTGGAAAATGACGGAACATTGGATTTTATAATACAATATAATGCTATGTATAATCATTCAATTTGGTGGAGGCTTCATCCATAAAAGTCTTGCAACAGAGTGATGGTCCAATGGGAATATTTAATGGGTGCAAAGATAATTTATGGGCGTAGAGGCCTTACTTCTGGTCTGGAAAAGATAAACAGAATCTATGACACCGTGCCTGTTTGGAGCCTGCAGATCACCTGCTTTCTTCAACCTCTCTATTGATTATCCAATCAACGGGATCGGACACAATCACATGTTTGCCTTGAGCTTGAACCCGTCTTTATTAGCATTCGCTTCAACCACTTGCAAAAGTATAGCCTACTACATTTGCTATTACTTTAAATCTGAGATCAGAGTTGTTCTGAGGCAGCATTGTGATTTATCGTAAGTGTAAAGATGTCCAAGAGGACCGTGGTGATAAAAGAGCGGCATATAAGCCTTATTGTTAACATACTTTAAGAGCGTTGTACTGATTGTATCGAGAGTAAAACATATCGCTGATTAATCAAAGGCATTGGGTTGTATTACAGTCATACTAGGAAGTGTGACAAGAGTATCACGCACAGTTCTCATGCCGTTACAAGAAACACTAACTATTACAACTACTATTACACATTTCAATACTTGCTGAAAGCTCAAAGTAAAAAGGTGATGAGAGTGAAGTCAAGGTTTGAAGTTGTTACCTTGTCATTCAAATTGTATAATCCATGGCCATTCTAATCAGAAGTTGTCATATTTTGCATAGGCCTACTGAGCCTCTGGTCCTCATACTTTAACTTTCTATTCCCTATAAAATGGTTGCGTGGCTTTTTACTTTTTTGTTGCAGCCCACAAGTCCCCATGCATGGTCCGTAGGGGTCTGCCTATGGTTAGCCACAGTGAAGAATAACCTACAGTAGAGTCCTATAACTATCGGTTTGCCAAGAAAAAACAAAAACAATGCTTGACAAACTAGAATAAAGGCGGTTCATATACTGCTTATCCCAAAATATATCCACACACCCACATTGGGTATTGACCTCAGAAACCTTGAGAAACGACATGGTTCGCCTGAGGGGAGAACAGCATATGTTATTTCTTTCACCATTTCCCACCATCTTTCAATTTGGCTAAGGAATCGAAAACGGAATTGTCGGAAGTGGTTGGCTGTAGCTACGGCAGGGAGCAGCCTCTGGCATGTTGTGGGCCGTGTACATGCCGTGTGCGCGGCGTCTCACACATTCCAGTTAAGTAGCACATGTCTCTTGTCGTCTGGAGCAAGATAAAAAAGACCAGGAGGGACACAAGGAGCAGGCCCGTGTCACTCGGTTCACTGGCAGCAGCAGGTAATGATGATTACGACCTGGCTGCTCCTCGTTCTTCTAATGCTGGCCCTTTTTTTAACAATGGCCTTGTCTCTTGGCCTCTCCGCTACTTTTACTGCCCACTTTATAGACCTACGTTATTGCACTTGCATTCATCTCAGCCTAATTGGAATTTGCTGCTGTCTCCGCTTAGAAGCGTTCTGTTTGCTCTGCTGTTTGGCGGACACACATGCATGTACACACACGCACGCACACACAGACACATGCGTTTATACTGGTGCATGTAGGGCCTTGTGCAGTGTGCGCTATAACGCCATTACTTTTCATCTTGGCGTTTCATCTTATTCCCAAGAGTTAGGGAATTAAAGTTGTGCACGTCTAGCAAGAGTTTTTTGTTTTTGTAACCATGTTATTGATCTAAGGAATGTGACTGCTACCACCACCTGCAAGTCGGGAGTGCCAGTGTGTTTGTTGTCCCTAGATGAGATGCCTCCGATATTTGAATACGTTTGTAGAGCATTTGACCTCACAGTGTGTGTGTGTGTGTGTGTGTGTGTGTGTGTGTGTGTGTGTGTGCATGTCTGTGTGTGTCCTTGTGCTTGCTTGTATGTGTGCACTTGTGTCAGTGTGTGCTTTGTCTTGCTGTGCCTTTTATGATGACCAGAGTGAAAGTAAGCACAGTGCCCTCATGTGCACTGCTTGGGTGCAACGTGTAGCCAGCTGCTGCTCCTTGCATGACTTTCGCCTCACTCTAATGGAGTTCTGGTTATTTATGGTAGTGCCACTGAATATTAAATCATTATGCTTAAATTGGTCCTATGAAACATGCTTGCTTGTATCGAGCAAAAGAAACGCTTTTTCATGTTAATGCAGTGAGTGCGTTTACTTTTAGAGAAGACGGATGGATAATTGAATCCATATTTTCATGTATCTTACATTGCGACATTCATATTTTCGTTTTTGAGATGCTTATGTATCAAATATCAAGCTCATCGAGTTCTATTCCACGTCTCTGCAATAAACACCTTTTCAAGTATACCAGTATGTCATGTATGGGTTTTGACCCCTGTGCATTCAAGCACATAAACACATAATGACTCTACTTCTCTCCATACATTACAGAGGTTTTATAGTCTTGAAAGGGCACCAATAGGATTAACATGCCTGAGGGCTAAACATGTCTGACTAACTATTGTGGAGAAACGATGATTGCCCAATGATTCTACCTGGGTATTGTGTTGTCAATGACTACACAATGTGTAATCACACACGGTGTGGTTATTAAGTTTTCATTTAAATGAAGAGCTGTTTCTATGAAACAAACCGGAGCAGGTATGTTTGACAACGGGTGCTTGGCTGACTGGCTATGTTACCCCAGGGCATATTGTGTTGTATGATGCATGAATTGAAAAGCTCAGTATTAGCGCCACCTATGCTCTTCTTAACAGGAACACCATGTTTTCTCAGCTCCATTCAAGGGGCCGCGAGTTCATGTTTTTAAAATGGATACAAAAAAATAAAGCATAGTTATCTCTCTATCAGCGTTTTGCTGCACAATTCTAATCGAACTTTCTTATTGGGTTCATGATGTCTGAAACAACTGTTTGGCTTTTTCTCTCTCTATATCTGTCTCTCGTGTTCTCTCATCCTCTCTCTCTAACTCGCTCACAGCTCGGCATATGACGTGAAGACTGATCTGAAGATAGCGGTGAAGAAGCTCTCCAGACCATTCCAGTCCATCATCCACGCCAAGCGGACCTATCGAGAGCTGCGGCTGCTCAAACACATGAAGCACGAGAACGTAAGTCAAACCTCTAGACCAGGGGATCCCTGCCTTTCTCAGGCCGTGACCCACCAAGGCTGTAGAGCTTTTCACCCAGTATCTACCAAATATTCAGTGCGGTAAAATATGCAAAGCGTTCACATTACCATGTCATTGTGATCTTCTTAAATACAAATGATCAAACAAAACAAACAAGGCATGTAGGTCTTGTGGCCCTGACCCTACACTTTTAAAACCTCTCCTAGAGAGGGAAGAAGGCTTTTATATATGTACATACACACATATTTGAATAGTGAACAAATGTTCAATATTGATACCAAAGCCCTGGTGTGAAGAAAAAAAAAACCACAACACAACTCACCCCGCTCTTCTGTAAAACCTAGCTTGTTGTTGTGCATTTGTTATTGTTGATTCCGAGCTAAGGACCACGTTTGCCAAGGAAAACAAGCTCTTAATATGATGTGTTAACGGGGGTGACCCGACAAGCTAAAATTGGAAACTTTACTTTTAAAGACTAAAGCCCAATACGAGCGTTAAATGTTGTGTTCCCTCCTATCCTTGTAATTATGGGGGAGGACCGCAATCCCCACTCCTACTGAGAGGATAACAAAGCATTTTGGTAGTCTTACAACCTGTGTGAGTCAAACAAAACAAGATGCCAGCCCATGCCGCTGTGTGCGATGCGTATAACGCTAAGCTGCTACGGCAATAACAGGAATTACCCTCACTTAGCTTCCAGAAGCTAAGTTATTTAACCCTGGTTGTCTGTTCCAATACCTGTGTTTCTGTGTATTCACCAAAACAACAGAAATACTTGGCCCTTATTCCTGCTCCACTGTAACCAGAGAAGAAGAAAAAAGGATTAATGTCAACTCGATTGTCTGCCGTGATGTGTAATTAAATGCTTGGCGGTTTGTTAATCAGAGTTCAAATTGTGAAACGTGAAGGGCTGTTGCATGTATGTTAATGCCAGTGCAGCACTGTAGCGACCTGCTAACGCGAGGGCACTGCATGCAATGAAGACAAACAGGCTCATGAAAGTGAGGACTCGTGCTCTCAGTTCCTACTCTCCACAAAACTGATTTCTAACGGAAAGCCAGATATTTTTTTTCCCCTGCTGACTAAGCAGGGGAAATTTGTATTGCATTGTACTTGTACGCTTGCTGCTGTGGCACCCTTGAGAAGGGGGGGGGGGGGGGGGGGGGGGCGCTCAGACACTTGTTAACCCTTTACTGCCATATTTACCGGACAATGCATGAACAACAAAGCCCCATGAATGCATGGGAAAAAATCGATTACACGCCACCCCTTCAATTCGGAGAGGGATTTTCAAGTTCGTTTAGTTGGTGTTTTATGTTGTAATGATTGATGACTGTCGTCCAGACTCTGTTATTAGGAAATATAGGCTTTGGTGAAACAAAGTCCTATGAATGCATGTGAAAGTCTGTTTCACCCACCCACCAGCCATACAGTGCAAACAGGGGGATTTTCAAGTCTGTTGGTTTGTATTATGTTGTAATGATTTACGACGTATGTCAGCCGCATTCTGTTATTGGGAAATATAGGTTTTGACAAAGCTCTGCTTTCAACTCGCCCTAAATCCCTCTGTTATGAAAAGCAGCCTATGCAATACGTGTGGGCAGTGCAACGGGCGTGGGGGTGAGATTATGCTGTTCCTGTTGCCAGGAGACTCCATGGGTTCTCGGTTCTTTTGATAATAAGAGTGGACCAATCGGCTGTTTGTTTTGGCTCTTGTCTGCCAATAAGCGGCATGTTGTTGCCCTGCGTGGGCGGGCTGCTTCTGTGTTTTGAAACATCATACCCACCCCAGTGCCTCCCCCGGGGGAGAGAGGGGGGTGGGGGGGTGGGACAGCTTGGCGTTGGATCCTATTGACTTCAAGCTGCCTGCGTACGTGCCGGCACACGTGCACTAACATTACCTCTTTTTTTTCTTTCTCTGCTTGTATTGCAGTCAACTCGCAAAACGCGGCTGCCAGCAGCCTGCAGTATTTGTTATTGTATCAATAGTCTTTTTCTTTTTTCTTTGTCTCTTGTCTTTTTCTTTTTTCTTTGTCTCTGAAATGTGCAATGGCGTTCTCTGCTCTGCGTGGATTTCCTGTTGTTGTGCAGTCACAGTCCGGCTTCCCACGGGGAGCGCTTTTTAGAAGACGGGCCAGCAGAAAGTCCCACAAATGGTGTGCTCACGTTTGTTAAATGACATGCAGATGCACTCCAGCCCTGCCTGTCCTCACCCTCAGTACATAAGAACAGACAGTCAACATCCTGGAGTAATAACCACATGTATCAGGCACTGCGGTAGTGCATTGGGCTGTGGTTTGCATACACTCCGGATAACGTTAACACATTTTAATGTTGCCCAAATGAATTTGCTATTGTAAAAGTTGATAGTTTTCGTTTTTATTTTTGATATTGTCTGTTTGACTCTGTATTTTTCACGATGCATGTTCTTGTAAGAATATAATTGTCCAGGTGCAGCAGGCCACCGTCAAAGCCTTTAAGGTGACCTACTTCAAATACACTGAGGGAAAATTAGGATGGGTTCCTTTACAAGCACTTTCATGTTCTTCCAACAGGGATTTTTACTCACTTTACATTTAAAATGGAAACGTTCAGACTCTTGATGTCAGCATGGTGATAGTATCAAGTGGACCCAATTATTTGGGTGTTAAAGAGGGTTGAGAGTAATCACGCTCCATCTGACCTTTTGACCTTTCTGTTTTCCAGGTGATCGGTCTATTGGATGTGTTCTCACCAGCCACAAGCCTTGAGGAGTTCACTGATGTGTAGGTGATTTTTTTTTAATTCCTCTACCAGCCGTTTAAAAAATAAATAAATATATATTTTCAATTTCATATAAGTACATCAGAATTTTCCGTCTCCTAATTTCATCTCTGTAGCGTCCCAACACACAAAAGGCCATATTCTTAAAACGTGTTCTGCACACGAAAGGAGTCTACCATGTCACAAGTGGTCGTTCAATAGGTGACTGGAAGGCTCGTGTGTGTGTGTGTGTGTGTGTGTGTGTGTGTGTGTGTGTGTGTGTGTGTGTGTGTGTGTGTGTGTGTGTGTGTGTGTGTGTGTGTGTGTGTGTGTGTGTGTGTGTGTGTGTGTGTGTGTGTGTGTGAAGAATACACAGTCAGCAACCTTGAATCCTCTGAAGGTGGGTGCGCAGGCAATGTGGAGATGTGTGTGTGACGAGAGCACGCCCTCTTATTGCTCGCTAAACAACAGCCAAACATGTTCCACTTGACTCTCTCCCTCTCTCCATGAGCAGCAGTGGATGGAAAACAGTAAGGCGAGGGAACACAATGCTTCCCACAGATGGAGGTGTTTTCTGCAAATGCCCGCCAAGCCTCGCTAATCTCACTGTTGATCAGTTCGCTGTGCACACAGCAGGGATGTAGCCTATGTAAACTCGAGAGAGAGAGAGAGAGAGAGAGAGAGAGAGAGAGAGAGAGAGAGAGAGAGAGAGAGAGAGAGAGAGAGAGAGAGAGAGAGAGAGAGAGAGAGAGAGAGAGAGAGAGAGAGAGAGAGAGAGAGAGAGAGAGAGAGAGAGAGAGAGAGAGAGAGAGAGAGAGAGAGAGAGAGAGAGAGAGAGAGAGAGAGAGAGAGAGAGAGAGAGAGAGAGAGAGAGAGAGATTAAAGTAATTGGATATTTTCATTTCTGTAAATATCTACAAGCCGCAAAGCCAGGTGTTATTAGCGAAGTTATTGACCGCACACCATCTCTAGCATCTCTTGTCCGTCATAACAAAGTTTTGTGACTCCCTTCATATTTATAGGTATCTTGTGACCCACCTGATGGGGGCGGACCTCAACAACATTGTTAAATGTCAGAAGTTGACTGACGACCACGTCCAGTTCCTCATCTACCAGATCCTCAGGGGGTTAAAGGTCAGTCTTCCATCCCTATCTGTCCCATCCTGGGTTAGAGGGCATCCCCATCCACCAGTTTACAAACTAAAACATACTTAAGATGTGTACGTCAGAATCCTGTCAGTAGGGTCGTGAAAATAGCTTAGTGTAAATACATTTCCACATTGCTTTCCCTTTTTTTAATACACCACCACCAGTCCTGGAAAATGTGTTTAGATCAATTAAAGCACTGTAGGCTATCTTGAACTCTAGCCACAGCTTAAAGTTATTACTGTGTACTCCATAATCACATTTACGAAGGCTTGTAATAACCCTAGAGCATTCACCATGCTTTGATTAAAAAAGGAATACGAGGCTGTCACATGAACTACATGACTGGTGTTAAAACCCAAATTGGTGTTTGTTGTGTTGTTTTTGTACAATAGCGTTGCTTATTTAGTAATTATCATCTAGGGATAATCAAAAATAATATTCATTATTTCTCTACAGTACATCCATTCAGCAGATATCATCCACAGGGTAAGTACCTGCCACTTAAATGTGTGTTTCAAGTGTTAAGATATTGAAGTACAATGTATTTATCCTTTTCTAGAAAACCTCTATGTGGGCCATTCCAGATTTTCTTTTTAAGGAGGATTGTAGAAGCCCAATTTAGAATTCAATGTTATGATGCTGATGACTCAGAAACACATTCAGGGACACAAATTCACATTCATTGCATTCAAAAGTTGCGATAAAGAAAACAATTAACATTCTCAACAACTCTGCTGTCCAAATGACAGATTGCATTTTACTTCTTTAAAATAATGATGTATTTCCCAGTAAAACAGGCAGGGCTCAAACACAGGAGGAATTTCATCCGTATCTGACCCATCGGGATTTTATTGTGAGAACTGGGAAAACACGTTAGCCAGCTGTGTGTTAGCCCAGGCTTTATTTGAGGGCGGGGTGTGTCATGATGACATCATCGAGGGGAAACTTGCTTATGTCATCATGAATCACACACACACACAACAAATCTCCAAGAAAGAGTTGAGAGTAACTAAATGAACAGATTCAATTGGAAAACAATTTGAATGCTTTGTTGAATAGGTGAATGGTTTGGCTGTGACTGTGAGCTAACCATGCCATGTGTTCCTTTCATGGGGTCTTTTTTTTTGTTGTTGAAGGATCTGAAACCCAGCAACCTGGCAGTGAATGAGGACTGTGAGCTGAAGGTAAAAGACTACTAAGACTGATTGAATAACTCGTCATCGTTATTTAGTTATTCTATTGGGTTCTACAAGATACAAATCACATTGATTACACAACTTTTGTTTTTCCTCATCGACACCCCCCCTCCCCCCCTCGCCCTTCCCTTGTAACCACACTAACTCACACATGCTCTCTCTCTCTATCACTCACCCACTCTCTCCATCACTCACACACTCTCTCTCTCACTCTCACTCTCTCACTCTCTCTACCGGCTCTGTTAAACCCGTTTAGATCCTGGACTTTGGCCTGGCCCGGCACACCGACGACGAGATGACGGGCTACGTCGCCACGCGATGGTACCGCGCACCGGAGATCATGCTCAACTGGATGCACTACAACATGACGGGTACACACACACACACACACACACACACACACACACACACACACACACACACACACACACACACACACTCAAACCTGTTTGTTAGGAACACCCATACTAAAGACTGCTATACACTACTGTAGTGTGAACAAAAGGATAAGACAACGATGAATTCGTCCAGATAAGCGTATGTGGAATTGCTGGCTGGGCACGCGCACACCCTCTCTCCCTCCTTGCCAGTGCCGCTCATTCCCATGTGCACTGGCAGCACCCTGAGAGATCAGCTTTGATGTTGGAAGCTCAAGCCCTTAGGGCGCAAATAACGTTAGCTGGCGTTTTTAGTCCCAACAATCACCTAGGATACAGACTTTTGTTTTTTTGTTTGTTTTGTTTTTCTGGCAGAAGATCAGGTTTTGCCGAACACACACACACACACGTTGTTATTGTTAATTTCTACGACCTTGGTCACACACTTGTCGTTTCAATGCGAATTTTATCCTGCGATCAAGCCAGGACGCGTTGACTGTCAGGTCTGGACAGTCCCAGATCGGATCCGGCTCACGTTGTTATCCGATGAGTTAGACCACATACCGAGGTGTCAGGCTCGTATTCTGAGCAGATTGCATAGGTGTATGGACAGCAGTCTAGGAACATTGGGGGCAGAGTACTGGCTATGTCATTAAAACCTACCTACTGCCTACACGGAGCCCACCAGGATTCTCCCTGTATGCGGGGATTGCGTAGGCTGCTACCAATATTTTGCACTGAAGATGGATTCAAATAAGTTGTGGGGTTTAACCGAGACTCCATACCTGTTGGTGTCATGGTCAGATGCCATTGTCCAGGCTAAGAGAGTCACGTCCAGCGTGTCCGAAGTTGCACTCGCTATACTGGAGTCTTTAATGTAATGTGCTACTCTCTCCTTAGCAATGCACATCTGGTGCGGGCCCTACCAATACGTACCATTTGAAACAGCAACCAATACATAAGGCCTTGTATCAGAAGATTTATTTGACCAGGAAGTATTTTTGCTGGCATTCAAGTATCAAGTGTGGACGCCAGATACGATCACAAAAGTCGTGTTGAAATGAAAATTGTAACGGATGCCTAAGTTGACCTGTTTGTGTGTTGTGTGTTCGGGGGGGGACATAGTGGATATCTGGTCGGTGGGCTGCATCATGGCGGAACTTCTCACCGGACGAACACTCTTCCCCGGCACTGACCGTATCCTTTCATCATTGTGTGTGTACGCTGTTTCACATCTAAAAACTGTCCGTGTTAATGCAGTAGGTATATAACAAAGTTGTTAAATAGTGTGTGTGTTTTAAAGGGACTCCATGATCAGAGAGAGAGAGAGAGAGAGAGAGAGAGAGAGAGAGAGAGAGAGAGAGAGAGAGAGAGAGAGAGAGAGAGAGAGAGAGAGAGAGAGAGAGAGAGAGAGAGAGAGAGAGAGAGAGAGAGAGAGAGAGAGAGAGAGAGAGAGAGAGAGAGAGAGAGAGAGAGAGAGAGAGAGAGAGAGAGAGAGAGAGAGAGAGAGATGGTCAAATATATCAACCTGCTGCTCACTATGGGTGATTCTGTTTTATGGGTATTCTGGATTATGGCCGTAAAAAAGTGTTCTGAAATATTATCAAAATGGGCAGAGGGCCAACGCATTGCATGTAATTTCAAAGTTCAGTACAATGTGATTGAGTTTTACTGTCTCATTTGTCATCTAATTATAGTCGTATGGTCTGAAATAACCATAATCACTTTTCGGTTCAGTAACACGTCTACAACTACTGTTGACAGACATGCTAAAATACATTAAGCAAGAACGTTTACTGATGGTGTATGTTAGTTTGAACGTGGGCTACTTGAAGAATTTGGCCGGTTTGTTCAGACCCCAGGCACATTTTTTACATTGTCTGTCCAGATGTAAATCAGCCGTGATTTTTGTTCAACTCGCCTCCTCTCGCGATGTAGACGTTGTCCGAAACTGGGCAGTGTGTGATCAATTGAAATCAATTATATTCCAAACGAACTGTGCACTGATTGGCTGAGTTCCAATCAGTGAAAACAACGGACCCTCCTACACAGACCCTTGCGAGTTATTGAAATTTTAAGCGCAGCCACCATCTTCGCTCAGAATTCGAACTCACGTTCACATTCAATCTTCAAGATGGCCACTTCAAATGGTCTCATTTGAGTCTTTCTTTTTTCAGGTTTACGACCAATCTTATGAGAATATAGGATTTAATACATGTATTGTCTTTTTGACGTATTGAGTGTGTATTTGAGTGTTGTCCACGCTGCTGTGGGTCTCCTTGATTGGAAACCAAAGATATAAACCAGCTGCAGCAGATAATGCGCCTGACGGGGACGCCCCCCGTCTCTCTCATAAGCAGGATGCCCAGCCATGAGGTGAGACCACACCTAACCCTCACCTCGAGACGACCGCCACACAGCCACCCTCCATACTCCATACATGACCAAGCAACTACGACCATTCAACTATAGATCCAGAGTTCTTTATTGGCTCTCAGCATCGACAGAAATAGTCACCGTTAGACTTAGACAGTCCCTATACAATCCCTACCAACATGTTTTACCAGTGATCATTTCATAAAAAGCTTCATGGAGTGAATAGATGAGATGTGGGTCATCAGGGATGCCCCTAGCCGCAAGCGACTAAGAGGCAGTTTGCATTACGCCCTCTTATTCGCAATTCTTTCTATGGAGTGCACTATTCATGAAAAATAAGTCTTATCTGATTGTACTGTATCGACATGCCTTTGGTTTCACAAAAATCAACGTTTGTCATGTGTGAGAAACTTTCTGTCAATAAGACTGAAGTGTTCATTCACTTCAGAACACTGACAAACACTTCAGACTCATTTACAGAAGGTTTTGCTAACATTGATGAATACAAGCCAGTGCCTTTCTGCCCTTATGAGGTCAGTCAGTACTACTAGTTCAACCTGTTGCAGCCTTGTGCAGTTCATTCTATGGCTTGTCACAGGAGAGTCGGATGTGTGTTGCCAATCTGGGGCCTCCATCCTTGATGGCGCTGCCTTTGATTTCTCATCAGAATGGCATCCCTTGTGCACAGTAACATTGAGCATTTAGATACTAGAGACCTTAGACTTCTCTGTAACCCTGTCGCAGATACTTCCTTCTTGAGTTAACATTCATAATGGAAGGGCAAACTGTGCAGTGTGTTTGCTGTGGTTAACAATGTTGATCCAGACTACTTGGCGCATGCTTGATGATTTGGTGTTGATGCTCTCTTTTAGCATATTTTTCCACATAACGTCATGTAAATGTTTGCAAATTATTTTGTGTTTGTGTCACAGGCAAGGAACTACATCAACTCACTTCCTCAGATGCCAAAGAGAAACTTTACTGATGTGTTCATCGGAGCCAACCCGCTCGGTAGGTTCAGGTTCAAACTGAGTAGCGCATGTATTAATGGCTCTGCGCTCTGCCTCCCTCTACTGGTGGAAGACAGGATTGTTGTCGTTAAACAATTAAACAAGAGATTTCTTCGAGGCACCCCTAAAATAATAATACGTAAATGTAAAGTATTACCGAGAAGGCAAAGTACTTGGGAATGCTTATGAATAATACAATAAAACATACACACACGCATATATACAAGTGATTATAAGGAGGATAGAAGTGTGTGTGTGTGTGTGTGTGTGTGTGTGTGTGTGTGTGTGTGTGTGTGTGTGTGTGTGTGTGTGTGTGTGTGTGTGTGTGTGTGTGTGTGTGTGTGTGTGTGTGTGTGTGTGTGTGTGTAATGAGGATAGAAAAAATCACCTCAATAAGCAAATCTGCGAAAGTCTGTTTCCAGACGTGATTAACTGGGTCTAAGAACGAGGGTTTTAGTTTATAAATGGAAGCTCTGGTGTGGAATCTCTGTTCTGTTCCGTCTCCATATTAGCCTGGCTGGCTCATCAGTGTTTGACCTGGTTCTTTGTGTGGTGTTTCCCCAAGCGGTGGACCTCCTGGAGAAGATGCTTGTGCTGGACACGGACAAGCGAATCACAGCCTCCGAGGCCCTGGCCCACGCCTACTTCTCCCAGTACCACGACCCGGACGACGAGCCTGAAGCCGAGCCCTACGACCAGAGCTTCGAAAGCCGTGAGCTGGAGATCGAAGAATGGAAGAGTAAGTGGTACCTCTACCGCAGCTAAATGGACCTGTGGTATTAATTAATAGTTGAGTCTATGAAATATCGTGAACATACAAACGTGGTCTCTTAGATGTGCTGCTTTGCCTTACGAGCAGCCAAGGAGAAACTATTACTACTAGTTTTTATTCATCGGATTCATAATAGAAACCAAATACATCTATAAGCAGCAGATGTTTAGTATTTTATTTGAAAAAATTAAAAATGACAAACTATTCATCATTGATCAAGTTTACAACAAAAGAAAAGATTTGATTAATCGACCAATCGATGAATGGACTAAGCGTTGAAGCGATAAGCCGAGCAACTTGAGTAATGTAATGGGAGAGTGGGTGGAAAGCTTACAAACGAGACCTTAGTCTTTGATGACGTGAAAACCAAAATGGACGACGTGATGTGTGATCTTTCAGGACTGACCTACGAGGAGGTGGTGAGCTTCGAGCCGCCGCCGGATGACGGAGACGAGATGGAATCCTGAGGGGATGGGCGCTTCCATCCTGAGCAACACAACACACACTAGGACTATCCTTAGAACACACACACACACACACACACACACACACACACACACACACACACACACACACACACACACACACACACACACACACACACACACACACACACACACACACACACACACACACACGAAATGACATTCAAGTGCCTGTCATCGATACGATTATTTGTATGGAACACAGTGATTTCAGGGGGGTTCCGAACTATAACCTTTTCACTTCATTTATGCCTTCCATATCCTTCCTCTACAGTTTGTTTCCCACACTTTTCTCCTGCCCTTCCACTCCCATCAGTCCAAGGCAGACTTTGAATCCAAGCACATTCTCCTTAGTTTGTGTGTGTGTGTGTTTGTTATTTTACTACCTTTGTGGAGTCACAGAGACCCTGTGAATATCACAAAAAGACTTATTTGAGCCACATGTTTAAATACTATTTTAACAGATGTAATTCTAGTGACAATGTCATCACATGGTCTCTTAACTTATGGCCACTGTCATCACAGCTGCCATAACAGAGTAGATATCCTAATTGCCAAGAACCACTTCCAGCCGAACCTAAACGTGGACCCAGGATTTCAACTCCTTACTCTCTGGGAAAATGTATTTTAAACATGAATACATACATGAAGTTCTCGAGGATGCAGAGTATCTAAAGACGTAGTTAACTGTTAGACTGTTAACATAAGAGACTTGAGGCTAAATGTATTTATTAGTGTTAGAGATTAGATCCTATTTATTGACTTGCATAATATTAACAGTAAATAGAGAGTTAGCTGTTTTTACATCCCTTTGACCTATTTTACATTCTTGAATCCTTGTATTTCTACTGAGGTTGCTCTCTTCCATCAAAATAAAAGTACAGACTGAGCATAGACACACTTATGGGATTGAAAATACAGTCAATTTTCTAAAAGCCAACCAGTGAAGTGAGTCAATTACTATCAGTACTTGTAAATATAACATAAGGGCACCCCCACCTGACATAAGTTACCGTATCTGTGTTGAATTCACAATCCACTAAAGATCCACCAACACTGGATTTATCATTAAAAAAAATCTTAAGGCTCTAAACCAAGCATACTATATAAGGATCTAGCTGTATAAATGCCTAAAGAACTATCTAAAGAAATAATTGGCAGTAGCAAAGCCTTCAGGGTTATTTGCTAGTGTTAAAATTCAACATTGCTTATTTACGTGGGATAGACTTGGAGACAGTTACCAGACAATTAGCAGTCTTTTAGTCAGCCTTCTCCCCAATGTCCTAATGTTTCTACTCTGTTTGCTTTCTTAAAGCACTTCCTGTTATGGTGCCCCCGGCCAGTGTTTGTGGGGGGAGGGAGAATTGGTCAGCCGTCTCACAGCTGTTTTTCATTAATGCGAGATGGAGTCAGATTGGGTTATTATACATGTTTTATTTCTTTTTAAAACCTGGATATTATAACTTTGACTTCAATCATATATTCCCCATTTTGGATGTGTTTATATTTATGTTTATTGAATGTTGGGCACAGACCTGCTCTGTATTTATGATCTTTTGTTATCTGTCTTCTGTATATTGATGTAAAAGAGAATATTGTGTTTTTTTTGTCAATTTTCAAGATTTTCTATTTATGGAGAGTTTCAACCTATATCAGAAACCACAACTATATCAGTACTTTATCAGTAACTTAAGCCATGGTGACTGCAGCTGTAACTTGTATATCAAAACAAATGCTTGGAAGCCATTTGAATAGTTGGATGATTGAGCTCGACCAATTACATTCCAACACATTGTTTTTATTACAGTTGCTTATGTCAACGTGTGAAATTGTCACAATTTCAGTGAAAGCTGTTGCCTGATAAATGTTTTTATATATTTTGACCAGCTAGTTTGTCCACACACTGATTACTAAACACATTTAAGGTTCTTAAACTATTTGAGATAATTTCAAATTATTGGTGCATTTAGAGCTAAACTTATCCCACTGAGGAGACTACCATGTCCACCTTAACTGGAGCTTAATGGCTGTGAATCGTATGGCTACTGTTTACCAAACACGGCTGCTTTTATTTATATCAAAATTAAATTAAGTGTGCATGGATTATTTGAGCATTTACATACTTTCTGTTGACATACAAGTTATATCCACAGTTGCCATGAACCAATCAGAAGCTTGTTTTTCTTCATCAGCTACAACTTTGTTCAGTTGTTGCTTGAGCTAATGTATGATATTATTTCTTATGTGTAAGATTGATCTAATTCTGTGATTCTATTATACTTGACAATTTTTTTAATGCTACAACTGGATGCATTTGCAGATTTAAGTACTTTACTCTGGAGATTCTTCACCGCATTAGTTTTAAGGCACATTTTTGTAGTTTGAAGTGTTCGTTTACTCACTGAATGCTGATGGGCAATTTTTAAGCGGCATCATTTGTAGATTTATCACAAATATATACATTTTGGGCAATTGGTTAGGCCCCAATGTCAATACAATAAGTTATTCTCATTGCGGTATTTCTTGGTTTACATGTTTTTACTTTTGAATGGAATTTTCCTATATTCTTTGCTTGATTCTATTTCACTATAGCAGGCCATGCCACCTGTAAATATGATCATTAAAAATAAAGGCAACTATTTTCAACAATTAGTTTGCAGCACTTTTAACTGCCTTACAAATATATTAGACTACAATCAGGCCAGTAGGTGGCAGAATAACAAAGGCATTGACCATGAGATGTACAATCGTATTATCTTCTAAATTGATATCATCAATGACGAAACCACCGTTTTTCAAGCCAAATTGATCTTTTTTGTTGTTGTTTTTTCGCAACCTCTATCTAATACCTGGTAATGTGTTAGGATCACTTTAACGAATCGAATTGTATATATGCTGTACTTCGCAGAAATACCATTATAGAAATGAACATCTAATTATGTAGGCTATGTGTATATAAAGTATAGCCAACGCAACAGTGTGCGACTGAGCGAGGGCTTTTGGAGAGGAAATAAATCATGCAGCGCAGAATAATACGCATGCGCTTTGCGGTACACCGCTTTTGCCCTATCCCCACAATTTGACAACAGACAGTCTCCTATCCCGCCATCAGTATGGAAAGAAAAGGTGAAGTATGACGACAAAGGCTCTTTCAGTTTAAATACAATGGGGGGACATGTCTCTCATCCAGCACTAGTTTCTGAAAGTTTGCCGACGCGATGTGGCCGCTAAACAAAGAAAAAAGAGGAATAAGCGCTTTAGGAGCTACCAGCTAGCCTCTCACAATGTGCCGAGATTAGGCTAGCGCTAGCGGGCTACTAGTAGCATTTCACACTGGAGAAGTCCATGCGCCCAAACTTTTATGCTAACAGTATGGCAACTTGGTTCGCATGTCTGTGAGCCACCCGCTTCACTTGTATTTATTAGGATAATGGAGGGCAGTGTGTGGTACAAATAAACGTAACCACAATAGTGTCTGCTTTTAAAAGACATGCTGTCAAGGCCGGTGTTACAGCGAAATGTGACACACCACATTTTGTGCTCGTAGATCAGATCTCGCATTTGACAAAAATGAAATATCAGAAATCTTGACATGTGCTGTGGTCAATTAAGTGTATTCAGCCCTCACCCAAATGCGCCTTCTAGTTACATTTTGTTAGTAACAGACGCAGATTACTGTAATTATATTGAAGTCATATTTTGAATGGCGGCTGATAAGCGGTGAGCTGGATGATATATGAATCCCACATTTTGGTGTGCAAAAGGCAGAGAATACCTGACGTAGGATAAGCTAACGTTATTGCATATACATTTATATAGGCGGAAAGCCACCGTGTCTCAGAATCGCCTGCCCCTGCAGTGTCCTGCAGCCCAGCCAGCACTGTCTCGATTCATTGATGCAAATAATGCGCCATAGTTTTTGTACGAATATAAATGTTTACACTTTGTTGTATCATCTCTGTCCTGTTTTATTAGTACTTGCCATGCAAGCGAGAAAGAAGAGGACCAAGCCAAAGAAGCCTAGTAAAAAGTAAGTCAATGTTTTATAGCATACATATTGTTTCCTCTGTATATGTGTTTAATATACCAAACATGGCAGATGGCCGTTTGACTGCAGATTGCCAGTGACATGGTCACTGCATAGTTTGATGCATAATGATAACAGTTGAAATCATGATAACATGGGAAGTTTTATTTTGGAGACCTTCATGGATTTAGAAGGTTTAGACGTGTGTGTGTGTGTGTGTGTGTGTGTGTGTGTGTGTGTGTGTGTGTGTGTGTGTGTGTGTGTGTGTGTGTGTGTGTGTGTGTGTGTGTGTGTGTGTGTGTGTGTGTGTGTGTGTGTGTGTGTGTGTGTGTGTGTGTGTGAGAGATCTGGTGTTGTGATGATGTGTGTATGTTATATTTTTATTGAAAAGCAAAGTCCATTGTTTTACGACCATTCATATTTAGTTTAACAACATAGGCAATCAAAAAAGCAGCAATGATAAGAGTTGGATTATTGTATTGCGAATACTGGACATTGTAGTTACAATTCTAAGCACAGCTCTTTTCATTGTCATATTCTTAGACTTAATTATTTTGGGGCAGGATAGTTTAGTGGCTCCCAGCCGTAAGGCACTGATTCCCATGTCCGCAATCTACCTTTAGGCATGCTTGAGCAATAGGCTGACCTCTGCCGGTTCCTTAATGACAAGTACCTCAATTCCCTGTACAAGTCTGCTTAATGAAAATGATAAATAATAACAATAAAATCTAGGGCTGTAGTCAACCAAAGAAAATCTTGGTCGACTGAAATTCGACCACCTCTACGACCAATTGATTGGTCGATGGGGAGAAATAAAAAACGTCCACAGTGCACTCTACTCTACCTGGTCGCCTAAATGTCACGTAAGTGCTGTTTTGAGGGAGTCAGTGGGTTTCAGATCCACTCATGGTCCGACTCGGCTACGGCAGAGCTTTAATGTATAGCGGGTCACACCAGACGAGCCATGGAGCGCGGTGCCTGGCAGCGTCGCGTAGTAGAAAGACTACCTGTCTGAAGATTCGATTCTAGGTTTTGTTCTGTGTTCAATGTAGTGGGTCCCAATGGATGGCGCTGCAATGATTACCAAGGTGCCAAGTCTGATACGTTCATACTCCAAACCTATTGGGCGTTAAACACGGAAGTTGACGGAGCATCGCAGACAACATGAAAGAAGTTATGCCTACCGTTTTTAGAATGCCAACACACTTTTTTGACGTCCTTTTTAACCAAATACTGCCACACACCGAATTAGTTGACATGGTGTAAATCAATTTGTAGCCGAGTAAATATTCAGTAAGTAGACTAGCGGTCATCCTTAAGTTGGGCAAGTTCAAAGTTCAAACAGAAACTACAGAGCCTTGAATATTATTTTTATTCATAATTAATGTTATTTCTTACACAAAGTAGCCTATCACTCAAAAGTAAAATACATTCATATGTCCCTCCCGCCCCAGAAAATAATGGATTAAGAAGCGTTTCTTTTCCTTAAGAAGGAAACACCAGCGATTGTCCAAACAAGTGCATGTCGACCGACGACCAACCTAACGACCAACAGACCATAACTTGACGGCCCTTATTGAAATCCCATCCAGTGCTGCCAAACCCCTTGGTTATTTAAAACTTAGCAAAGATTTACATCACTTCCTCCTTTTCACCCATTGATGTTCTATCGATTAATGATCATAGTGAAGTGGCCATTGCAATGAGTAAGCTGCAGTTAACTGCCATGATAGCCCAGTTATAATGGCCATGAGAGAGAGTTAGAAGAGAAGAGAGGTCCATTTGGCCTTGTAACTGGCAATTCAATTGGCTGTTGTAACGGCTGGTTTTTTATATAACTAATACTGCAGTAGTAATACTTCTACTGCACCTATGGACATAATTGTTCAACTTGTCAATTGCTTCAATTTCTGGTTTGCAGTATTACAATTATACTTGTTTTGTTGAATTATACTATTTCCATCTGGTGCAGCTATAGAGAGTTTAGTCCTCACCTAATCTTGGATCCTGTAGTCGTATTATGTTATAGCAGCACTTCTGGGTGGAGACGGCACAGAGCCTGGCCAGAAAAACTGAAAGGGGCAAAGTTGGGCTTTGCTTCATGTTTCGTTAAGGAAGTATTCTACCGAAGACAACTAATTTGTGCGAGTGTATGAAGCCTTCAGAAGGACATTTTAATAAATGTCCTTCCGGCTAGTCAACACAGTGTTGATGTGAAACCCTAACGGATACTTTTTTACCATTTACTAAGGTTTACTAAGTTTGTGTTGGCCAAACCACGCTTACAGTTCTTTGCCTCTAGCAGCATGATTGTACCAAAAAAAGATGACGTGAAAGAAAAAGAAACCCAGATTTGAACTGGTTTGCTATCAGACGGTAGATAATCGATCTAAAGTCTGATTTGTGAGACTAGTCCCCCTGACCCAACTAACGCATACGTTTTCCATTTAACTTCCAAGTTGCCTTGTAATAGACTTATTAATATTGCATTGATTTCCGAACTTGTGTTCCTCCCCAAATAAGCTCAGTCTTTAACTAACTGAAAGAGTGACTTACTGTTTTGTTCTATTATTTCATCTGTCAATCACTACCGTGCTGAAGTCTAGATAAGTCCTAATCAGTATGTTGATTCCTGACTATGGTGGGGGGGGGAAGAAGAAGAAGAGAAAGCACAGACTTCATCACCAACATTTGATGAGCATACTCAACCGTTGACACACATTACACAACTTGAATACAATTTCACTGGATTCCTAATAATCACTCTGCACAATTAACAATTCTTGTCGCATGTCTGCAATTTTTCCTTTCCTAATCCTTCTCCCATGTCCCCCTTTTCTGCTCTTCCTCCACTTTGTTCTGTCATCATCACTGTCTGTGTATTCTGTCAGACCTTCTAACTATCTGCATCACATTTCTTACTCTTCCTTGCATCACTTGCAGTCGATTTTTGGTCTGTGAACTGGACTACAGCTTTCCCCTTTCCCAGCGTCTTTCCCCATCCCCTCATTCCCCTGTTCCCTCCTCTGTCTCATTCTTTCGTTCTCCTTTACACACACACACACACACACACACTCTCTCGCACTCACACTCCTCCCTCCCTCCTACTGTATGTTGCCTCATTGGCTCTGTTTTGATAGCGGCACAGTGAGTGGGACTCAGCATGAAGACAGTGAAAGAGAACTACATCAGAGAGCAGAGAGGACTCGGGCTGAGAACCTATTCAAGAGCGCTGCTCGCCTAACTTATAGCTTAGTGTCATTTCAACATAGCCTTAGCCAGGTGTCCCCTGGGAAATGTGGTTACTGGACTGGATCTTCTCCATCAACACAGCTGTGGTTAAGCTAGCCAGCGGCCTCAGGTGCAAGTGAGTTGCGCACTACTGTGTTTGTGTGTATGCGAGTACATGCCTTTTTTGTGTGTGTGTGTGTGTGTGTGTGTGTGTGTGTGTGTGTGTGTGTGTGTGTGTGTGTGTGTGTGTGTGTGTGTGTGTGTGTGTGTGTGTGTGTGTGTGTGTGTGTGTGTGTGTGTGTGTGTGTGTGTGTGTGTGTGTGTGAGTACAAGCCTTTACTTCATGTTTGAAGTGTGATCTATCAGGGGAAAAAGGTGTGTTCCTGCAAGTGTATGCATGCACTGCGCGAGTCAGCAGGCTACGGGGCTGATTTATTGATGAGCGGATCCATATTAAATAGAGCAGCACATGTCGGCTCCTGCTGCCTCACTAGGTTGCAGGTACCAGAGAACCTGACCATGCAGCTGTGAAGAGGAAAATAGTGATTCTTAATCTCCAAATAAATAAATGGTACATTCTTACTGGTTTAAACATGGATAGTATCATTTTCTCCTCTTTACTTTTGATGGCTTCCTGTGGTGTTGTTGTTTGCCTTTCTGTTATGGCTCTTTCTAAAGCGTCCAGGCTTCTGGCCACTCGTGTTCCCGGGAGATTAAACAGAAATAGCTGATGTTGCTTAATATTTTCTCTGCAGTTTTTTCTCCCCCTCATTTAATTTTGAGCTATTTTCTCTAGCCTCTGTGTGCTCTCCCAGCTACAACTGCGGTTGATTACATAACCCGTCACATCTTTATTATCTGCAGCCTACTCTGGCTCTTTCTCCCTGTCCTCCCTCCGATTTTCTCTCTCCTCTCTTGCTCTGTGTATTTCTCTCTGACTCTCTCCAACTCACTCTCCAACTCTCTCCCTCCCGCCCTCTCTCACTCTGACTCTCTAACTCCCGCTATCTCTTTCCCTCTAACTCTACCTCAAACATCTCTCCCTCCAACTCTTCCTCTCTCTCTTACCCACTAGCCACAGCAAAATTGATGTAGTCTTGTCTAAGAAGGGAACTAAAGGATTTGTATGGAATAATGGAGGTTGGAAATCTGCTGGGCTGGGTCCTATTTCTCGCTTTCATAGATGGGTCATGTCTTTTTTTAGCCCGGAGGTCTACTTTATACACTCTGAATGAACCAATTACTGGCTTTATGTAAACGGCACGGACAAAAGGGGATATCTACGATTTTAATCCCAGTAGAGTACAGATTACGTGCAGAGATACAATGTGCATATTTTTTTTTTCGTATGCTCATAGCCATGTTTGTAATGTTGTGATTATAGTGTGGTGATTGTAGCTTTGTGATTTGTAGTTTGTTTTTGTTTTATAGTGTTTGTAGTTATGCTATTGTGATTGTTAGTCTAGTGTTTGTCAGTGTTTATGGTGAGTGTGTATGTAGCATCGTGAATTTTACATTGTGATTGTAGTGTTTGTAGCGTTGTTTGTAGTGTAGTTGTTAGGGTTGTGTAAAAGCATTGTTTGTAGTGTAGTGGTTGAAGGTTTTGTTCCGGTTGAGTTTCTAGTGCTGCATGTTAAAGTTGTGCTGGGGTGTTGCAATAAGTGTAGTATTGTTTGTCAGCATTGTATTTGTCAGGGTTGAGTTACTTTATAGCAGTGTGTTGAGGTGAAAGCACTGCGACAGGCTTGTACACCTCATCAGCTCCTGTCTCCATCAGCCATAACGGCTGACACCTGCAACTGCTGTCTAGGCATTTGCTGCTGGATCTATTCATCTAAGCTTAGATCTAGCTGGGAGGGTTACTATGGGTCACATGCAGACCTAAAAAGGTTTCCTTGTTTACTTCATGATATGTCTATAGGGAAATCAGTCAGCAGTCCACAGTCAAATAAACAGAGTTATTGAGCACTAAATTACCAGTTGATTATCTCAGAATTAGCTAATTAGACCAAAGTACATACACTTTAGTGCCTTATTATGCAGTCTATTAATGATACATGTAAATACATTTTAGGGGGAAGTTAATTGTTAGATTCATTATTATAAGTTATCAGGTTTTAATGGCATAAAAAAAAGTCACATTAAGTATGTTTTAAAAGTAAGAAAAATTCACTAACCAACCAATGCCGGATTCCAAAACATTTGGATTCTCTTGCAACTCAGCATTGTGTAATTGAATGTTGTAGTATGTGATGTTTTTGGTATACAGACCCAAGTGATTTGCCACTTGAAAGCATCTCAAGCATTGTATTTGATATTTTTATAATCATTGACAACAAGTTACAATAAGCGGAACAGATAATTTCTTTAATAATTCCTTTTGTAAACGGTTTCTAAATTGTTTCCTTTCTTGTTTCGTCCTCCTCCCTGTCACCTTCACCACATGTGCCTATTAATGAAGGTGCCCAGGGAATTTAATTGGCAGTAAACAGCCCTGTGAGGTAGTCCTCATGAGTGGGAAGATGAACTGTCAACTGTCAACAACAGAGCTTTTTTATTTGGAGAGAGAGGGGGGGGGGGAGGGGGAGGGGGGGGGGAGACAGTGAAAGATGAAGAGGAATCGGTTTTGTTTTGGGCTTAAGATGAACAGCGGAACTGCTGTTATCCTCCACCTGCAATGCAGTGCTGGACTGCATCATCCAATCGTGCCCCAGTTCTGAGGAAAAGGGGAGGAGCCTGGCAATTGACGACAGCCAAGGAGAGTTCTCGGTCAAAGAGAGAGGGAGCCGGTGAATGAGGGAGGGAGAGCGTGCATGTGAACCAGAGAGCGAGCGATCAGTGGTGTCCTGCACTCCAGCTATCTGCCTGCGGCAGAGCCTCTAGATCTCCCCTTTATTTTCTTCTGTTCATCTCCCTTTTCACTCCCTCGTATCCACTTCCTATTCTCTCCATCCTTCATCTTTCAATTTATGTTCTTTCACTCATTGTCCTTTGCTGATTTTTGGCTCGGTAGCCGCCCCCCCCCACACTCCCCAAAAGAAATCTCTGCCGTTTACTCCTGAGCCCAGCTTCGCAGACCACGCTTCCCTCGTGCCATTTTCACTCCGATTTCTAGTTCTCCTCTGGTCCTCTAAACTCATCTTTCCTCTCCTGCTGGACACCCCGTGGGGAGGGTTCTCTACGCCCCCCCTCTCTGTCCTCTCTGTGCACCAACGCATGGGCATCCGCGCATCTCACAGGTAAGCATGCGGTGTGTGCGTGTGTCTTTTAGTTGTGCTGCGTGGGTCTCGGTGTGCCCATACGCTGGGCTGTCTTAACGCAACAAGCATTCTCTGGGAGACACTGAAGCTTTATGATTGTTGATGAAGTCTCAGAAGTGTCATTTCTGCGTTTAGAGGGAATGCCTCCTCTCTTGTTTCTCCGGATATTAATATGCTTGGTTCAAACGCACCCAATGGCCGGATATAAAAGGTGCCGTGGCGTTAATATACAGATGCCTCCATGTATGTTAAAGAGACCGTGATGGCACGTGTACATTGCGTTCTTCTTTCATATCCACAGGGTCTTGTAGGGTCATCTCATGACACTACTAAAGAACGAATGCACTGATGTTATTTTAATGTTGGTGGTGTGTCTTGGTACATGCTGAGTGTTTGTGAGCATTGTGTGGGGGCGAGCAGTGCTGAAATTAGCTTCAACCATGTCCGGTCCAGTGTGAGAAAAGAGTAGACACTCCACACTCGTTAACCTGCATCCTTGTCTGTCTCTGTCTCTGTCTCTGTCTCTGTCTCTCTCTGTCTCTCTGTCTCTCTGTCTCTCTGTCTCTCTGTCTCTCTGTCTCTCTGTCTCTCTGTCTCTCTGTCTCTCTGTCTCTCTGTCTCTCTCTCTCTCTCTCTCTCTCTCTCTCTCTCTCTCTCTTAGCAACGCATTAGCGACTGATCTCAGACCTTTTTTGGTGAGGCAGTACGTCAGTATGACTGAGTCACATAGGAAAAGATGTGTTGCATACCCTAGATCTGGGTTTACCTTGTTAATGTTATTCTTATATTATATTTTTAACATTAGTTAACTTGGTAGTAGGGTATTATTCTAACACTAATATGATTTAAAGTTTACTTGCTAAAATGAGATCCGTAATCCCATCGTTCAATTATATTGCAGATACCATTATTAATTTTTACATGGAATGTATTGGCGATTATGTAAATGTTGTCGATGGAAGTTATTGGGAATAATGCTGCCGTCAGTTCACCACAGACTTTTACTTTGAAGTGGTAAAATCTCACAGTAGACCGTGTTGACGGTGCCTGTAGAGACAGGATGAATCATCATTAATGCTGAACCCATTAATGGATCATTTCCCATTCTTATCTTTGGCCCTCATGCATTGTTTAAAAAAAACAAAAAGCAGAAGAAGTTTGACAACGGTCAATTTTAGTTTGTCATAAAACCCATTTGAGCTCCATACTGCATCAAAGAGTCTACCCAGTTAATGAATTAGACATGCTCAGCATAATGTCTATACCACAGATAATTATTAGCAACCACAGCACAGCTCACCTCATGTTTCAGCAAAACCAAAGTCTACCGATCATATTTACTAAGAAAGAAATATGTAATTAATAATAGATGTAAAGAATAGTCTGCTCTCTAGAAAATTGTGTGTCATGTTGGTTTATTTAAATCGACTTCTAATCCTTTAAAGACTGAAGCTTTTAGGCCTGGTGCCAGACAGAGGTTAGAAGCGATTGAGCCGGTAGATTTGCTTTAGGGCTGATGGATAATTAAGAGAATCTGATCTGATATTTATAAGCATCAAGGGACAAAAACTTACTTTTGAATACGATCATTCAGAGCTTTCATAATCTTAAGTCTTTATTTCTGGGTGACCAAGTCTCTGCCAATAACTAGCTGTAGGACTAAAAACGGTGTTCCTAGTATGGTCTGTATATGGGCTTTTTGTTAGCATGCCTGCTATGCTAGCATAATGTATATGATGATGCACACTTTCCCCAGTTGTAATCAGGGTCCAAATTGTTTTAGGCAGGCAAAGATTTTAATATGCAACCCTGCATTTTTTACCAGCCAAATAGTAAAATCTATCCGCCATTGGGATAGAGCCAAGCCACTTTCCTCTTGCTGGGCTCACCATTGCTAGATGTCCAACAAAATTCCCCACGGGGATCAATAAAGTATTTCTGATTATTTAAACGCAGGAGGTATGACACGTTTGTTATGAGGATAGGGGGGTAACTTCATGCAGTGGTCAAGCGGTAGCCATGACCACCTATTTGTGAACCCCTGGCAGAAACGGCTAGCATGTAATTCCTGTAACGCAGACCTGGGCACATAATATCGCTCTCGCTCTCTCGTGAGGAGCTGGGCCTTTACATTCAAAACACAGGTGAATTAATGACTGTTTATCATAATTAAGCGAAAAGTCGACACAGAATGCAGGGTTTTTAATAGCCTAACGATTGGACTTTGAAATATTAATAAAAGTGTCACATAAAGCTGTGTGCTTGGTGTGTAAGGAGTCCGTTGCCGTATTCGAAAATACAACAATGTGTCCCCTCAGGAGGAAGCCACAACATCACAGGAGTTGCAAGCAAACATGCTAAAACAGCAAGGACTTTTTACCAGACTCGGTGCAACCTGTGATAATGTCAACAAAGCTAGTGTGTGCTGTCCAATAAAATAGCGAAACACAAAAAGCGGTTCACCGAGGGATGATTCATAAAACAATGTTTGATCGACTCTGCCGCCATAATTTGCCCCGAAAAGAATGCGCTGTGTGAAATGGTTTCCCTTTCAAGACGAACTGTGACACTGGGTATTTGGAATCTGAAACAGCAGTTGAGAAAGGGAAAGCAAACGACTTCATCCATTTTGTGCTGCGATGTTGGAGACACAGCTCAGCTGTTGATTTTCCTATGGGGATAACCACAGACTTCTAAATAACCCAAGATCTTGAGTCGATTCAGCCAATGAAAGTCACTACAATGGGGAAATATCTGCTAGAGGAGGCTAATAAATGTTTTATTAATTAATCTGCACTAAGTTTGGAAAAGTTATCCAGTGTTGCAGCGTTTCCATGAAAATTCTGTGCAAAGCCCATCTCACTGTTGCCAACTAAATGTTGAATAAAGGCCGATATTGTTCGAGCTCACCAGATGTTCACTTCCTCCCATTAGGTGGGCTTATGCATTCTAATTAGTTAATGTATATACTAGTTAATGTTAGCGTACTACTTGCAATAATATATACTTGTATTTAAAATATACATGCTCATAAATGTTGATGAGGATTTTTTGTAATTGCTATTTATATCATATAGAGTAATATTACATAATGGAAGTAAATTAAATGGCATACACTGCAGTAATAATTCTCAGCCCACATGGTTTTTGATGAAAAAAGATATGCGTCCCCAGACGACATTGAAAATTGTTAATGTGGCTCCCCAGTGTAAATAGTTGCCCAGGTCTGCTCTAACGTATATTGGAAGAATGTGATTTCATTCTCGTAATACAAAACAAATACTTTCTTCCTACGTTCGCTCAGCTCAGTGGCGAGTTCATCTCCATATTATGTATGTATGTTTTGACCGTTTTGGCCACAGGCTACCGCGAGGCAAAAATTCAGTACCCGCCCATAAGGTGCCAGATATGGATAGTTGTGGTGTTTTCAAAAATCTAAAGCAATGGCAGCTCCATAGCGCTTGTGTGTAAACCAATGGGGGACTGACGCTCTGTCCATATTGTTCACGGTTGATGGATGTGCTGCTCCTTCTATTTTGCTCGGTGTCGGTTTGCTTAATGAGCAGCAACACAACTCCTAGAACACCTGTTGGACTCCCAGACTGCCATGTCTTTTGTAGAGCTCCAGATAAATGGTGTTGCTGATTAAGGACTAAAGGTAATCTAAAGAAGACCAGTTATCGAAACACCAAGTGCTGATATCCTTTTGTTGTGTGTTGGTGGCAAAGAAAAAACAAGTAACTAATGTACTAACTAACTCCTACCTGTCACGCTTTATAAACCAAACTAAAATCTTCTGACATTTCATTGATTTCCCAAGTTGCTGCACAGCGAAGGATCCATATATTAGAAGCAACGTTACCTGACTTGGTCTTCCATCTCTGTTGCGGCAGTGACATCCAGGTCACTGTTGTTACGCTATGCCAGGGCTCTAGACTACGACCAAAATGGGGCATCGTAGTTTACGTCATTTTGTCCCATTTTTAAATTCTGACATGGTTCAATTGTTTTAGAACATGTGTTTTTTTTTTATTAGAATAACGCTTCAAAACGCCAACTACACTACTACATCACGAGTATGGGGAGGAAGTCATTGGCCTTCGGATCCACTTTTGGTACGAGTGCGACTCGGTTACGGCAGAGCCTCAGTGTAAAGCGGGTCACACACCAGACGAGCCACAGAGCACCGTGGCGGGCAGCGTCGCGTGGTAGAAAGGTGGGGGGGGAAAAGGACAATTCCATTGAAGGTCTTGTTCTGTGTGTTATATGATGGGTGGTTATGAAGGTTTTGAGCAGTGCTGGATGCTATAGAGCGGCTGGATGCAGCGCTGGTGTGAGCACTATCATTGGAAACACGACCCACTTAAGTTCCAGTTAAAACGCATGGCAAAAACACTAAAGCCGGTTTGTACACCGCAAAGTTTGTGAATTGTACCGCGCGCTAGTGCTGTTCAAGATAGGAGCAGGTGAACAAATACACTTATTATTATTATTATTATTATTATATACATATTATTGTGGATGACCAATCACCAGAAATTTCTTTATTATTATTATTATATACATACTTATTATTGTGGATGACCGATCACCAGATTATTTTTAAATTAATCTTAACTGTAGTAAATTACCTAATTACCAGCCTGTTTATTATTAATAGGTAGAGATTTTTTATACAGGAGCACAAAGAGTTGGTTCGTGAGGAAAGAGACACTGGCGGTAAAAATAAACAAAAATACCTATGCAATAAAAGCATTATACAATTATTTCAAGTTAGTTAATCTTTTCAAATGAATGTACACAGATGGTACGTTTCAAAGGACATGCCAATGCTGCGACTAAGCGGCGAAAAAGTGGTGTGACCAAATTTGTTAGAGTGCCACCAAATGAAAAAGTGAGTGGCACCAGTGCCACCAGTAGACAATGTTAGTCTCGAGCCCTGTATATCATTACCTCTTAGAAGCCATTACTTATGGCAATGCTTCATGCTTTTACAGTCCCCTGTATTATGCAACTAGTTCCTATGCAATGTCTTTCTCATTTGGCTATCTGCCAAATGCCTGAACTGCTGCAGTATTTTTCAGAAGAAGAGAGTATTGGTTTATTTTTTCAGCACCACGGACAGCACCACTGTGCAAGACAAAGCACCAAAGTAGTGTGTGTGAGACAGATTTAGAATTTGTGTTATGCCCTTCTTTTCTACCTTGAGTGCTTGTGAGTTTTTCATTGAACTACACTTGTGGTCTCGCATGTATTTTCCAGTGAGCTGTTGTGTAGGAGCAAGTGGGGAATTGGCTGTTTATTTAAGTGTTGTTGGCTTCCCATTAGGTTTTAACCATGTGGTTAATGTATGATGGTGGGACGTGCTGGGTCACACAGCGGCTGCATTGCTTTGTGGCTGTTAAATGAGATGCTACATCTCGCAACAAATTCCTGTTGAATACTTTAATACTTTAAAGCAGTCAACAAGTTCGGTACTGCTTCGAAATGTTGATCTAAAGAAGAATATGACGTTGGAATAGCATCTAAAGTGAAAGCTCTTCATCCTCCGTTCACCTTCTTTTAGGGCTGGGCGATACAAAACATTTATTAAAATAATCGTGGGGAATTTTACACGATAATGCTAGATATGAAATGCATGAATTCAAAAAAATCTTTCCAAACAACCTAAGTGAAGGTAATTATCAAGACGATACAATACCATTAGAAGTCCAAAAACTATCAAATTTGAATTATTGCCCGGCGCTACCTACTTAAGCCAATTACCACACTTTTGAACCATTACTGCACCAAAATAACCTTGATTCTCTCTCTGTGTCTGTCTCTCTCTCTTGCTCTCTCTGTCTCGCTCTGTGTCTCTCTCCCACCAGGCCAGAGCCTCATGGTCGTGGAGGGGGATCTCAGTCAGGGCAGGCCGACTCTCCCCTCCCAGAGCAGGATGAGGAGATCCTGGGCTCCGACGAAGAGGAGCAGGAGGACCCCAACGACTACTGCCGGGGTGAATGTCCTCCATCTCCTCACACACACACACACATCAGCCCCTGTGCTTGCAGGCGTACATAAACAAAGATGCACAAACACCCATGTTGACATTCTGTGTGTTGTCTGTGTGTCAGGTGGATATCATCACGTGAAGATCGGAGATCTGTTTAACGGCAGATACCATGTGATCCGTAAGCTGGGCTGGGGACACTTCTCCACGGTGTGGTTGGCCTGGGACATCCAGTGAGTTGACTCCACTCACAACAACGTCATAGAAGTCTAGTGGAGTTCTAGTTCTTGTCATGTTTTCATGCAGTCTATCCTAATAACGGTTAAGGTTAAATGAAACGGCATCGTCGCATAGCGGTCACAGTCTTGACTGCAGCCCTCCTATAGTGTGTGTGTGTGTGTGTGTTTCTCAGGGGGAAGCGCTTCGTGGCTATGAAAGTGGTGAAGAGTGCAGAACACTACACAGAGACGGCCTTGGACGAGATCAAGCTGCTGAAATCTGTAAATCAACACACTAGCTCTTGGATACATGTTTTCTTATATTGAATGTCTATTTTCTGATGCTTTGTAAAGTATAAGAGAAACCCCTGTTTCAGCTGAAATTCAAACACCATGAGACAAAAAAAACTTGTTTGGGCTCTAGAAAGGATGGGGGGGGGGGGGGGGGGGTGTTATCCCCATGGTTACCACCCAAACCAACTTTGTGATAGGTTTACATTTTTCTTACTAGTACCGCTGTGTATAATATAGAGCGATGTTGTATATAAAAAGTGTCCGGGTAGGTGAACCCACTCTCGGACGCGTTCATTATCATCAACCGCTGCCCAGATGGACCTCCACACATCCATACACAGCGTATTCTCGCGCCATCAGCGTCCCTTTGCGTGACGTCGACGTCACATAAAGAACACTGATGCGACTTGAGATGGAGCGAGGTAGAACATTCTCAAACTGGTTGGCAGAGACTGGCAATTTCCTTTTATTTATTTATTTATTTATTTTTACATTTTTTGTAACGGTTACAAAATGGCATTGATTACAATGTAGAAGATCACATAAGACCTATTACTAAGCTTCAAACTAAACAAAACCAATTTTGGGTTCACCGCCCCTTTTTAACATTTAGTGTGTTTGTTGTAGGTCAGAGACACGGATCCCAGTGACCCCAGCAGGGAGAAAGTGGTCCAGCTGCTGGATGACTTCAAAATATCCGGCATGAACGGCACCCGTATCCTCTGCAAAAAGAAAAACGGACCCTAATCACATGTTCTGTGTCTTAGTGATCAATTCCCACACCAGCCATTTCACTGTCAACACTTTCCCAGCCCCGCTATTAGAACTCTCATTGTGGAAATGAAGACGAGTGTTGGGGAGGCTTCTGTCTCGAAACACGAGGGAAAGACGTAGCTGTTGTCTATAACAGAAAGATGACCGTTGATTGTCTTTCCATTATTTTCTCCGGTCGGTGATGGCTTGGACATACTGATTATTTATATTATACTTATTCCAGGCCAAACTGCCAATTCATTCTGTCTAACAATCATGAATAACACTATGTTGCCTCTAGCTTAAACCTTAGATCAATTGTTATGTTGTTCATTGGTATGACCTTCTGTCTAAACTGGTCCTGTGAACCTGCCAACTTTCCTCTGGAATTAACAAAAACACAGACAGCAGGTCAATCGCGTCTCGGCCATTGCTATTTTGGACGCGATATCTGTTGCAGCTGCTTCCATCTAATTACACACTCAGGCCCTAGTCACTCGTTTGACCATGTTGGTAAACCGCGTAGCCAAGCTAAACCTCCGTGTTTCTCTTGTTTGAACATTGGCACCTCATAGCCTGACGGTCGTTTTCTAGAAAAGGCATTCCATTGTAGGGTTGTGCCATCTTACCTCCATGGTGAGACTAAGTAGTCCCTATTCATGCGTTAGTGCTTTTCTCGACTCTAGCTTTTTCCGTGGGGAGTGGGGATTAATGGCGTTCTCATTTGTCGTCTTGAGTCATAAGCGCAACAGAAGAAAGGATTGAACCTATATCAGGATAATTATAGTACAGCTTCCATTGCCTAAATCACCAGTGCATTAGGCTTTATAACCACCAGCAATAGAAAGGGATTAAAAACACACTGCCATGTAAGAAAGGATAAATGTAGAATGATATACTTGCAGTATTTGTAAATACAAATATAAACGGCATTAACACACAGCAGATTATCAGAAGACTGTGTTCAAGCTATTATGTAGTATGCAGCCAATGTTAAGTGAAGGTTAAACATTGTACAGCAGAAAGATATTTGGGATCCAATTTGCACTTTTCATCTTGCTTACATCAGCATCTTGAGGGCAAACTAAAAGTAACAAAAAAACTAAAAAAGTGTTTGTTTGAAAGACTCTTCTCCAGTTGTCCTTGACCTCCCGTGTTGCCAGACGTGTGCATGGTGTTCGAGGTGCTCGGCCACCACCTGCTCAAGTGGATCATCAAGTCCAACTACCAAGGCCTGCCTCTGCCCTGTGTCAAGACCATCATACGACAGGTACCACTTGTTTAACACCCAACCAACTGTCAGTCTCTGCTGGATGCGAGCTCACCTAACTTCATGACACCAGGGTGCGTACATTCTTAAGGCTTAAAAATGGACATACTTGACTTTTGGATTAGGGTGTGGTGTTGGATATTTTAACAGAGGTGTGTCTTTAGTCTCTCTCTCACTCTTTGGTGTTACAATTTACCTCTATTAACAAACTACCACCCCTTTTAGACATGACCTTGAGTTAATTCAGATAGAGGTCATTAAGCAGGTAGGGCATGTTGCTCAAGGAGACTGCAGATATTAGGAAGCAAGCCCAGAACCTTTCGCCTCAAGAGTCCCAACAGTCTAGCCACTACACTAAACTGTCCCCACGACGGTATGTTGGCGAGGTTTATCAAGCGTCTTTGTGTTGTAGGTCCTGCAGGGGTTGGACTACCTCCACACCAAGTGTAAAATCATCCACACAGACATCAAACCAGAGAACATCCTGCTGACCGTCAACGAGCCCTACATCAAGAAGATGGCCGCCGAGGCCACCCAGTGGCAAAAGAGTGGAGCTCCACCCCCCTCCGGTTCTGCAGGTCAGAGACAATTGCTATCCCTCACTCTGCCTCACTCCGTGCGTCACTCTCTCGGTTTCTGTCGCTGTGTCTCAGTCCGTCTCTGTCTCTCAAATGCAGAACTTGAGCTAGCATTGGGGTTTGTTTGACACATAGCTGACCTGGGGAGTCATTGGGTTTCTTTACATAGCTCCACAAGTCCAATCCTTGCGTTGGTTTGCCTTCACAGTTTTGATGACCTGTGACTATAGTGCACAGGTACTGCTTTATTATATTAATGGATTAGGTTAGGTACACTGGAACCAGGCGTGAACATGTAAGGACCTGAGGAAAGATATGTTTTATTATTTGCTCTTTGGGAAAAGAGCGCTGAGTCATTGCTGTATTCATGAGTCATTCAATGAATAGCACAAGGTTCCCCACTTTACCACCAGTAATGCTGACCATCCTTGTGTTAGCACAATGGGATGCCCTTTCTGATTAAAGAATCTAATGTGAGCGTTAATTATAGAGAAGGATCCTGTGTGCAGTCTATTTAATGTGGAATATAATTTCAACTCTTGTCGTCTTGTCTTGCAGTCAGCACAGCTCCGGCCCCCAAACAGGTTGGTTGGTATTTTCTTAATTTGTTTTCATGTAGTGTCACGAGGGATGCATCCTTAAGCTGCTCATCTGGCTCACCAAGATATACTTTCTGAATGGGAAGTTTGGGTGTCACCGCAGTAATAAGACAACAGGGCCGGAATTAAAAGGAGAGGGGGGGGGGGGGGGGGGGGGGGGGGTGGAGGAATTAAAAGGAAATAAGAATGTACGAGAGTCTATGAAGAATAAATGAAAGAAATATATATAAATATGCAAAATACAACAGAAATATCAAAATGAGTAATAGAAATGTGAACACAGAATGTAAATGGACACATGATTGACTGTTAATGTTCTTCTAAGGATTCTAAAGTTATTAACATTGCTGTTATTGGTGTTCGTATTGTAACTAAAGCAAAAAACGAACTCCCGTCCGGTCCCCAGGTGGTGAAGATGTCCAAGAACAAGAAGAAGAAGCTGAAGAAGAAGCAGAAGAAGCAGGCGGAGCTGCTGGAGAAAAGGATCCAGGACATGGAGGGGGGCGCAGGGGCCGAGGAAGACGAGGAGGACGACGACGATGAAGAGACCACGGAGGACACCTCGTCTTCAGCCACCGTGTCCACGTCGGCCCCCCTGCAGGACATCGCTAACCACGCCCCTGCAGGTGATTGGTCCTCCCGTTGCCTTTGGTTACCAGCCATATTGCAAGCTGGGACACAGAGGCTGAAATTACAGGGGGCTAGAGGCATTTTGCTCAAGGCATGGTGGCAAGTCCCATTACTCTACTCACTGCCTTGCGAGAGCCCAACTATATTAATATGCCTTAAAACACTCTCCATTTGCGTTCCATCTGTGTAAGTGTAGTACTGACAGGACGATCTAGTGGGTCAGGTCTTGGAGTCCTAGCCAAAGGGCTCTGGGTATTTAGCAAGATGCCCACATCAACCTTAGTGACATGCATCTAAAATTCACTTTGGCTCAAAGCGTCTGCTAAATGACAAAATTGTGTTGACTCAAAGTGCCTTTAAGTCAACATTGTGCTTCAGTTGGTTTTAAATCAAGTCATGGCTGTATGGGAATGAACCGCTAGGCGATCATATTTATTTAGACTTCGGGTGAAGTTGGGTCACTTATCCATTCCATGTCCTCCAGACGGTGTGTCTGAGCCCCAGCAGAGGCCCGAGGGCAAGGAGCCCAGGGAGAACAGCGTGGAGGAGGAGCTCAGGATGGAGGTGAACGAGAACGGCCGCGCCTCCAGTCCAACGAGCATCGAGGCGCAGGAGAAGCACACGCAGGAATTGGAGGGACGGGAGAACCAGCAGGAGGAGGACAAGAAGAAGACAGAGGAGCAGGAGACCAAACATGACACACACACCTGTAACGGGAAGCTGGAGGAGGGGGAGAAGCCAGAGCCGGAGTCCCTCCTCCTCCTCTCGGAGCCGGAGAGTGGGGAGTTGACGGTAGAGGGACAGAAGGAGGAGAGGAAGGAGGAGGAGATGGACACGCAAGGCACCCGAGGAGGCAGCGACGTGGACTCTCAGAACGGTAGGTCGAGACGAGTCAATCGTTTTGCTCGTTGTTTTGAAATCCCATGCAGTTATTCACTTTACATTCTTCATCACCTCCCTCTCCACTTTCTGGTGTGTCCTCCAGGCTCCTCCTGCAGTCTACTGGTGAATCCCCTGGAGCCCCTGAACGCAGACAAGCTGCATGTGAAGATAGCCGACCTGGGCAATGCCTGCTGGGTGGTGAGTACTACCAACGCTAGGCTAACACTCCACGCTAGGACGCAGAACATGTGGTTGCTACTAGCGATGGACTTGGTCAGATGGACGTGGCTACTCATCAGGTCCTTCTCACAGACAAAGTATTCGACATCGGTTTTATGTCTGGCTTGTTAGAAAAGGAAGAGGTTTAATCATGTGGCCTTTCTATCTAGACCCAGACTGTCCACCAGTAGACATGCTACTGTCCTATGCTAAAGAGAGTTCAAGCCCTGTTCTCTCACAGGTCCCACACACATGGTGACTGTGTTGATGCCTTGCTGCTTTAATATTTCCCCACACTTCTGCAATTTATTCTACAAGGCTAATATGGTCCTAACACAAGCTGACTCCACGTTGCTCCCGATCACTCTTCTTCTGTCCTGATGCTTGCCTCCCGTCCACTCAGACCAAACACTTCACAGACGACATCCAGACCCGGCAGTACCGCTCCCTGGAGGTGCTGATGGGCGCCGGCTACTCCACACCGGCCGACATCTGGAGCACAGCCTGCATGGTGGGTCGAGAAACTCTCTCCTTCACGTACTATAGTGTGAACGTATGTTTACATTTTCCCATTCGCAGCCTCTTGTGGCTTGAGTTGAAGCTAGTCATATGATTTTCAGTTGTCTGTGGAGGGGGATCAAATTATAAATATATAAAATCATCTTTACACAATCTGAGCAATAGAAATGTAAACATGATAGATAATTGAGGTAAACAGATATATACGCTAGCATATTTACATGTACCTTATCCATTCCAAGCTTACGGTTGATGAAATACTATAATGGTGTAAGTCATGTTTTGTTTGTGTGCCTTCCCAGGTTTTTGAGCTTGCTACAGGAGACTACCTGTTTGAGCCTCATTCAGGAGAGGAGTACACCAGAGATGAAGGTTGGTGCGTTTTGATGTGACTCAGGGGTGTTGTCACTCTGGCACAATCCCAAGCAGTTCTTACAATAAAGCAATAACACCTACAAGGCCACAAGTCTACAGCTGTTGATTTGAAATATACCTTGTTCATAGTTTATATATATATTTATTTGTTTGTTTGTTTATTTATTTTTATAGTTTATAGGTTGTCTCTGCGGTCTATCAGTTTTCAGAAAGCTGTGGATTTGATGTGATATCTTCTATTGTAAAACAATGCTAGGGTCATCCCAGGCTACAACTGAAGATAATGACTCTTAGTGGCTGTCTCTTTCTACTTTTGTAGACCACATAGCCCTAATCATCGAGCTGCTAGGGAAAGTTCCCAGGAAGCTAATCCTGGCGGGCAAATATTCCAAGGAATTCTTCAACAAGAAAGGTAAATAATCGCATGTCTTCTATCCCCTCCTCAAGCCATGTGCATTTATGACAACTGGCACACCTCCTGAGGAGTTGGAAAGGCTGGCTGTCTGGCTGGCTGGCTGGCTGGCATTATGTGGATTTAAAACATTGGTGTGATTGCTGGAGGCATTCACATGGAAGTAAATGGGCAGACTGCGAAACAGTCTGGCCATTTCTGTGAGTGAAATGGTGGAGCCCATCATCGTCAATATTTCACCTAGAAACACAATAGAACAGAACCAATAATACTATGTATTGTCTGATACTGTATCATACGAATACTACTTCTACTATTTTTCAAGTCTGTAGTCGAGGCCCTGAATTGCCCAAAAATGAAAGTGTTTGCTGAACATTTATTCTGTCACTTTGAGAAAGGGTCTTGTGTCATGTTTGATCAAGTGAAAACCCATCTGAATTCTGAGCCCATCAGTGTCTTTATCATAGCCCAGCCAGAGGGACCTCATCTGAACACAGCTATACCGTGACTCCTTCACATGAACACACGCCTCCGTCCCCTCCTTCCCCAAGTCACCCAGGTTGTGCTCCCGTCTGTCCAGGAGAGCTGCGCCACATCACCAAACTGAAGCCCTGGGGTCTGTTGGAGGTGCTGGTGGAGAAGTATGAGTGGGCCAAGGAGGAGGCGCTCTCCTTTAGCACCTTCCTGCTGCCCATGCTGGACCTGGTACCTGAGAAGAGGGCCAGCGCGGCCCAGTGCCTCTCCCACCCCTGGCTCTCCTCATAGAGGAGGGGAGGGGGGGGGCGCCCCCTAGAGGTCGGCTGCATGCACTACGCAGCACAAGGTCACAGGAGGTCTCGCTCTCTCGCTCTGTCTCTCGCTGTCTTTAGGTTATAAAGTTTACATTACTGGAACTTGATATGACTGATGGCCACACACACACACACACACACACACACACACACACACACAACAAAGGATGGCTGCTCAGTCTGTATCCTGGCCATGGATTACACTGGTAATTTAAGGAAATTTAGGAGGTTTGATCTAGAAAGTTTTATTTTCCTTTGGCTGCCTATGAGGATTAGACATGTTCTCATCTTCCCTTTGTCTATTTGTCCTTATCTTTGTGTTGAATGAAAGTATTGTTCATTCAAAGTCTTTCTGTGCTGACTTTCTCCAACATGGTCACCAGGTAAAATATTAACGCAATCATGGTTTATTTTAGCTGTACTTTGTTTGGGTTATTAAAACACATTTGTTAATATTTTTTTTGTATTTGAGTAAGCCATGTTTTTTGTTTTTTTAATTGCTTCTGATATTTTTTTATTTCGCTGTAGAGTCTAAAGCATTTTTGCCTGCTGTCATTACAGAGCTACTGTGGCTAGTGTGGTCCCTAGCTAGTTTGCCCTGTTCCCTTGAGATTACGTGTGTGTGTGTGTGTGTGTGTGTGTGTGTGTGTGTGTGTGTGTGTGTGTGTGTGTGTGTGTGTGTGTGTGTGTGTGTGTGTGTGTGTGTGTGTGTGTGTGTGTGTGTGTGTGTGTGTGTGTGTGTGTGTGTGTGTGTGTGTGTGTGTGTGTTTGCAGCAACAATACATACACCTGAACATATATAACTGAATAGTTGAACAATTTTTTTAGATGTTCAACAACCAATCTTTTTTCACCACGTGTGTAAGTTATTGCTAAGACAACAGAAGAAGAGACAAATCAGAACTCCTTGCTGTGTAGGGAAACCAAAACATGCTGAATGTCGGGGAGTTGGACTATGTAAAAAAACATATAGAGAAAAAAAACATGCCACAATCTGTTGTGAATCTCAAGATCTCTACTTCCTGCATGAGGCTGCAGATGATTTCCCAATGCGGGTGAGTTCCATGGCTGTGTCTATTACACCACGTCCTGTGTACTGCATCCACCAGCTACATCTTCAAACTACCTAAAGCAGGGTAACCCCTACCTTAACTGTGGAGTTGTTTACCACGTTCCATTTTCAGCACAACGATCGATCATTCCATATCTGGAGCCATTTCTATGTCTGTTTGCCTGCAGCGCACCAAAGAATTGGCCTGCTCTGTCTCCACAACGCTGGCTTTGGACAGGTTTACGCAGTGGAACCCTCAGTTGAACGCAGGCTTCATCAGAGGACTGGCGTCGTGGACTTTTAAGATTACATGGACCTCTACACCATTTCTCTCCCCTCTGAGATACCTTTAAATCTGTTCAATTGCAGCAGAGGGAAGTTGTGAGCTCATTTTATTACGCTTATTTTCATAACCTCACATTGGAACAGCTGGGCGTGAAAGTTGGTTTTTGAAAGGATCCATGGATTGTAATAATAAAATATTGCTGTAATAATGCTTTAAGCCCCCCCCCCCCCCCCAATGTGCTCATGACATTTTGTTAACTCATCAGCTGCCAACACCCCCTCCCCTTTATTTGATAAATCGATGTAGGTAACAAGAATAAACAATTTTCAAAATAATTATACAAAGTTGCATTCATTTTTTTCAAGCGTTTTATTTAAAGCTACAACTTTTGTTATTTTCCAGGAAGTTTATGAAAAAGAGTCAAGCAATAATACACATCAAAATCATCGTCACTTTTACTAATCCGATTTTAACCAATTTCCACTTCTTTGCGTTTTCAGAAGGCAGCTTATGCGTCATCTATTGGAAAGAAGGAAGACCATAATAATGAGAATCACTTGAATGCGATGCACTTACCTGCTACTTCCAAAGCCTCCCTTGCACCCCAATGTGCTTTGAATTAAATTCCTAAATGAATGTGTATTTAACCAGAAAGTAAACAAAGAAAGGTAGAAGCTAGATATGTATACTCCGTTTGAAAAACCCAGTCAGAAAACTACACTCACTACACTACAGAAAAAGTGTCAGCAGCACTTAATTATATTTTTAATGATCAAACACTACAATTAACCTGCAGCTTATGAATCCAAGTCAAGGTGTTTGCTCAAAATAGATCAATTATTCAGGTAACCCCTCCACAGCCCTCTTACCCCACCCCTACCTAGTCCATCACATCCTTTCCTTTATCACGCCTACATGTGTTACCCTTGCTCATAATTCTGTTTCCCTCTTCCTATTATCAACCCCCACCCCCTCCACATATTAATGTCTGACTATCTCACCACCTTCATAGTTCTTATTCCTCTCTAGCCCATCTTGTCTCCCATCCCTTTTCCCTATTGTCCCCCATCACACCCCATCTCTCCTCTCACCTTTGCCCTCCACCTTGAAGTCCTCGGGCAGCAGCTTGTCTTGTCGGTTGCCCAGGCTAAAGGCCAGGAAGGAGAGGATGAGGGAGTCCATGATGCTGATGATGGCCAGGATGTAGGCCCATCGCACTGTGCAGTTGCCCAGCGTGTACTTGTCCGTGCGCTGCCCGCACATGCGCTTCACCGGCTCTGAGTCCCACCCGTCTGGGTAGATCATGCAGCCAATCACCATGCAGGTGGCTAGAGGGTGAGGGAGGGAGGGGTGGAAACACCAGCTGTCAATCATAGTAACCGTCCTATGACGGGAGATTGGTTGCGGATCATTTGGTGAATCAGGAAGGCGGCCATTAATTGCATTTTAAACATGGCAATTAAGAGAGGCAGGTTTTTTTGGTATTAACACAGATGGTTGCTATCACTTAACAATAAGGGTCAAATTATAATGAATTAACATTATTAAATGTAGTAATACGCATTAACTAACAATTCATTAACAGTTAACTAAAGGTCTAGTAATAATTTACTTTCATGTTACTTGAGGTAGTTTTGTTTTTTAATTATTGCCCTATTAAATATTGTTTGAATGAATATCTTAGGTAACATTAACACCATTAGTAAACAACACCATTAGTATATGGTTACTAGACTAGACAATTAACTTAATTGTGTTGTTTTGTTTATTACTGCATTAACTAATTGTTAACTAATGGTTAATTATCGTACCCTTATTGTTAAGCGTTACCAGATGGTTTGTATAGCTGCACTGTTAAACAGTGTTTGACTCAGAAAGGAAAATAAATCAACCCACAGATCAGTTGCCTAGAAACTCTGCTCCTTCCATCTAGAGAGAGGAGCTCATGTATATTTTACTGAGCAGGGAGACGCCTCCCCCTTCCCACCCCAACCTGTGATGTCTCACCCCATCAGCCAGAGCCATGTGGCAGATCAGGTGACTACAGGGTGAAACACTATCATCCCTGACAAGAACACACTTTTACTTTCTGGAAGTGGTGCATGCTGTCTCACTCTCTCTCTTGGTTCTCATATTCCATTTCTCAAATTGCCTGTTTTCTTCATTATAAGTAGGACTAATAATTACATTTTTGCTCAGGTCCACCTCAATAAATGTACTTCTTGAAACTGAAACTCTTCTCTTTTTTTTACTCGCATCTCACAAAAGTACACAGGAACTGTAATCTGCAGATTTCAGCTTCAGTATGAAACGTGTCCAACAACTTTCTGTTATTATTTTCCCCGAGCGCTTCATTTCTCCCCTATCAGTGTGTATGATGGCAGGTTTCAGGTAGGCCTGTAGCTGACATCAGCAAAGCAACAGATTGCGTTTTTTAATTTCTTCTTCTGAGCGCTGGCTGTTGCGGTGTGAACTTCAGCGGCATCATTTGTGTCTGGATATTTCCCAGTAATAAAAGATGCAGAAATAGACTGGTTGCCATGGCAACACACACACACAAACAGGTTTGATCTTAAGTGTGTTACTTCAAACCTGAATCTGATCTTTCTAATTTAGGCTAATATATATATATATTTATATTGTAATCATCCAAATTATTCTACCACATTATTATCATAACAACCATGTGTTTCTATTTACTTTTAGCTAAAACATTAAAGGCTGCCCCTAACCAAAGCATATATCATACAAACATACGTTTCTGCAATAACTTTCACACACACACACACACACACACAGTCTCACACACACAGTCACACACACACACACACACAGTCTCACACACACAGTCACACACACACACACACACACACACACACACACACACACACACACACACACAGTCACACACAGATACACAGCCACACAGTCACACACACAGTCACACACACACACACACACACACACAGTCACACACACACACACACACACACACACACACACACACAGTCACACACACACACAGTCACACACACACACACACACACACACACACACACACACACACACACACACACACATACAATAGTCACATACACTATTCCACATTTTAACCCCAAGGTAAAGTCAACCACAGAGTAGCCTACATCACAGAGACTTACAAGAGGCGAGCTGCATCCAGGCGCAGATCTTGTAAACGCTGCCGGCGTTGAAGAAGAAGAAGAGACTGAAGCAGACGATGCTGCCGACCACCAGCAACATGGAGATCCCCACGAAGAACATGGCCGTCTTGAAGGCACCGGACGGGATGGAACCGAAGTCCAGGGCACTTCCTTTGCAAATGAGCTCCGAGGTGAGCGCGTTGCCAATGCAGTAGTGGAAGAGGCCGAAGTAGCCGGCCTGGGGGGTGTTGACGCTGTCGCCTATCCAGTAGGGCTGGATGAAGACCACCACGGTGATGACCGCGAAAGTGATGGTGAACACGATCCACAGCACGCCGACGGCGCGCGCGTTACGCACGTAGTTGGTGTGGTAGATCTTGGCGGCTTCTTGGGCGGGGAGCATGGCGGTCACTTTTCAACGTCTCCTCCTCACTGATAGGAGATGGGGGCCTGATCTGAGCTCTTTCCTTTCAAGAATAAACTGTTGGACATTTACAAAAATTAATATTAATAATAATAACTGAAATATAAAAACGAAATTCCCCTACTTTTTGAGAAGTCTTCCACCAAAACAGGTGTCTATGATTCGCTGACGTAGGCCCACTATTCCGAAGTTTTGACGCTCCTCTTGCTGAGAGACACGGTGATGCAATTAAACACCACGGTCCTGTGCAGAACCCCCCCCCGGCAACACAGTCAACCAATGGATCAGTCCACTGAAGCACGCCTGGGTAAATGCAGGTAATGAAGATCAATATATCCTGAGCAGCAGCGGACCGGGGGTTCCTTTGCTGACGGGTTAAGGAGGTAATGAATGATTCATGGTCAGAAGAGACGCTCAACTAAGTGGCCCCGTCCAAAGCTTTTCCAGATGGTGGTTTAATTTTGTGATTATTTCATTTGGAGCCATACATAGCAAGAATGGCTGTGAGGATAATTAGGCGTATCTTTCTTTGTTTTTGAGTTCATAGTCCTGTTTTTATCACTAATATTTTATCGATCGTGCAATCTTTTAATTCGATTATGTATTGAAGTAGTAGAAAATGTACGACAAAAAACAAAACAATTGGCCGCACTGACTGCATTTACTCAAGATAACCAGTAGATGATGCTATAACTGAGGTGTAAATTCTCTGGGCTTAACGTAATGCATGACTGAATTAATAATTCGATCAATCGATCAATTAATTAATTTACTATTTTTAACAACTTGCGACAAATAGAAAACAAATCTGAGTAGATCTACACGATGGAGTCTTTTTTTATGAGGTCAGGTTTCTCTAAACAGTATATGTGTCTTATTTATATTTATTTCACTGTTAGTTAAGAAAGCTTCACATAATCAAAACAAAAGGGAAACGGCTTCATGGTTTATTACTCAAGTCAGACCTTAAAAAAGAGACACATACACATTAATATGAAAAGCAAACTATGTGTCATGTTCATATTTGCTTCAGCTTCCCATATTTCTTTTTTTGGTCACATTAGATTTATTTTCCATGCGTATCCTTGGCACCTCTAGCCAATAAAAATCAATTTAATACAGCTGCCAGGAGTCACTTGAAGCAAAGTGCAGAGCACAAAAGAACAAAATGCATATTCAGACTGACTGAAAGACGTAATCACAATTATGAGGCACTCATATCTTTACAGACTCGTTACAGACTAAACCAAATGTTGTCGATGTCTGAGACATATTCAAATGAACTAATTGAACTGTCCTTTTTATAGTTTGTGCACTAAGAATAATTAATAATTTGTGCATTCAAATGTTATAAAAGCTTCCAGATAGATAATAAATGAATAACATAACGATATTTCCCCACTAATTAGCACAGCAATTGTTTTTATATTATTAACATTTTTACGGGCATATATTTCATGGGTTACTGATCCCGTATGTGTTGGCATGGGGCTAATGATGTCTTTCTGTGGGACAGAGAAAATCAATCCGTCCCAACCGAGACGGGCAAACAGCCCTTTAAGTGTCTCTCTGGGTCAGGCTATGGTTGTAAAACAGTAACCAGCTGTGAGATGCTGTGACAATGCTTAATCATCAAATGTAATCCATGGGATTCAGAACAAGCATCAGATAACCAAAAAATATGAAGAAACTGGTGATAAATAGCATGAACTAACTCCATGAACCAAACAGTATCTGAATTCTGCTCATCTTCATAAAATATTATAACATTCCTGACAGGAATTCCCCCTTCTCTGGGCTTTGATGCAAATAATAATAAATAAAAAAAATTACAACTTAATGTGGTCAAGAATCTTGCAATGTAATTCATTTTAAGATTAGGCAAATTACAGTTTACAGGGAGTGTGTTGTTCTAAGAGTCAAAGTTAAGTGACCTTGGATCATTTCGATTAATTTCCATTAAGTGTTATCTCTATCTAATATTCTTTCATTATTCTCCTTGTTCACCCAGTTAATACTTGAGCTGTTCATGATGCTAAATAAATTAACGCAGACTTTGAAACAGCTCTTTAATATGCTCAGCTGCATGGCTGCGAGACCTTGGTAACATCTACTTCCTGGCGAGGTTATTCTTCCTCATGCCGTAAACTAAGACAAGGTGGACTAATAGGATCCTTATAATGATGTCATCTTGAAATATGATGAAAGTGATTGGATTGTAAAGGGCATATATATTTGTATTTATTTATTCATAGCTAAACATGAATGCTAAACATTAGCCTACAGTTGGTGGTTCATGTGATAGGGATATCAAAGACCCACTGTGTATCAGTGTATGAGTGTGCATTTCTGTGTGTGTGTGTGTGTGTGTGTTTGTGTGTGTGTGTGTGGGTCTGTGTTTGTGTGCGTGCGTGTTTGTCTGTGTGTGTGTGATACTTTGTGTCAATACATTTAGCTAAATTAAGTGATGCCACCCCCACGCTAGAGGTAGGTCGTTTATAATCAAGTTATCCAGCAGTGGCAATCCAATTTACCCATGCAGAATGGAGTTTGTGTGTGTCTGTGCCTGTGTAGTGTGTGTGTGTGTGTGTGTGTGTATGTGTATGTGTATGTGTGTTTTCCTCTAGTGCTATTTCCTTGTGTTTGGCTAGTAGTTCAAGCGCAAACCAAAAGGCTGTGCCTTAACATCATCTGCCCTCTTAAAGACCAGTTCACTCCACATATGTAACTCGTTAAGTCTGTTTCACACAGTTTCACAGTTTTGCTACAGCTTAGAAAATAATATGTTTTGAAATGCTTTCATTTTATTTTCTCCTTTTTTCTAAAGCTAAGTACCACACTTAGCTTTAAGCTTCCGTTCTACGGGACGGAAGCTAAAACTGTCAGATTTACTATCACAGAAAAAAGGATTTTAATAAACATTCATGGCCAGTGCTACACGTGCGAGTTTGCGTATTTTTGTGTGTGTGTGTGTCTGCGTGCATACGTGCATGTTATATATGTATACTGCCACTCTCTCTGAGAAAAACCTCTGGGTGAATGGGGGCCTCTTCAAAGCCCCCATTAAAGGACTAATTTTGACATTTTTATGTATGTGTGTGGGGGGGAGTAAGGTTAGGGTTAAGGTAAGGATAAGGATATAGAGGAAGGCAGCGGAAGTAACGTACAGAGTACAGAGCTGCTGTGTACTTCGTGGTGTGTTTTTGAAGTCAGGTTACGAAACGAAAGAAAATATTATTTCCAACGCCATGACCTTCATATAGTCAGTCAGAGGGAAACTGACTCAACATGGCTGCAAATGAAGTATTCAATGGTCTCTCTTGTGGCAAAATTCTCATTCTATGTAGACCCTCAATGCCATTGTGTTATCAACCAAGCGTGTTAACTAAATACGTGCAAACATCCATGTCACTTGTGAGATATTGGGGGGGGGGGGGGGGGGGCTGTCTCACCATGTTGGTGATGTTGTTGACGTGACTCTAACCTTTACTATAGTGAGACAGCACAAACACCCCCCATCCCTACTTTAGCCCCCTTTTTCTAACCAATGAGGTGTCTCCAATCCAGTTACCGGTCAGCTGGCACAGATGGCTTCCATTAGTCTTTTGATGGGTGTATATGTGTGTGTGTGTGTGTGTGTGTGTGTGTGTGTGTGTGTGTGTGTGTGGGTGTGAGTGTGTTTCTTTATGAGCGTAGTGGAGGATGGGCCCAGGACTGATATTTGACCTCTTGCTCACCATCCCCCGACACACACACACACACACTTACACACACCTCACACACCACCCCCCCCCCCCCCCCCACACACACACACACACACATGCACACACACACACACACACACACACACACACACACACACACACACGTGGGCACAAAGTTCTGTGATGTGGCATTAATTCAATCAATGAGTGCCACTGGCCAAACCCTCCACCACAGAAGCACCCAGGGCTGTGTCAGTCACTGGTTTGCAGCCTGGCCCCATCCCAGTAGGAGGCCATGTAGCTGGGGTAGGGGAGAGGCAGAGTGTGGGTCAGCCTGTGCCTCGGGGACAGACGTCTAGATGTAGGTCTTCCTCTACTACACAGAGGCCTGTCTATCACTTATGACTGCTGCTTTCTGAACACACCCATGCCAGATGATGGTGTGAATTTATGCTGCATGCACTCGCTTAAGAACACACACATGCACAGACACACAGACACAGACACACACACACACACACATACACACACACACACACACCTCTTAGAGACACCTAAACTAAATATAGGAAACAAAGGAACAGAGAAAGATGATTTCCCTCTGGAACCAACTTGGCGTGCTGGCTGGGCACACACCCTCTCTCCCTCCCTGCCGGGCACATGTGAATGAGCTCTTGCGTAATCCGGGCCGATGAAAAAGGTTTTATTACGGTGAAGAATGAGCCTATCAGTTTAGAGAGCTTCAAAGCCAAGCACTGGGAACGTGTACGAGGGATTATGGAGACACCAGAGACTGGGGAAAAGGAATATATATTATTGAGCTACATCTTATGACTCACCTCCCAGTTTTGTATTTCAGTATTTTATAGGCTTCTGACCACAACCGTTTAATTGTTCGACTTAACATGACTTAACTTTACGACATAACTACAACATATGTAACTTAAATACTATATAAGAATATTAGTGTTCAGCAAAAACTCACAACACTGCATAAAGTGTTTTAAGAACTGAACCACTTTTATGTGAAGAACCACTTTTCGTATTAAAATATATATGAAGTCTTTAATAACAGTTGACAGTTGAGCTGTCCTTATTGATTTATGGTGTACTCTATATTGAATTCCATAATGAGTTTTCACTAGAGAGCAACAAATAACAATGTAAGGATGCAACAACCTAAGAGAAGATATATGACAACAATATGTGTTTTAATAAGAATTAATTTGAGTTGTTGTGAAAGTAATTCTTTCTCCATATTTTATTTCCCTTTTTATTTAAATATGTAATGTGGGTGTGTGAAGCCCTTTCAGGCTGTAACTGTGATTAAGTGCTATATAAATATAATTAACTTAACATTGACTAAAATAAAAATACTATTATCCATGTACGTCTTGGTCTATGGACAGTGGTTGATGTGGTTAATATGCGGTCATTCTCACAAACACACACACACACACTTACGCATGCACTTACACACACACACACACACACACACACACACACACTTACGCATGCACTTACACACACACACACACACACTTACGCATGCACTTACACACACACACATACACACTTACGCATGCACTTACACACACACACACACACACACACACACACAGACACACACACACACAAATAACTAATTTGTGTTCCAATCAGTTCAAGTTGGATTGTGGCTTTTGCCACAGCCCACATGCTTGTTAATCTTGTCCGGAATCCAACACTGTTAGCACTTAGAGAAAACACTTTTGTATTGTACCACAGCCACCTTGAGGAAACAAAAACACATATGCATACGCACACACACACACACACACACACACACACACACACACACACACACACACACACACACACACACACACACACACACACACACACACGAGTGCTAAGCTACTCAGGCAGAATAGGGTTATAGTCCATAAAGCCCATTTCTGGACCCTTTCATAATGTGATTACTCTCCAGGAGTGTGTCGGAGCATGGCAGAGCTTCTTTGTATTTCAAACATAAAGCTGTGATTATGTAAAACCTGTTCTACTACTATCACACACAGTGAGTTTAGCACATCCATCACAATCAAGTGTTGTTTGGTTTTGGGTCTACTTGGGCCTGCCGACAAGAAATTGTAGGTTCGTTTTGACAAATGGGTCCGATGTTTTGTTTGGAAACGTAATGTGAACATGCACAGCTTTGGGAAAACTAAACATGGATTTGTTTTGACTATGGATAATGACTGTATTAATCCACTTGGTTCAGCAGACCAACATCATATCTCTTGCAGTGTGCTAGTAATGCCCATTTAGCAACTGCACTTGGGCTACTGCCATTCATATTGATAGACATGTTTATGATAATCCATATTCAAAATAAAAAGGATAGAAATGGAAAAGACCAAATACTGGGTCCTTTTCATTCTTGTCTAATATTCTGATGAAATTATTTCTTGACACAGAGTGCTGTGTGTTGCTTAGCTCTAATGAAACATATGAACTTTGTTCTACTGGTGGTGCCACGCTATAACTCATTATGTCTGACCTTTGACCTTAACGTGTTTGAGTCCTGGCCTTTGTTTCTACCTCTCCCTGGGAACACGCTCTGTTTATAGGAGCAGTTTAACGGATCTCAGATGTTCCGGTGCGTCCTAGAGCCCACCTGCGGTGTTGTGAATGAAGCCATGCAGCTTGTTCAGCAATCTCATTGGTGGGTTGTGCTACATGGGGGCGGAGACGTTCCCTCCGTAGGAGGAAGCGCTTGTCAGTCGGACTAAAGTGTATCCGCCCACCTCGCCGAGTCCACGGCTTAGGAGGCTACGCTTGTGTTGGTGGTGGTAGCTCTCTCTCTCTCTCTCTCACAAACTGGAGAGAAACGGTGTGGATACTGAAGGCGCGCTAGGACGGTTCGCCTCTGTGCACTTTAACAGGATGCAGCGGCACAGACAGAAGACGGAAATAAAGTAAGCACAGCGGAGGAGACAATTACGTGCGAGAAATGAATGCGAGAGGTGACAAGGAAAGAGGCGAGTTTTTAAGGCAGTGCATTGTCGCCAGGTCTTCATGGCCAGGCTCACTGTCCGTTCTACCCCACGGTTGCGTCTGAGGTGCAGCAGCGGGTCGTCATCATTTGGACACCTTGAAAATCAGAAATAGCTGAAGTTCTTCTCTTCTCTCCGACTTCTACGAAAACCCGCCGAAGGCCAGGATGGCGAGTCAAGGCGATTGCTCTGTCAAGGTTTCCTTGAGGTAAGTCCGCTACTCCCTCCTCTCCCACCACCACCACCACCACCACGTCTGCCCGCTCAACACACAGACCAACACGTCTGATTTCATCGGCTGTTTATTTTATATATTTTTATATTGGGGTGGTTTTGTGTTCTGGCAGGGTGCTTCACCTATACAACGTGGTTGTACAGCAATTGTAAGTGTGTTACAGGCTACCTTGTTCTGTGACATGGGTGGCGCTCCGCACACTATTGATAAGGCAAAGCATGTGCCCAATGGCACGCTGTCGTCAAGCATGCCCGATTTGTATTGGTTTACTGGCTTATATCTATAACCTATAGGCAAACCATGTGAACAGAGCAGTTTTACACCAGGCAGTTAGTAGACACAGAGAGGCCCGTATCGCGCATTCATTTAATGAAAGGAAAAGTCACAAGCACAGCCGAACGGGAAATGCATCAACGCCTTCATTTCTAATTTGGCAAACGCCTCTCATTTGCATTCCGCACAATCAACGTGCATCCGAAATGTAGGAGTCTGTAGTTGACGAAAACAGTGTTTGCACTTATGTAATTATAGACCTCTGCTTTTGTCTGCCCTTCTGCAAATGAATCGATCACAAAGACGTGCCCTCCTTCACAGCGATGCCCTTCACCACAGTCTGTTGAACATGGAGACATAAAGAGACGTGGTTAGCCCATAGCACTTTAATCAATACTATCATCGGGTTAATTCCTTTTAAGAATCCCAATGGTTCTGTTAACATGCCATAGTTTGAAAGTGGATACACAAGAGGAACTTAGAGTGTAGCCAAGTGTTGCCGACTGAAGGCATGTCGTATACTGGGCATCATGACTGTGGATTTGAGTCCGAGTCTGTAACTACAGAGTCGGTGTGGGGTCTGATCTGGGGTCTGCTGTCCGAGTCTGTAACTACAGAGTCGGTGTGGGGTCTGATCTGGGGTCTGCTGTCCGAGTCTGTAACTACAGAGTCGGTGTGGGGTCTGATCTGGGGTCTGCCGTCCGGCCTTACCTGAATCACCTGAGGGCATTTTCAGCGAACATCGCGGGCCGCAGAGGGTAGGGCTCCGTTGTCAATTAGCCGTTGAGTGAGTTTTCCTTTGTGTGCTCACACTGTCACTAAGAGGAAGTGTGTTACTGTTCTGAAGCTCAAAAAAATAAAAAATAAAAATAAAAGGGGGAAGGAGAAGGTACAACAGCAGCTGGGAACCGGCAGCTGATTGTCATATTGAAACGCTTAGACATGAGCTATTGATTGAAGAATACAAGCCCTTTGCATTGCTGTTGCAATGTAGCGTGCTTATGAGAAGTTGACTGGTAATAAATAAATAACAACAGATATGCACACACACACACACACACACACACACACACACACACACACACACACACACACACACACACACACACACACACACACACACACACACACACACACACACACACACACACACACACATTTTTCTATACATTCAACACAATCAGTCTAGCAGTGGACAAATAAAGCCAATTTAATCCGCCGGATAGGAGTAATTAACACAAAGTCTTTTTTTAGCCCCTGTGACTTATTAAACCCATTAAATCAGTGGCTGGCTGCCTGTAATGTCGAATTGCATGTTTCAGATAGACCAGCTCTCGTGTTAATTACACGGCTACAGATGTGGGGCGATCCCATTCTAAGCTCTCTCCCATCGTGTGTGTTCCCTGCCTGTGCGTTTTTAGGCATGCTGCATAAATGGCATTAAACACGCCTCTATTTGTGCGTGTGTGTGTATGTTTCTGAATGTCAGGAAATGGGAAGCCCACAAATAAACAGGGCGAGCGAGATGACTTCCTGTGGAACAAGGGTATTTTCCCGATGACCTACAAGTCTTCCCTGACAAGTTGTCCCTGGTGCGGGGGGGGGGGGGGGGGGAGGAGATGATAAGAGGGAGGGATGGTGTGTAATTGCTCCCACGTTGCCACTGCCTCGGGGCTGGCTGGCTGCTTGTGGCTCAGCCTCAAATGTGGCTGAGTCTGCTTCAGCAGCATTCACTTCCTGAATGTCTGCCTTTAACCTAAACAATGCTGTTGCAACCAATGACATGACCTGGATTCTGGCATCACACACACACACACACACACACACACACACACACACACACACACACACACACACACACACACACACACACACACACACACACACACACACACACACACACATACATACACACACACACACACACAGCAAGAGAGAGAGAATGGGATTACAACATATACCTTGCTGACCCACACTTAATTCGCTGGTTGTGTGCACTGCGGCCCAGCCAAACAAAATGGCACAGCTCCTCTAAGTGGCTATCATTAAATTGCTTATCGCTAGCTGGTGCATCAATAAAGACCAGACTGCAGCAGCAGGTTTCACTTAGGTTATAGCCTCGCCTGACAATCACACAGGAATGTAAAGACTCTCTCATTCACTCTCAAATTTGACATGTGACCACCTCTGGCCTTCCACAAGATCTCTCTCTCCCGCTTCCCGTTTCTCTCTCTCGCCCCGTCCCCGCTCTCTCTTCTCTCAATCAGTCCATACATTTCTCATTCGCTCTCTCTTGCTCTCTCTCTCTCTCTCGCTTACTCTCTCTTCCCGTCTCTCGCTCTTTCTATACATTACTCTCTCCCTCACACTTACATAAACAATTATACTTAACTTTAGCTGCCCTTGTTGCCCCCCCCCATCTGTTTGATCTGCATCCTGAATGCCTTTATGACTGGGACTTGCTCTGACTGTGCGTGAGTGCTGCTCTCTGTAATATATATAATGTAATGTAACGTGTGCTTGTGTGAGAGAGAGAGAGAGAGAGAGAGAGAGAGAGAGAGAGAGAGAGAGAGAGAGAGAGAGAGAGAGAGAGAGAGAGAGAGAGAGAGAGAGAGAGAGAGAGAGAGAGAGAGAGAGAGAGAGAGAGAGAGAGAGAGAGAGAGAGAGAGAGAGAGAGAGAGAGAGAGAGAGAGAGAGAGAGAGAGAGAGAGAGAGACAGAGGTTTAGGTACGGTGTGACAGCTGAGCACTATCTGATTTGCTTCTTATAATGACCTTGCACTTTTCCCTAGTTCTCGGCGTAGCTCGAAAGCCTCTAGCACCAATTTGGGAGCGTCACAGCGACCACATTCTGCACAGAGGTGTAGAAGACTCCCACAGGGGAATGGATTAGACACAAAGACCTGATCTGTTGAGGACCAATGTGCTTCTCAGGTGGTGGGAAAGGGGTGGTGGGCAGCCATACAAAACGCTATCCTATCATCTCTTTGGTGGTTTGGATCTGGATAAAATGCAGCCAAAGGGTGCTGCACTTGAAATGCAAATGGGTGGGCGGAGGGCGGATTCAGTTGCTCTCCCGGTCCTGATGTACGCTTGACAAAACAAGCGTGTGTGTACGACACCTGTATAAACCGGACATGTGCCGTCGACATGTGGTGCGGGTCCAGCAGGACCAAAAAACACCGGCTCTTCAAAACAAACAGGAGCAGGGAAACACAAAGGGCCACAGAGACACCGAGGGCCTCTTAACAGCTGATATACAAAGGCATCACATGCCTGTAAAAAAAAGAGAAAGAAGTGAAAAGCTGTGTTTTGCCAGTGGACCCATGTCCTGTGTAGGCTACCAGTCTCGCCTGCTTCCTGTGTGTCAACACTTGACCCCCGCCACAGTCCCCGTCGACCCCCCACCACTCCCCAGGGGGAGCGCTTTTAAAAATGTTGTGGTCTGGTCGGAAGTGGTGTGTGTGTGTGTGGGTGTGAGTGTACGTCTTGAGTGTGTGTGTATGAGTGTAAGTACATATTTGTAGGGATGTGTTTGTATGTACATATATGGATGTATGAGAGTGAGTGTGTGTGTGTGTGTTCGTGTGTGTGTGTGTGTGTGTGTGTGTTTGTGTGTGATTGTGGCCAACGGGAAGCACTCTAATGGTTAACTTCTGAAAGCACTCTGAGACTTCTTTGTGCGCACTGACAGTTACAGGTCAGTAAAAGTGAAGGCATTTTTGCTTTTCTAGCAAAAAGACAGTACATTCTTATCAGTGGTTTTGACCTCAGTGAGGAAACAGCAGGAAGTGACACATTGAACACACCCGTGCTAGCCATCCACTGCTAACATCATCACTTCCTTTTACTGAAGCCGAGCGACATGTGGGTCTGCTTTGAACTGTGTTAGAACTCAAACGTTTTCTCAGGCAGACGCATTCGCTAAATACATTTTCTGGGTGAAATGCTGGTCATCAGTATTTGTTGACGTGTGGTATATTGGATATTGCCTGCACCAACGGTCGCAGCGATATTAGCTGACTTCAGATGTTAGGTTGTAGCTGGATAAAAATGCACCCATAGGAGGATGAATATGCCACTCAACGGTAAAATCACTTCATCATGTGATTTTAGACAGCCAAGTTTATTTACGTCCATGGTCTAGAATGTCACTTGAAAGGACCCCGTGATTCAATAACATTTCATAATCCCACTCTGACTGAACAGCTGGATGAGTTTGGCGCTTGCAGCATCATGTTAATAATGTAAACCAATCAACCAAGTCTTCAAGGGTGTTAGACCTCAGTGAATACAGAAACAGCATTGCTGTGGTAAATAACTCGGATTTTGAAAGAACACAGTGTTTCACCCTTTAAGTTTAGCTGCGAAACACACCGACAGTGGTAGGGCTGCAGAGGAAGTACCCTCCTGTTTGACACATGGGTGTGGGTTAATCGACGGCAGGTCTGTTTTGCCTCGAAAGTCTCTTTCTCTGCCAGATGTTTGTGCTGTATAAACATTCTGTTTATCTACCTACCCACAAGAATGTGAAGGAAAGCAGGCACAGAATTACTTAAGCTAACAAGAAAGTAATCAAGACGCATCTGTGCCAAGGTATAAACTTAGACATTTTCTTGGCACTGTTTCATAAGCAAATCATATGGCTGTTCCCGTGTCACTGATCATAAAATGGCAATCCTCTCTCAGCAGCTGTGCAGTTCATGTGTTGCCACTCGCAAAATGGGTGTATTAATCAAGTGTAGAAGTGCTGTGGTCGTTGGTTGGAGGTGTGGGACGTTCTTGGAGTGGATGAGACTGCTGAAGCCATAGAGCAGTGAGACAGCTACTATTGATGAACTGCTCTTTCTAAGTGTACTAGTCATCACAGACAGCGTGCTGCTGTTGCGATATGACTTCCTTAACGGCTGCCATTGGGCTATCCCCTCTTCCTGTTCACTTCCTGTTTTCATTACAGCTGCTGACAAGCCTAAAGAAAAAAACGAAAAGGTTCTGTCTAGATATATTCTGTTTACATGAATGAAAATGCAAATACTGGAGAAAAAAAAACATTAACTTCAGCCTGTATAAAGATAACCCGTTGTTCGATCTTTAAGATAACCAAATGTTGACAAAGCTGCATACCACTGCAAATCTTAACATAATAACCAAAACAGGAAAAAAAAAGTATTGATTGATATCATTGTCATTGATACACTATTTAGAAGGCGATTACATTTTCGATACAACAGAAACAGCAATGCTACTTACTGTTTGTATTACTGTGTGTACATTTCGAAAATAATTCGTATTTGAATTTTCCGCTTCTATTTGAATCTAAACAGGTTTCAAGGGCAGTAACATTTGCATTGCCCCGTTACTAGGTCTAACCCCTGTGAGTCCACCGGAAGCCATCCAAGCAATCCACTGTTGGCTAAGATGGTCATTTGTCAGCATCACATTGCCCATATATTGTTGTGTGGTCAGTAGGTTTATTGCTTCATCCCATTGCACCAGAAATGAGTGCTGAACGAAACCTTTTTTTATTTTCCTCCCACCTTCAAATATGAACTGCAGGCTGATCAATGAAGTACTTAATTTAGACTTAATAAGCACAGAGTTGAAAGACCGATAGGATGCTTTGTGTGTGTGCGTCTGCGATGTGTGCGTTGTAGTGTTTGTGAGAGAGAGGATGCAGAGGAGACATTGAATAGGTCTGAAGTCACTGCAGGTCTTTGTGCTTTATGCTGAGCTGGTGTGTGCACAACATGCATATGTGCGCACGCGCACGCACACACAAACACACACACACATATGGGGAAAGAGAGGGAGAGAGACAGAGAAAGAGAGGGAGGGAGAGAGAGAGAAAGAGAGGGGGACAGAGAGAGCGAGGGAAGGGGGAGAAGGAAGGGGGGAGAGAGTGAAGGAGAAAGAGAGGGGGAGAAAGGGCAGGAGAGAGGGAGGAAGGACAGGTAGAGGGTCCATGGAGGTGGCGAGTGTATTTAAATGTGATAAAGGACAGGACAGGAGGTGGTAGCGGTCTGGGAGCAGTACAGACACCAGGGGAACCAGACCAGTGAGACCTGGCTTCCTCTCTCTCCTATACAAAACCCTCCTGTTTGGCTCTGTGTTCCCATCATCATGAAAAGAGCAGTTTCATGTCCTCATTCAATAAGAAGGGGCTAAAAAGAGAGGGAAAGATGCAGAGGACTGTCAACGATAACCAAAGCGAGGGAGAAAAAGGAGTGAGTTTCTCTCTCCCGTTGTCAAAAGGGCTACTGTAACATCCAAATAACTCTGAACAAACTATATGAAGAGAGAGAGAGTGTGTGTGTGTGTGTGTGTGTGTGTGTGTGTGTGTGTGTGTGTGTGTGTGTGCCATTTTGACTGTGTGGCATGCGTACGTGTGTGTTTGAGCATCTGTACCATCTTTCTGTGCATAATTTGGGCACAGCTGTGTCCATTTCCCATATTCTCACAGAGTGAGGAAGACACACAGAGAATGGCCGCATTGTTTCTCTCTTTAATAGTGGGTAATAAAGTGTCATAGTACTACTAAAAGACTACTAGACTACTACTAATAAACTGATTAAATACATTTATTTCTTTATTTAAATTTGTATTGATTTAATTTGATTTACAACACAGGATATATTAGTTAACATTTTGAAGGTTGGGTGACAATGAAGTAGGCCTATTCAATTTTGTAATTGAGACAATTTATTAATTATTGGAAAACCAAGCTTAAGAAATAGTTGGTGGTTAATTTAGATTGCAGACATAAATCATTCAATTGAAAACAAAGTGTTGAGTGTGTTATTTGTGTTTGGATATAAGGTAAAAGATTTGACCCATGGTTGTTAATCACCTTCCACTCTAAGTAGCTTAATACTTCTGCTGATGTTTGTGTCTGTGGGTTGGCTCTATGTAAGTGCACGTGATTGTATGTGCATGTGAGTGTTAGTGCACGCGAGTGTTAGTGCACGTGAGTGTTAGTGCATGTGATTGTCAGTGCACGTGAGTGTTAGTGCATGTGAGTGTTAGTGCACGCGAGTGTTAGTGCACGTGAGTGTTAGTGCATGTGATTGTCAGTGCACGTGAGTGTTAGTGCATGTGACGGTGCATGTGAGAGACAACAGCAGGCAGAGGCTTAACAGCACAGGGATGTCAGCGCCACTAATTAAATGTGTGGACAGACTTGTAACTGTCAAGTAGAATAAGGCTTTCTGTAATGACACAGCTCATTTGACTATTTTAAGATATGTCTTTTGTAGAACAAGTGCTGTATATAATAATAATAATAATAAACGTATTCATGCTTATTTATGAAACGTAGTTGCTACAAAACAAGCTCAATCATGTAATCATAAATTTTTTGTAATTGTATTATAGTAATATTTGAGTCTGTTAATGCTGCATGTTGTTTTGGATTGTATTTAATTGCATTAGACGTAATTCTGCACACACAATTTTGCATATTATCCTCCAATTTACTGGCCTACGGCTATTCTTAATGATGTATTAAAAATAACACTGGGCAGTAAAGTGGAGGGGAAAAGTGGAGCACACTTTTGTCTTATAGTGCTCCTCCCAAACACTTGCCTTAAGACTAGCAAGGTGGCTGACCAGATAATCCAGTAGCTACGTAGCATCACATCGGTCCAGAGAGAGGCTAATAAGGGGCTAACATCTCGGGTGAGAACCAATTAGTTTTAGCTTCTGGACCGATGGCACAGTTCTAAGACGACCATGAACACCCCTCTAGCAATGTATGTTGAAAGGTACATTTTACCTTCGTTTGCTTATATTCTCTACCACCAACTAGACAACCATTGTGAAGTGTGGAGTGAGTTATTGCCATTATTCAATAACAATATCTCAAACAACTGAACACGCACATCTGTGTCTGAGCCCGTCAAAAGGATTTCATGCTAACCGTTTCCCCCAGTGCATGTGGTTGACAGGAGAAATGGGTGGGCTGATTCCCACAGACAGTCTGAGTGGCTACGGTAGCGCTGAAGCTATGCATTGGCAGACAGAAAGGGTGGCTCAGGCTTCTAATGCCAATGCTAACCTAGCCTACTCCCCTAGGGTGTCTGTCAGTCCAGCACAGTCATAGCATCCATCTAGAAGAAATGTGAAGGCTAAACCTTGACCACGCTATAGCCCAGCAGACGTGCTAGCTAGGCGTTGTGGTGTGTATGCGTGTGTGTGTGGTGTGTATGCGTGTGTGTGTGGTGTGTATGCGTGTGTGTGTGGTTGTGTGGCTAAGGTAACTGTAGCTGTTACTTTGTGTTTGATTATATTCTAACCTTTTCAATTTCCTCTACTTCTAGATTCTCGATGACAACTATAAAAAAAATGACGTGTGTCTGTATGTTTCTGTGTGTGTGTGTGTGTGTGTGTTTGTTTATCTATTGGTGCACCCGTGACCTTTATTTATCAATTTAAAAAAGCTGCCACCCAGCTGGACACACACACACACACACACACACACACACACACACACACTGTCATTGTGTGTATGTTTATTAGTCAGGCGTGAAGAGATGAGTCTGTGTGTGTGTGTGTGTGTGTGTGTGTGTGTGTGTGAGAGAGATGGGGAGGGGGGGGGGGGGGGGGGGGGGGGGCTCATCTGGTCTCATCTGCTACTGATTAATCAATAGGACATCTATAGATACCAGTCCTCCAAAGCTGAAGTGTGAAGAATCATTCATGTTTGTCAGCATGTTTGTGTTTGAGAGAGCCAATCATTGTGGTTTTACTTTTAATACTGTTTGCTCTTGCTTGTCTTTTTATGGGGGGTTAGATGGTTAAATGCCATCTAAACCTTTTTGAAAAGAGCAGAAACATTAATTCACTGGTTTAGTCAGCAACAATTTTCAACAATGCTCTCAATGAAAAAGATTAATGCAGTGTCTGCATACAGAAAATTACCCAGTCCTTTCTAGCCCTGGACAGTATGGATGTGGGAGAGCCAGATAAAACGGCTTGAAACTGTATTATATATTAATTTCTGTCCATTCATCCATCACTGCCCCTGTGGGACACTAGACAAAGGAGACAGGGAAAGGCAGAGGGGTTAAAATAGAGGAACAGAGGAGAAGGGGGGGGGGGGGGGGGGGCAGGGGTGTGGGAGGAGAAGGGATGGGTGGGGAGGGGGTAATGACCCAGAATCAGCTCCGGTGGTGCGAACTGAGCTGTGGCTCGCCAGCAGTGAGGGAAGCTCCTTTAGAAAATGAGGATGTAATTGGACAGTAATGAGGGCTCTTATGACTTCTAGAGTGGCCAGCACACTTCATCCAGGCTCGCTATACTCCTCAGAGATTATTATATTATATTATATTATATTACAGTGTGTTATAATTATTTTTCTTTATTTTCTTTTTTTATATATATATTTACAATATATCTTTTTTTACCCATTTTAAATATCCATAAAGACATTTCTATAGATATATAGCTGTTTGAAACGCTGAGCAATAACAAAACGCCGATCGATGATGCGATATTGTTGCAGACGGGGCTTATTATTTCGGTCTCTGAAGGCCCATATTTCCTCCCTCCGTGGCCCTCTGGGTAATGTATTTCATTATGGTGTGGTGGGCATGATGCTCAACCCTCTCATCCCTCTGTGCTGCTGACCCAGTCCCATCTCCCGCTGCTTTGTCGACAGAAAGGCGAGAAATGTGAGATCTTAAGTGCCCTGCCAATCCCAACCTCATTCCCCCTTTGTTCCCTCTGTCTTTTTGAAGTACTGTGGGTGCGGTTTGTCATGGGACATGGATATCCATACACTCCTACACCAACCAAAGATACTAGGGCATTGGACACAAAACACACCGTACAATGGATTATAGATCAAAGTCACTGAACCCTGCCCTGGAATGATAAAGGGTAGGCCTCTCAAACCAGGCTAACTTGGTTAGCCATGTCCCCTGGCAAAATTTGAACCACTTTTTCTTTGCTACTGCGGCTCTTGTGTTACTTTACAAAAGATAACACAACCAGAACCAGTCACACAGATCCCCCTTCCTCTGGTGACGTTCCTCCCCTCTGTCAGCCAGCGGTCACCAGCGGGGCCTCAGGCTAGTCAACGCCAATCGTGTAAACTCCATATGAGCTAATAGGCAGTTGACAGTTTTATGTGCTTGTGTGTGTGTGTGTGTGTGTGTGTGTGTGTGTGTGTGTGTGTGTTAATATGACCATTATAACCGGGAACATTTTTATGTTCAGCAAACACACTTCTTTGAATTAAGAGAATATGTACACAATATAGAAAAGCAGCAATGTTCAGCGAATGTCAGAAATGTTCAAAAGGTACATTATTTAGTATATAATTTGAACAGTATCAGAAAATAAATTAGATTAAAAAAAAATCTTACAAACTTCATTTAATTCAATTCAATTAATTGAATCGCTTATTGGGAACATAATTCCGTTTTGTGAGCCATGTTGCGGTTGCTGTTCTACAGCAGTTAATAAGCAATGTGCCCACGGCCGTCTCGGGACAGATGCAAAATATGTTTGTTGTATTTTCACGTCCAAAAGACACTTGATTCCTAGACAGAAAATACAGCCCCATTAAATCCTACAAATATGAACCTCTCCGCACGCTAAGTGAATTGGGTTTAGAAGTCACACCATGTAGATGTGGGCTTACACCTCTGGGGGTGTTAGCTGTGAGTGGTTATGTGTCACGGCACCACCTTGCCCTGACAGCAGGTTGACCCCTTAGAGTCCCCCCGACAGGACCACGGCCAGCCCCCCCTTCCCCACCTTCTGCCAGCCCTCTGGCTCCAACACACAGAGTCTATGATGTACCATTCATTGTCCATTATAACGTCTGTCGGCCATATTGCACATCAACCCCATGTCCCCTCTCACCCTCTAATGTCAGTGAATATGATCGCTCATATGTGTGTGGTGTGTGCGTCACGTGTTTGTGTCATACGTGTGTGTGTGTGTGGGTTCTCTTCTCTGCTATCTGCCACTCCCTGCCTGATCTATAACTTGATCTAAATCTATCTACATTTAAGTTACATATATACATATGTATATATATATATATATATGTGTATATATGTTGGCTTCCGACCGCCCCCTTGACTGAAGAGGGAGACAAGGCAGGCAACCACATCCTCCTTTGAGGGTCCCTCATACTGGGATGACAGGTCCTTGGGTATAGTGATCGTCTTAAACTCCTCAACAAATGGTGTTGTGTCCTCAAACCCCTCATCAATGTTGAGGGTTTTTTAAACAACAACTACACTTTTGGGTACATAGAGAATGGCCTCCACGTAGCAGAGCTTACTAAAACAATCTAATTTGGTTGAAACATGTTTTATTGGAATAACGCTTCAAATGGCAAAACTGCCGTATCACGTAAATGCTGTGTGGAGGAAATAAGCGGCTTTCGAATCTGCTCTTGATCCGAGTCTGACTCGGTTACGGCAGAGCTTCATTGTAAAGCGGGTTGCACACCAGACGAGCCACAGAGCGCCTCGTCGATTTTAGTTCTTGTTCTGCGTTTAAAGGGGTCATATTATGCTTTTTCAGTTTTTCCCTTTGCTTTAGTGTGTTGTATACCATTTTTGCCATGTTTTAGGCCTGCTAAGCTAAAACAAATAAAAAAGGAGCTACTAACGCCCACCAAAAACACCCCTCATTCACTGCCTGAAACACCTCGTCTGCAGTCAGCATTTACTTCCGTGACAAACTGACGTCAGACTGTCAGGGAAGTGCAGAAGTCCCGCCTCCCGGCTGCTTAGCCACGCCCTCAAACAAAGCTGTTTACAGCGGTAATTTTTCATTACAGTTAGTTGTATCACCATGTCGAGAAGATGCTGTTCTCTGCGTGAAAGCAAATTCCCTTTGCATGGACTTCCCAAAGAAGACGACGTGAAGAATGCGTGGTTGCAATTCATTTTGACCACCATTCCTCCGCAGTACAGCCCCAGCCTTGCATTGTGTTTCGCTTCACATTACCGAGGAACCGTGCTTCATATTACTGAGAACCGGGCACCGTACGATGCAGGATTTTGGCATCGGTTAGTCCTTACAGACGGGGCAGTTCCCACTTTGTTGGCCCAACCTGGACCTTCAGGATCAGAACCTGTAAGTATGCTTTATTAGTTGTGGATTTGTTCAGTTTAAAACAAACAAGGTAGCTACTTACGAGTGTTCACAAGTTGGTCGTAGCCTAGCTGTACACCCAGTGCGAAAGATGCCTAACGTTATTGTGTGTAATGTTTTGGTTAGCAAAAACAATTTAACACTATAACGGTAGGTAGCAAGTTAACAGAGGCCTACAGCTGACTAATCAAAACATTTGAATGAAATAACCTGAGATGGCAAGTTAGCCGAGACCTACAGCCGACTAACCAAGAAATTTGAACACATTAACGTGAGCTAGCAAGTTAGCCGAAGCCTAGAGCTGACTAACAAAAACATTTATTCTATAACGATAGGTAGCAAGTTAACAGAGGCCTACAGCTGACTAATCAAAACATTTGAACAAAATAACGTGAGCTAGCAGGTTAGCCGAGGCCCACAGCCGATTAACCAAAATACTTGAATACTATAATGTCAGGTAGCTTTTGCACTGGTTGTGCAGCTCAGTTACAACCAACAACTCTGCACTTGAACACACGGTAGTAGCTACCTTGTTTGTTTTAAACACAACAAATCCACAACTAAAGCATACTTACAGGTTGTGATCATGAATCAACAGGATTCGAAGCTCCAGCAGTGAACTCGGCCCAGTTCAGGAAGCCTTTAACATTAGTAAACATTAAAACAATAAATTATTATTAGATCATTAGTTTACTGTAAATTAACTTTTAGTCAATGCTCATTACTGCATTAGCTAAAGTAAATTAATGGTTTATTAGTGTACCCTTATTGTGACCTGCTCCCCTATATTATATCACATGTATACATACAGTATATATGTATTCTCCTTTCATGAAAGGACACGGTAGCGTGTTACAATGAGACCTGGTCAGCACACAATTACCCTGCGGTCTACTTCAATCACCAGGACTGAGTGTCTGGACGGCAGTCAGCAGAGGGGACGTGTCCATGGGTTGCCCTTTGCCTCCTGCGAGGAATTTTATGGAGCACTGTAAGACCGTCTGTTCTTGTGTTAATACGTGTGTGTGTGTGTGTGTGTGTGTGTGTGTGTGTGTGTGTGTGTGTGTGTGTGTGTGTGTGTGTGTGTGTGTGTGTGTGTGTGTGTGTGTGTGTGTGTGTGTGTGTGTGTGTGTGTGTGTGTGTGTGTGAGAGAGAGAGAGAGAGAGAGAGAGAGAGAGAGAGAGAGAGAGAGAGAGAGAGAGAGAGAGAGAGAGAGAGAGAGAGAGAGAGAGAGAGAGAGAGAGAGAGAGAGAGAGAGAGAGAGAGAGAGAGAGAGAGAGAGAGAGAGAGAGAGAGAGAGAGAGAGAGAGAGAGAGAGAGAGAGAGAGAGAGAATGTTTGTGTGTGAGCTGCTTGGCGTGCAGCCTGCTGGCCTGCTGTGATGTTGGGCCAGGGCTGGGTAGATTGGGGACAGTGCAGGAACAGACTAGCTGTAGTTTGTGTGAACGGCCCTGGAGTAGCTAGGCAGGCCCTGGTCTGTATTCTGAGAGGTTCTGTGGCCTTTATTCAGCCCTCACAACAACACCTTTCTGGTATACAAAGGCCGTGAGTGCGCCACGCAGACAGGGGAAGTTGGACTGCCGACGTGGACAGGATTGAGACGTAGGAGACAGCAGATGGATGGGACTTAGAGTGATGGTTTTATCCACAAAATCTCTCTCTGCCGACGGTTGGTGGAGGAAATCAATGGGGATTTAATCACTGATTAAATGGGCGATGATACAGAAATGCTGACCGTGTAGCTTAATAAGCTACCGCGTCTTTTTCTTTTTTCTTTCAAAGCGAAGGCCAGCTCTTTAGGCACATTTTGAAAGTTATTCCTCTTCCTGAAAGAAGAAGATTCATTACCGAAGGAAACTATTCCTCCAGTATTCTCTGGAGGGGTAAACATGCCCAATACTCATGATGCTCCTGAAATGAGCATTACACTGTAATGACATTCATGATGTCAATGCTTAATCTTTTAGTAGTTTCCAAGTGATTGTACAAAAATCATATGTTAAAAAAAGATGTAGGAACCTTTTTTTGTGGTTTGACCTTCCATACTGTGGTCCCCCCCAGCTCTCTTTCTGAGGCTGACCCCGAATGACCTATTCTGTTTCAGTCATTGGACACAGATATTCCCAGAGTACCGCTCTAAAACCGGCTTCTATTGCAATACATACAGTAATCCATTATGAATGAGGACATAATTCCCCCCGTCATGCCTGTGATTCTTGTATTCTTTGGTTCTTTTGTTCCTTCGTTGGTTCTTTCTCTCGTTTGTTTTTTCATTCTTTCTTTCTTTTTTCTTTCTTACTTTTCTTTACCTTATGCTTTTTACCTTACCTTATTTATTTCTTTGTTTAACTTTCTTTACCTTTTTCTTTATTTCTATCTATGTATTTAGGACACAAAAGTACTTGTATGACATTAGCAATACAAAGGCCCAGAGAATAACACAACAACAGTGTACTTGTTTCCAATGTGGTCTTCAATCTAAGCAACCATAAAAAAATACGTCATAACACTGAATATCAAATTACAACAGTGATTGGTTTGTTGTGTCTGTAGGATTATGTAACAAGCTATTTAAAAATAATAATTCTAAACAGATTTAAAACAATCCACTGCTAGACATTTCTCTCACATTATATAATTACCTATATTTGTTGGAAGAAACAACTTTAGATATGTTTTATGATCTTCTCCTTTCTCCCCTATGAGTCTCTCTCTCTCTCTCTCTCTCTCTCTCTCTCTTTCTCTCTCTCTCTCTCTCTCTCTCTCTCATAAACACACACAATCACAGGCGATAGGACTGTGTTTTTACACAAAGTAATCATGCGTGAGTGTTTTGCCTCTTCAAATGTAAACTCCGCTTGACAATCTGTTTCTCTTTTGAATTTTGAGACAAATTTCACGGTGTTTCGGATGTGTAATTCACACATTATAACTACTGAATGATGCATGTCTACTGAGCTTTCTTCTTTGATGATAGAAAGTGTGCCCCTGGCCGAATAAGACTAAGACGATTAACTATTTTGTTTTCATAAACAAGCTCTAGTTTTATGTTTTTGATGCACTCTGGGACCTTATTTACATTAAAAGTGCATGTCTTTATCATCATTAAAAGTATATGTATTAGTAATTGGTAGTAATGAGTAGAAGAGTAGAAGAGAATACTTCACAACTGCACAACTGCTGAACATGTATGACATGCTTGAGTACCAGACTAGAGAAAAAAACAAAGTATTTATGTTAACATTAGTTTATTTGAATATAACATTTTCTTCCACACACACGCACGCACGCACGCACGCACGCACGCACACACACACACACACACACACACACACACACACACACACACACACACACACACACACACACACACACACACACACACACACACACACACACACACACACACACACACACACACACACACATCTGAGTAAGTGAAAAGTAACACATGGCTCACCTGTCACAAGAAATGCTTTTATTTGACCAGGGGTCCGCTTCCTTTCAGAGGGTTAGTGTTCCTTAAGCACCCAGTTGTGTTGCTCCACTCTACCACCGAAGAAGAAACAAGCATTTACGTAGAGGCCTATGCACAAATACAAGTGGACAGGGGAGCTGCTGGTTTTGTGGATAAAAGCACTATTATGTTTACATTTCTCAACCGATTACAATAAGTCGGTTTAATTCAAGGGTTTATGAACTATATCAAAACTACATCAATTAATGCACTTGTGTCACTTGATTTACAAATGCAGATTCAACAGTTCACAAGCCAATTTTAATAACCACAGTTTCTCAGAAGGTTTTAAAAGTTGTTATGTCATGAAGATGCCCCTTCCCTGCATGGTGCAAGAAGTGAAACACTAAACTGGAGTGTCATTCATCCTCCCAGTGTATTGAGCAGCTTATTTTCAGAGAGAGAGAGAGAGAGAGAGAGAGAGAGAGAGAGAGAGAGAGAGAGAGAGAGAGAGAGAGAGAGAGAGAGAGAGAGAGAGAGAGAGAGAGAGAGAGAGAGAGAGAGAGAGAGAGAGAGAGAGAGAGAGAGAGAGAGAGAGAGAGAGAGAGAGAGAGAGAGAGAGAGCACTCGGGATGATACACACTGGGGCTGACTGTACTGAGAGAGTTAAAGTCAACAGTGAATTGAATGCGTGTGTTTTTTTGTTATCATAAAAGGAGAGGGAAGTGGAACATTCCTTCTTCACCTCCCCCCACCGCCTCCACACACACACACACACACACACACACACACACACACACACACACACACACACACACACACACACACACACACACACACTGAATTGCTGCATTGTTTTTACTGGCAACACTACAACAGAGAGAGAAAAATGGGTTGTAAAGAAGATGGGTGGTAGTGAGGAGAACGGAGGATGTGGATCAACATAAAAACTAAATGAGAGGAGTACAGATATATCTACGCTAGGGACACTCTGCCCAGTCAGAAGGAGCAAGACGGGGGCAAATCCATAGGAAATTAAAGGGGATCACCATAGTGAAATGAAAAATGAAATGAAAGTGTGCAGATACTATCATCCAAAATCTTTACTTATTCAGGGAAAAAGACACAATGAGAAGTGACTTTCTCATTTTCAAATGTGCCCTGAGAATAGGGCTAGTTAAAATACAAGTTTACCATTGACATTAAAAAAAACAAATAGATAATGAACATGAGACAATGAATCGTAAAATACCAGACACACTCAAGCTCAAAATAATTGCAAACCTCGGGTGTAACGTCCACATTGAGCACTTTAAAATCCTGAAATGCATCCGAGTGTACAAGGAGAATGAGAGATCACCTTGAGGGATCCAAGAATGTATTTGAGGCATTATTTCTTAGATGTTGTTCTGCTAGCCTGGTCAGGATGAAAGACTGTCGAGGACAAACAGCTCCAGAGTAGATGGTTTCCTCCACTGGCCCTCTGCCAGACTCTGACCGAGACCAAAACACACGCATCACAACCTTCCGGCACTCAAAGCTTTTCTACGTAATATGAGTAAATGTGTCGCTGTGTCAATTTTCGTGTATGTGTGTGCATATGCCTATGTGTGTGTTTGCTCTCAATATTATTCATGTCTTAAATATGGAAATGAGTTCCTTGGCTTCTTGTGGTCTGTCTAACTTCTTCAAAAGGTTTTAGTTTAGGTGGTTGAACACGAACACACGAACACACACACACACACACACACACACACACACACACACACACACACACACACACACACACACACACAGACACTTAGTGTTGGCAGTTGTCGCTGGCAGCAAAGCAGGGGGCTGTTATTGGTAGTGTGTGTTCACTGGTGACTTTCCACAATTTCATGGTCTCTACATTCTAGATTGTCATGTGGTAGCCAGCCGGAAATTGCCCCAAGTTATTTGGTTGAAATCAAAGATTATTGCAAATTTGCATAAAGAACTCGTTCAAATGTTTTAAAGGTTTTGAGCACGCGCACACGCACAACACACACACACACACACACACACACACACACACACACACACACACACACACACACACACACACACACACACACACACACACACACACACATTAATTCACATTAGTAGGAGACACAGTGTGCAGTGTGTGCAGTTTCCAAGGAAACAGGACCTTCTGATTCTGAGAGCCAAAGGGAGCCGTGGCTATTACTGGTGGAAAACACAACTTCTTTATCTGACTCTTCGTTATCTCGTAGGGTGAGGCCTAGTTAAAGGGTACGAATGTAGAGGAAGTCAGAGCAAAACCAGCTGGAGAGTTTAAAATAACCGTTTTTGATTTCAAAGCTGGATACGCTAGTCCAGGAAAGAAAAACAATTTGCCCTCAACCAGACATAGCTCTTGCTTGGACTGGTGTGAGAATACACATACTGTGGTTGTGTGTTTCCGTGGGGCAGTATTTTTGTATTTCTCTTTCATGACATTGTAGTGTGTATTGTTGGGGCTATTTTGTGTTTGATTGGATTAGTTCGATTAGATCGGTACTTTATTCATCCTGCAGCCTGTAACATGGCCCAGCCTAGCTGTGTTGGTAGCTACTATCCTACACATCAACAACATTAGGAGAAGAAGCACCCCGCTCTCAGCAGGAACACATATGTCTCTGAGTCGAGCTCCCAGTCCATTACGCATTATTAGCTCCCTATCTGGGTGATAAAGACCCTCTGGTGCCCAGCAGAGCGTGTAGGAGGACACATGGCAAACTGTTTGCATGTGTCAGTGGTCCAAATAGCATTATACACTTAATTGTTTCCTTGCCAATTATATTGTCTTTAGTTGTCGGGCAGGATAGTCCCAAGTTGTTAGGCTGTTTGACTTCAAGCTATTGAAAGGTTCTGGGTTTCACCGTCTGCAGTCAATTAGCTGTCGGTATTCTTGAGCAAGACGCCCTAAAGTTGCAATCACTTGAGACACACGCAGCAGCGTGCCAGGTCGAGCGTTTGTTTTCTCGAGCACGACACGTTACAAACACACACAAAGTCACCCTAAGCTTAAAACGTACGGTATTTTGGAGTGTACTGCAAATATATCGGTTGGCACGTTACGTCACGTGGCGCGCCAGGTCAAAGTAGAAATAATTTCAACTTCAAAGCGAGTAGCGTCCACGTGAACGCATGGAGGGGAGGCATGGCCCCCTCCCCTCCCCGAAATTGCCCCGCTCCAAAGGGAAACAATGGAGTGGGTTGTGCCAGTGTCTGACCGCGTCTCAAGTGAACCCACTTCAACACCTACCTGCTCCTGAATGTATCTGAAAGAAGACAAATCACTGTCAGACCCTTAGGATAAAGTGCCTCTGCTAGATGGCTCAATAGTAAATAGTTGTATAGAGAAAGTAGGCAAACAATGACATAATACTTTTTTTTTTTATAAAGTGTGTTATATCTAGTTGGTTGTTGTTGTTTTCTTTTTAGCAGTCATGACAGTCATGAATGTTGGATATCAGCGTCACATGTCACGTTTAAGATCAGAGGTTGCCTTTGATGTCTGCTGATGCCAACTGCTCTGACTTGTTGGTGCATCTCCGTAGCTTGTCGCTGTCTTGTTGTTGTTGTTGTTGTTAAAAAAAACCTTGGAGGAGGTCAAATGTACAAAAGAAGTTACCAAAGTAGTATTTACACTTTTCACCCTTTGTGTACAAGCATTACAACTGTTTGTGTGTGTGTGTGTGTGTGTGTGTGTGTGTGTGTGTGTGTGCGCGTATGCGTGTAATGAAGTTTCTCCTAATTAGCACTATTTGGTTTGATAATCATCCTAATAAGCCAAGCCCTCAGAGCTGACTTTTAATGAGTTTCAGAATTGTACTGCTTGTATGTGTGGCAGGCTAGGGGTAGCCTAATGAACAGTCTGAACTGTGTGTCTGTGTGTGTGCCTCTGTATGTGTGTGTGTGTGTGTGTGTGTGTGTGTGTGTGTGTGGAGGTAGTGTTTGCCTGAATGCAGCAGGACATTTTATGTATAAAAGCGGAAATGAGACAGGTATATTGTGTGTGTGTGTGTGTGTGTGTGTGTGTGTGTGTGTGTGTGTGTGTGCGTGTGCGTGTGCGTGCGGCGGGGTGGGTTGAGATTAGACTCCAGGGTACTTTAGGCATTTTCCTATTAGTGTTCATAGATGAGAAGGAGATAAAGGGATTGTCTCTGTGTATCCTTTTCTCTCGATCTCTTTCTCTCGATCTCTCTCTTAATCTCTCTCTCTCTAGGCTTGTGTGTGTTGTGTCACCCCTGTACATTTTATTTCAGTGTTATGGGATAGTTTTAGCAGCCACATGTCCTCTGTTGAAATTGTGTGTGTGCGTTCGATCTATTTGATGGAATGCCTCTCTTGGTGCAGCTCCTATAAAGGCAGAGGTGTGTTTGTGTGTGTGTGTGATTATCAATAAATTGTCCATTGATTATATTCAGTTGTTTATTTTCCTCTCTCTCTGGGGACATGTGTGTGTTTGTGTGTGTGTGTCTGTGTGTTTGTGTGTTTGTGTGTGTGTGTGTGTGTATGGAAGTAACACAAATAGAAGTTGGCTTTCGTGCAGTAGTATGCAGACACTTCTGTCTCTGTTCAATTGGTCCGTTTGTCTCTTCTTCTCGTCCTTCTCCTATTCCTTTTCCATAAATCTTCTTTGCCTCTTTCTTTCATGTCAATGCGTTTGTGTATAAGCCTGCACCATTAATTGCATACAAAGGGCAATGAATTATCTTATTGTGAACGGTTGCATTTAATTGCACACTTTTTTTAACGATGTACACAATAACGGGCAGAATTATCGCAATTATAATTTTGGTCGAATTAGTTAATCTCTTAGTGTATTCTAGGACTGGCCAGTCTTTCAAATTCCTGTCTGCGTCATCGTATTTCATCTGCATCACAACGACACAACACAACATGTACACCACTACCACCAGCACACTGTGAAACACGATTTGTTGAATTTGTTGAGTGTCCTGCTGTGTCCGCTGGCTGTTAGGATCAGGCTCAAAAACAGCTCTATTCTGTCATTCCTATGACCATAACGTCTCAAGGTCGTATATTAAGGGAAAACGAGTGACCTCTACTTCTTCATAAGCTCCGTATTCACACAGTCCAATACATTCCCAGAGCAGTATTCCCACACTGTATTTAGTATTCCCATAGTATTTAGTGTTGTTGCTGAATCGGAGCGTTTTTAACGTCCGTCCCGGTGAAAGCTCCCAGCCTGCCGAGGGTCACAACACACCGATGTCAGCATGTTTTTATCGTGAGCGTAAATGGCATTACTGAGTGGAGGTGTGTGTGTGTGTGTGTGTGTGTGTGTGTGTGTGTGTGTGTGTGTGTGTGTGTGTGTTAAAAAGAGAAGGGGAGAGAGAGGGCCAGTGATAAATGGAGAGGGAGAGGGAGAGAGAGAAAAAGAGAGAGAGGCTCTCACACGCACAGAAAGGGAGAACGTGTGGGCGTGGTTGGTAATGCACGCATGAGGAAACCTTATGGAATGAAGATAGGAGGGTGTTAGTAGTACAGTATGCGTACAGTAGTGTCTTAGACAGCAGTTACTTTATATGTGTGTGTGGGAGTGTGTGTGTGTGTTTTCCCATTGCATCACCACCAACCACAACACAGTTTCTTTTATTTTGGTGTGTGTATGTGTGTATTTGTGACTAGGTTTGTCTGTTCTATGTATGTGTGTGTGTGTGTGTGTGTGTGTGTGTGTGTGTCTGTCTGTTTGTGTGAAGGTGTGTGTGGGTTTCTATGTGTGTGTGTGTGTGTGTGTGTGTGTGTGTGTTTCTGTGTGTGTGTTGCTGTGTGTGTGTGTGTGTGTGTGTGTTTCTATGTGCATGTATGTGTGTCTCTATGTGTGTGTGCCTTTGTTGCAGTCTCCCACATCTCTGGTGTGGGGGAGTATCCAAGCCCCCTGGGGTTTAGGCTTGAAGGCTCTGTTTGTTTCTATGTGTGAATGTGTGCCTGCCTGCGTGTGTGTGTGGGTGTGTGTGCGTGTGTGTGTGTCTATGCCTACATCCCCATGCGTGTCTATGTGCTCGGGGATCAATCCTGTATTTCTGCCGGCTCACTGCTTTTTAACACACAGCTTAAAGTAATTATCTTTTATCAGAGATAATTATTTAATATCTCTGTTTTGTTTCTGTCTCAGAACCAGGATGGGGCACAACAAAACATATTCATTTTCTTTTCTCACTCTCTCACACCTTACTTCAGTCCAAACCTGAAATGAAGTTGAGCTTAGGCAGACAGTGTTTACTGGCTTCAAAGAGATGCCGGATTTAAATGATGAATGAAACAAATATATAAAAAACCTATTCCTTCCTGCCTCAGGAGGCAGGGGTCGTATTGTGTCAATCATGTGAAATAGTGGCTCCTCCTACGGCTGACAGACTTGTTTCATTCAATTATTAAACTAATGATTGTTATCAATGTCGGCCCCATTCTGTCAGTTCAAAGACGCATCAGAAACAGTGAATCTTTAGGGCACCTGGTTGCTAGACAGGGCTCATTTAAGATACGATAAAGACACAACTTTATTCATCCCAAAGGAACTTGCAATGCCAACAGCTCAAGGTAAAGTGTTTGTCCATTAGTACGCATTCTTCTCAAAAGGTTTCTATGCATCATTTACAATATATACATCGGTTCCGCGGCAATCCTGTTGCCTGTCAATGTAAGATTAGTATATTGTGTGGCTCAACCCTCCTGACGTTTATGTTGGTGTCTGAGAGTATGGCCATCCATCATCCCATCATGCCGTCTGGGTCACTTTTTGAACAGGTCTGTCTGGCCGAACAGCCGTCTGCATTCCGTTGTCCCACGTCCGAATCTTGTTGACAAGCATTTGTGTGTTTTCTTGGTTCCAAGAATCATTTGACAGAGGGATCGCTGATCACATCCCGAATCCCTCCCTCCCACCTTCAAACCGTTTAGCAGCACCCACCTCTCAGTGGACGTCTCATCACCTGACTGGTGCACCCTTGTTGTTGAGCTGAATAGCACAGACATTAGAACTGGACTTTGTTGAGATGCAATATGGCTGGGATGTAACCATTATTATTATTATTATTATGCCAAGTACCAATAACAGTTACGTTTCTGATTCCTGTAACTATTCTTCATGGAGCGCTTGAAATTGCATGCTTTGACTGTTCTCATCCTCACTTGTTACGGTTGCTTTGGATAAAAGTGGCCGCTAAATAAACTAAATGTAAAGTAATGTCATGTAAATGTTATGTTCTCAGGGGGAGATTCAACAGCAACATAGTCAGTAGTGGTTTGAATATGTGTATATGTAGGGAGATGAACCAAGAATTGTTACAAAATGAGGAAATAAGGAAAGACATTGGTAAAACCGCTGTGCAGGTGAGACACAATACATAGAAAAGTAAGGAAATGAAGGAAATGAAAGACCTCACAGTAACTACTATTAACATCCACTAACAACAAAACAAAACAAACAACCCCTCTGCCCAGGATCCGCCCCCAGATGGCCAAGGAAAAGATCGAGGGCTGCCACGTGTGCACGCTGGTCACGCCTGGGGAGCCCCAGGTGCTGCTGGGGAAGGACAAGGCCTTCACCTACGACTACGTGTTCGACATCGACTCCCAGCAGGAACAGCTCTACCAGGCCTGCGTGCACAAGCTGATCGAGGGCTGCTTCGACGGCTACCACGCCACCGTCTTCGCCTACGGACAGGTACGCTCCTACAGGATGTCATGTGCGGTGGGACGGCGATAAGATGCACATTGATGATGAGTAAATATCCACTGACACGTCGCCAAAGACCCCTTTAGGGGCTTCAAATGTCTCATGGCCCTGGATTCCCTTACCAAATGTGGATGGTTAAAGTGGTTGGTTTAAATATAGACACAGTATCAATACATGTGTAATACACCAGGTGGAAAATGTTGCAACTCATGGAATTTGACTTTTGCCTTTTTGATTTGCATTAGAAATGCATGTTTTCAGTTAAAACGCAGATTTCTCTCTCAGCCCACTGTCTGGAATCCAATGACTCAGCTGGGAACTCGCTTTGTTTATGTCTGTGTGTGTGTGTGTGTGTGTGTGTATGTGTGTGTGTGTGTGTGTCTGTGTGTGTGTGTGTGTGTGTCTGTGTGTGTCTGTGTGTGTGTGTGTGTGTGTGTGTGCATGTGTGTGTGTGTATGTGTGTGTGTGTGTGTGTATGTGTGTATGTCTGTGTGTGTGTGTGTGTGTGTGTGTCCGTGCTCACGTCTGTGTTGTTCACGTGCGCGTTCATGGCGTGCTAGACGGGCTCGGGGAAGACGTACAGCATGGGCACGGGCTTCGACCTGAGTGTGAGCGAGGAGGACCTGGGCATCATTCCCCGGGCGGTGCACCACCTGTTTGAGGGGATCCACAGCCGGCGGGCCGACGCCCTGCAGGCCGGCGTCCAGCCGCCAGACTTTAAAGTCAGCGCCCAGTTCCTGGAGGTATGGGCGGCGCGCACACATGTGGAGAGAGAGAGACACACACACACACATGCGCACGCACGCACACGCACACACACTACATAGACCTGGACGGCACATGTGACTGGTTGTGTTGTGTATTATGATTTGCGCTTATTTGCACTCATAAGAGCTAGGGCATCTACACACGCACGCACGCACACATGCACGCATTGTATATGTCTGTATATATATTTGAAAAATAACATATATAAATAAATATATCCATTTTATTTATATCTGAGGGTAGGATAGTGTTGTGGTAAGGGTGTTCGTCTTCAGCTGAAAGGTTATTGGTTCGAACCTCAATCTCGAACCTCACAGACGTCCTGGAGGCATCCTTGAGCAAGATTCCCTAACCCCTACCTGCTCCATAATGACATATATCTAAATTCACTGTAAGTCGCTTTAGATAAAAGTGCCTGCCAATGAATAGTAAACATATGCTCAAGCTCATGTATAGTCCCGTTGTTAGAAAGGTGGAGTACTTGTGTACATCCAAGCCTCTACAACCCATAGGTTTACATAGGAGGAGGGAACTACCCTATAATGCAGCCATATTAACGCTAACCAGATGCTACATGAAACATGGCAGCCAAGGAACTCCCCCTCCGCTTTTCCAAACAGGAAATGACAGAGTGATGACATACGCTCCGGTTCTTTGTGGCTCTTGATTCATGCTGGCCATTAAGTCTGACATTATTACCATCAGCTAATGGTCTAGTGGAATGGATTAGAGATGAAGATGGGGAGTGGAGACATCAGGATATTAAAAACACTGAAGCAGGGGTTGTTGGGTAATGGTAGCCACTGGCCAGTGTAGCTAATATGTATTTATAATTTGTGTTTATGTTCGCCAATATCCAAACAATAGACATCTTAAACCTTCCAGTGTTTAAAGTCATGCAGCTTCTCTCCCCTCCCCCTAAGTTGTGTCTGTTGTCAGTTGTGAGCCTGCTATCAGGTCATGGGTCAGGTCATCTGTGTTGATGGTAAACAGAGGTGTGTGTGTGTGTGTGTGTGCGCACGCACGTTTGCCCATCAGTGTGTGTGTGTGTGTGTGAGTCTTTGTGTTTGCGGTGGGTAGCTGTCAGCTGACCTCTGGTCCCTGAGGTCACAGCTTTACCTCCTGCGTTGAAGCGCTGACTGATGAGGTGTAAAGTAGCTCCTTTAATCACAGGCTGGCTAAAGTATACATTCAGGAAAAACAGGTTTCATGAAATCAATGTGTGTGTTTTGTTTATAAAAATAGAACTATAGGGAGTTAACCTTGGCCAGCCCTTGCTATAGTGCACTCATTGAGAGGCTTTTGAACATTTGTGTGATTAATTGATTATTTGTATCTGTAGATATTTTTATAAAATCCCAGTATCTATTTAACATACACTCCCTAGATAATTACCCAGCCTATAATGCTGTCCCATTGTTTAATTCATGTTTACTTCTCATTGTTGAAACATATTGTCTTCTCCTGTGCTGCAGTTGTACAACGAGGAGATCCTGGACCTGTTCGACAGCTCTAAGGATCTCGACAGTCGCTGCAGGAAGTCCAACATTAAGATCCACGAGGACGCCAACGGCAGCATCTACACCACTGGCGTCACCTCCCGATTGGTCCATTCAGAACAGGAGGTGTGTGCATGTGTCTTTGTGTCTGTGTTGTACTTGTACTTTCAGTCAAATGTTTCACTATTAAGAATCGAATGATTGTATTGTCTTGCTCAGTAAGTCAGTTAATTGTTAGCTAGATGAAATGAATGAAATGAAAACTGTACATACAAAAATGCACATTTTGTATGTATTTATACTGTGTGCCGCACCTATACTATTGTCATATGGTCCTTCTCAGGATTCCTTGAGAACTTGTTAATGGCTTTTGTTCTCCTTTCCCTTTGAATGGCTGCGTTTTCTAATATGAGTCCTATAAAGCCTTTTCAGATTGTCATTGAGAAGTGCTTCCATGTATCATTATCAATATGTTGTGTCCTGTATATAATATATAAATATGTTGTGTCCTACCTATATATAATATATTAATATGTTGTGTCCCATGTATCATATATCAATATGTTTCATCCTATAGATACGGTATATCATAAACAAATATATTTTGTCCCATATACCATCTGTTAATATGTGTTGTCCCGTACATCCTATATAAATGTTTTGGCCCATACAGCATATATAAATATGTTTTGTACCATATAGCATATATATGATCAGTGTTGTCCCATGTATCCTATATGAATATATTTTAGCCCATACAGCATGTGTATATATGTTTTGAACCGTACATCCTATATGAATATATTTTAGCCCATACATCATGTGTATATATGTTACGTACATCCTATATGAATATATTTGAGCCCATACATCATGTGTATATATGTTACGTACATCCTATATGAATATATTTGAGCCCATACATCCATGTGTGTATATGTAACGTACATCTTATATGAATATATTTGAGCCCATACAGCATGTGTATATATGTTTTGAACCGTACATCCTATATGAATATATTTTAGCCCATACATCATGTGTATATATGTTACGTACATCCTATATGAATATATTTGAGCCCATACATCATGTGTATATATGTTACGTACATCCTATATGAATATATTTGAGCCCATACATCCATGTGTGTATATGTAACGTACATCTTATATGAATATATTTGAGCCCATACATCATGTGTATAGTATATGTTTTGAACCGTACATCCTATATGAATATATTTGAGCCCATACATCCATGTGTGTATATGTAACGTACATCCTATATGAATATATTTTAGCCCATACGTCATGTGTATATATGTTACGTACATCCTATATGAATATATTTGAGCCCATACATCCATGTGTGTATATATGTTACGTACATCCTATATGAATATATTTGAGCCCATACATCCATGTGTGTATATATGTTACGTACATCCTATATGAATATATTTGAGCCCATACATCCATGTGTGTATATATGTTACATACATCCTATATGAATATGCTGTGTGCTGCAGATGCTCCAGTGCCTGAAGCTGGGGGCTCTGTCGCGCACCACAGCCAGCACGCAGATGAACGCCCAGAGCTCCCGCTCCCACGCCATCTTCACCATCCACCTCTGCCAGATGAGGGTCTGTCAGCCGCTTCACCTGGTGAGGCTTAAGGGGGAGTGCGGGGGTTGGGGGGGGGGTGGGGGGAAGTAGAGGGTGGAGGAGAATGACAAAACCCAAAGATGTTGTGATTGAGAAATGTTGGGGGAAAGAATTGCAGATTTCGTATTGTGGTATCGCTGAGGTCATTCTCATGCTACGAGATTCCTGACGAATAATCAACAGCTTTTCTAGTGTTGTCTGTATTCAATGTACAATTATGCGATGTCATGGATTTTCCTCTACAAGCTTTTTAATGGTTATCGATGATAACGATATTACGATATTAATACTTAATTACTTACATCAATCCCAGACCGGAAATTCAGCAAGCTCAAAATCAATCGTTATGAATAATAATTGCCTCCTCCTGGTCTCTTGGTGGTACAGGAGAACGGAGGGGGGGTGAACGGCCTGGGCTCCGGGGGGTCCATGAGCCAGCCCGAGTACGAGACCCTGATGGCCAAGTTCCACTTTGTGGACCTGGCCGGTTCTGAGAGGCTGAAGCGCACCGGGGCCACCGGGGAGAGGGCCCGCGAGGGGATCTCTATCAACTGTGGACTGGTGAGACGCAGAGTGTGTGTGTCTCTGTGTGTTCATCTGCATTAAGCTTCATGTCCGTGATACGCCTCGACGCCGGCTCCAGCTCTGTCTAGGTACTAGGCTGTGCCCAAGCGCCAGGTAGAGCGACCATGACGATCATTCCCTTAGGGAATGATGTTGATGAACCTATCATGGACATGGGTTTTTTTTAAGTGTGGATTTTTCATCAACATATTTATATATTGTAGAGAAAGATAAAGCTAAAAAAAACTACATAAATAAATAAAGAGGTTAGACCGATGACTGAAATGTGTGTGTGTTTGTGTTTGTATGTGTCTCTTTGTGTGTATTTGTGTGTGTCTGTGTGTGAGTCTGTGTATGTGTGTGTGAGTCTGTGTGTGTATGTCTGTGTGTGTGTGTGTGTGTTTGTGTATTTGTGTGTGTGTATGTGTCTGTGTGCATTTGTGTGAGTATGTGTGTGTGTGTGTGTGTGTGTGTGTGTGTGTGTAGCTGGCTCTAGGGAATGTGATCAGTGCTTTAGGAGACCAGAGTAAGAAAGGAGGTCATGTTCCGTACCGGGACTCCAAGCTCACCCGCCTACTGCAGGACTCACTGGGAGGGAACAGGTAAACACACACACACACACACACACACACAGTATTTTCAAGCAGTTTTTTTTAATGACTTTTTAATGATTTGATTATGGTACACAGAGATAAATGGATAAATACAGGTATGTGGATATAGCGTGTCTTGGGATAAGCACCAACTGACACATTAACTGCTATTCTTTAGAACTTTGTATTGGTTTATTAGTTACTCATGTCAACAAATACTTACACACCAACACTGTCACACCATACACACTCAAATCTTCTCTCTCTCTCTCTCTCTCTCTCTCTCTCTCTCTCTCTCTCTCTCTCTCTCTCTCTCTCTCTCTCTCTCTCTCTCTCTCTCTCTCTCTCTCTCTCTCTCTCTCTCTCTCTCTCTCTCTGAGTGGATGGTGAGTGTACGAAGCTGCGTGGTGAGTTTAGACGTGTTTGAGTCTTTATCTACCTTTGCGCTTTCTTTTTTTCACTATCTTTTGCTTTTGTGGCTACTTGTAGCTTTATTTCATTACTTAGTTTCGTTGTTTGTTTACAAAGTAGCGTGGTTTAGTTAGTTTGGTAGCGTTCGCTACCACCTGGCAGGGCAGAATGCCCTCAGGTGTTGTCGTCATTTTGGCGTCAGGTAAATTAACACGCCGACATGCAATCAAAGTTTCCCCAGCAGTAAGTTGCTCTGTAGAGGAATGTGGATTAGCTGTAGGCGCTTTAGTTGGTTATGATTCGGTTAAATATGCGTCGCGAATGAATAGCGCGATTGTGATTTTTCTTGACAGCGTTGAAAAAGTCAATAACGGTTGAATCTGGTGTCGTACTTCACAACTTCCTTTACCTCTGTTCTCCCCCTGGTTAATCCAGCAAAGAAAATTTTAATATCTAACGTCCCACCTTTCATCAGCAATGAAGCGCTCGGAAAGGAATTGGCGAGATATGGCCAGCTAGTATCGCCAATTAGAACTGGTTCTTTAGGTTGTAAATCGCTGCAGCTAAAACACGTGTTATCTTTTCGTAGGCAAGTTTTCATGCTATTGAACAACAAGGAGGACATTAATCTAATGCTCAAATTTAAAGTTGATGAGTTCGATTACACAGTGTTTGCGACCTCAGACACTATGCGGTGTTTTAAATGCGGGAATGAGGGACACATGATCAGGTCTTGCCCTGAAGGGAACGGCAATAGCGCTGTTCCAGACAGCGCAGCTGTCCCCCCCCCCCCCCCCTCAGCCCCTCAAGCACACCACTAGCGGCTCCTCTGATATCGTTGATGGGATCACTAGGCCTACAGAGGAGATTAGGCAGGTGGAAGGCAAGGAAAAAAACGTTAAAGGAAAAAAGCGACAAAACTTGACTGAGATTGGAAGTGATCAAGAGGAGACAGGCCCACAGGAGGAGATAGGTAGTGGTCAGCCCCAGCAACAGGGAGAGGATCCCATTGCTGAAGACTTCTCTAAGAATGGGGAACATAAACAGGTACAGGTAGAAGAGGAAATGGTAAAAGGTAAAAAACAGGAGCAGAGCAGGCAGACTGGACAGAAAATGCCTGGCTCCAGGAACCAATCTGACCAGACTGCTATTGAAGTGGCTGAGTGTGTTGTGGAGGAAGGGGAAGAAGATCTTCTGATGGATGAAGATTTTTCTCAAATGTCTGTGAAAAGAAAAATCATGAATGACAGAAAAGATAATGCAAAGTCAAAAAAGGTCTTCTGAAGATACTACTCCTCCTCCCGCTGTAGAGGAGACCTCTGAAGAATCTGACAGTGGATCCATCGGTATGTCACAGGCCCAAGGGGATAAGTTCATTGGTTACTCCTTGAAGAGGTTTTTACAGGAGACAAAAGGCCTGAGAGTTAAGGTGGATCAACATTTCCCAAACCTTAAAATGTTTGTGGAGTCTGCACGACGTCAAATGAAGAACTCAGGTGAGCTTGGGGAAGAGGTGTTAACAGAGCAGGGAGTGTTCTGCCTGAGAAAGCTGGTGTTCAAGGTCAAAGCTCAGCTTGATGATGACTTGTAAAGCATACTTTTTATTGTTTCTTTTTGCTTGTTTGTGTGCAGTGCTTCCTCCCCTCCATCTCATGTGTAATTTAAGTATCGGCACTTTAAACCTGAATGGGGCAAGGGATAGCCTAAAGAGGGCCTCCCTGTATGAATTGATGGACATCAAGAGGTTGGATGTTCTTTTTATACAGGAAACCCACAGCACAACAGACAATGAGATTGAATGGAAAAGTGGTGATGTGGTTTTATCCCATAAATCTAATAATAGTGGTGGGGTGGGTTTTCTTTTCTCTAAACAGTGCAAACCATGCTCTTATGAGGTGGATAGTCCAGTGGAAGGCCGATTAATCAGGATTAAGGCACAATATGAAAATTGTACAATCGTTTTAATCAATATATACCACCAAATAAGGGTGCTGAAAGAATATTGTTTTTGGATACCTTGAATGACACAATCAACAGTTGCAAAAAATTTATTTTAACTGTACAGAGGATAACAAAATAGACAGGAATCACTTAGAACCTCATCCTGCCTCTAAGAGTCGGCTAGTGAGGATGACTACTTCCACTGATCTGACAGATGTATGGAGAAGGTTTCACAGGAGACAGTGGCAGTACACCTGGGTACACATTCGAGAAAGTACATTATCCATGGCCAGGCTAGACAGGTTTTACTGTTTTAAGCATCATTTTAGTACTTTTAAGAGTTGTTGTATAGTGCCTGTTGGTTTTACTGACCATTGTCTAGTGCAGTGTTCTTTTTTTAATAAAGAATACAAAATCAAAAAGCACATTTTGGCACTTTAACACAACCCTGTTAAATGATACTTGTTTTAAAAATGCCTTTATTTTCTTTTGGAGAGAATACACAAAAACGAAGGCAGATTTTACATCTTTGCAAAAGTGGTGGGATGTAGGGAAGTGTTGGATCAAGCAACTGTCTCAACAGTACACTCTCAATGTCACAAGAGACAGACCCAGGTCAATGAAAGAACTGGAGTTAGATTTGGTGGATCTACAAAGTTTGGCAGATTCCACAGGAGATCGAGGCCATATTAAGGCTCTCACTGAAAAGAAATCTGCTTTGGCCAACCTGCTAGGCACTGCAGCACAGGGGGCACTAGTGAGGTCACGTTTCTTGAATGTGACACAAATGGATGCCCCATCTCAGTCTTTTTTTGATCTTGAGAGGAAAAATGGCCAAAGAAAGCTGATCCACTCCCTTGTCTCCCACACTGGAAAAACCCTGTCAGAACCCGCAGAACTCCGAAGGTATGGAGCAGACTTTTATGGACTTTTGTATGAAAGTGAACATAAAGATGACCCCTTATTGGCCCAGTCATTCTATAGTGGTCTCCCAAAGGCCAAGCCTGATTCCACCCTGGATGAGGTACCTTCTGCAGAAGAGCTATATGCTGCAGTACAGGGCTTGCAGAGTGGTAAAGCTCCAGGTATAGATGGTCTGCCTGCTGATTTTTATAAGGTATTCTGGTCAGTAATAGGTGCAGATGTTCTTGCCGTATTAAGGGACAGTATGGCTGGAGGGCGGCTACCTGTGAGTTGCAGGAGGGCAGTGATAACGCTGATTCCTAAAAAGGGAGATTTACAACAGATCAAAAACTGGAGGCCAGTCTCCCTACTCTGCACTAATTACAAACTCCTTTCAAAGATTTTGGCAACCAGGTTGGGGAAAGTGATGGAGGAGATCATCCATGTGGATCAAACCTACTGTGTGCCTGGCAGATTGATCACTGACAATGTGCATTTAATTAGGGATATTTTGGAAGTCTCTGGCTCATTGGGAATAGGGACTGGTCTTATTTCCATGGACCAGGAAAAGGCTTTTGACCGGGTTGGTCAGTACTTGTGGCAAACACTTCAGGCATTTGGTTTCAACCCAGGTTTCATAGCCATGATCCAGGTTCTGTACAGGGACATTGAGAGTGTACTTAAGATTAACGGTGGGTTGAGCGCCCCTTTTAAGGTGCAGCGCGGCGTACGCCAAGGCTGTGCTTTATCAGGTATGTTGTACTCAATTGCAATAGAACCGTTTTTACATAAAATAAGGAAAAATCTGTCTGGTCTGTCAATACCAGGGTGCAATGTGTCTTTTAAATTATCAGCCTATGCAGATGATGTAAAATATTCTTTGTCAAACATCAAGGAGATCTGGACGTCTTAACCAAGGTAGCGAGTGATTTTAGTTTGATCTCCTCAGCAAGAGTTAACTGGGAAAAGAGTGAGGCTGTTTAAGTTGGGGAAGGGCTAGCTAGCCAGATAGTCCTACCAGGAGGGCTGACATGGAGAACAGGGGGGTTAAAGTACTTGGGAGTTTTTATAGGGAACCAAGACTTTGTAACTAAAAATTGGGAGAATGTTCTGGATAAAGTAGAGGGACTGCTAAAGAAGTGGATGTGGCTTCTATCACAATTGTCCTACAGGGGTCGAGTACTGATAATTAATAATATTGTTGCTTCAACCCTGTGGCATCGTCTTGCCTGTGTAGATCCCCCACCAAACCTGCTGGCTAAGATTCAATCAGTCTTAGTGAATTTTTTTTGGGACAAGCTTCACTGGCTTCCACAGAGCGTTCTTTGTCTCCCCAAAGAAGAAGGAGGCCAATGACTGGTGCATCTGGCGAGCAGGGGTGCCACCTTCAGACTGCAATTCATCCAGAGACTACTAACAGGGCCAAAAGACCTTGTCTGGAGACCCCTGGCATGTTCTGTTCTTAGACGTTTTGGTAATTTGGGTTTGAACATCTCTTTGTTTTTAATGGATTTTAACTTCAAAGATCTCAAGAATCTCCCTGTTTTTCATCGTGGCCTTTTTACAGTATGGAACCTCTTTAAGAAACAGAGGGTGGACTCTTCATCATCTTTACACTGGCTGCTTAATGAGCCTGTGGTGCTTGGAGGTCGGCTAGCTGGCGACTATGTGACACGACCCACACTCTTGAAACAACTGTGTGTTTCAAAAGTCACAACTTTGGGGAGCGTAGTAAAGCTGGCTGATCCGGACTTGGACGATATTGCAACTTTTGGTGCACACCTAGGATTAACATCATCTCGGTTTACTCTGCAGGTGCTGGACAACTGGAAACATCAGCTGACTGGTGATGAATGCATCCTTCTAAGGTCCTACTGTAATGGCTCTAGTTGGCCTAATTGTAATGATCCTTTCCCTTCTCTGAAGCTTCTTCCTGATCTTAAAGACTGCTCAGGGCTGTTTTTAAATACTGGGAGAGTGTTGTATTTGAACAACGTTATCGGTAGACTGTCCTACAACATGTGTGTGAAGATTTTAAACAAAGGTAGGCTGAAAGGTCGGTCTGACTGTCCCTGGAGGGCTCACTTGGGCCTGAAGGAGGACGTCAGACCAGAGTGGAGGGTGCTCTACAAACCACCGTAGACAAAGAGGACTGGAGAACTGCAGTGGAGAGTTCTGCATGGGATTGTTGCGGTTAACTCTTTTATTTCTTTGTTAAACCATTCTGTACACACAGGGAAATGGTTTTTCACCGTTTTTTAGAGTGTGACCGACTAACGCCTCTTATCCTGCTGCTGACTGGGTTTTTTATGTTGTTTGGAGAAGCTTTTTCAAAACACAACTTCATTTTTGGGTTCAAATACAGTAAAATGTTCAAACACAAAAGTGCTCTCTTAAACTTTATGATTGGCCAAGCAAAGATGGCAATTTATCTAAGTCGGAAACGAAGAGTAGAGAACTCCCTGAGTACTGACGCACAGTTGTGGTTTACCCGACTGGTGAAGTCCAGGATGAAGGTAGATTTCAGGTATTGTGAAGAAATGCAGGACATAGATAGATTCTTACACATCTGGGGTTACAGAGGAGCACTATGCTCTGTTGTGGAAGGAGAGCTGATTTTTGATGATCTTTTGGCTTAAATTAATGTTATGTTTGTTCGTTTTTCTTTTTGTTGTTGCTTTGTATATATATGTTCTATTCTAAGTTGTATATTTGTATGTATATTAATTTTCATTTTTTGAATTAAGAAATGTGTTGTATGTTACTGTAGAGAAGAAAATCTTTAACGAATAAAGAGCTTTTTAAAAATCAATCTCTCTCTCTCTCTCTCTCTCTCTCTCTCTCTCTCTCTCTCTCTCTCTCTCTCTCTCTCTCTCTCTCTCTCTCTCTCTCTCTCTCTCTCTCTCTCTCTCTCTCTCTCTCTCTCTCTCTCTCTCTCCCCTGCCCCCTCTCCAGTCGGACGGTGATGATCGCGTGCGTGAGTCCGTCAGACCGGGACTTCATGGAGACCCTGAACACGCTGAAGTACGCCAACCGAGCACGCAACATCAAGAACAAGGTGGTGGTGAACCAGGACAAGACCAGCCAGCAGATCAACGCCCTGCGCGCCGAGATCGCCCGTCTGCAGCTGGAGCTGATGGAGTATAAGGCGGTGAGAGAGAGAGAGAGAGAGAGAGAGAGAGAGAGAGAGAGAGAGAGAGAGAGAGAGAGAGAGAGAGAGAGAGAGAGAGAGAGAGAGAGAGAGAGAGAGGGAGAGGGAGAGGGAGAGGGAGAGGGAGAGAGGGAGGGAGGGAGGGAGGGAGGGAGGGAGGGAGAGAGAGAGAGAGAGAGATCTTTCCATAGGTGGAGACGGTGAGGATGAACAAATGAGGGCAGAGATGGGACATGCAGTGGAATGTGTGTGCGTGTGTGTGCGCACGTATGTTGACATGTGACTGCTGGTATAGCTAATGTAAAGTAAGAGCGAAGCCACAGATGAAAGCTGTGAAAAGTGTGTGTGTGTGTAAAGGCAGAAAGAAAAGAGGACAAAAATACTTCAATATTGTTGATAGGGAAATCAAACTCGTGGGTGGAAATGACACAGAGCACCGAGGCAGGGGAGAACATTGAGACCAGGAGGCGTTGAGTTGTACCGGGAAATAAAAACCAAATGACACTGCAGAGAGACAGACATATTGATCGAATGCCTCCATTTGCTTAAGTGCATGTGCAACAAACAGAAGGCCGGCCGTGATGGAGACGAGAGAACATTGAAACGTTAGCATGTTTGCACTGCGCTGGATTGATCTGTGGTTCCCCGCGATCATTGGCTTTATTGAATAAGGAGAGTGATAGTCAGGCCTGGTTTTACAGGGTGAGAAGGACTTTAGAGCAGGAGAGAGAGAGAGGAAGTGGGATTAAGAGAAATCCATTGTTTGTGTTGTGTTGCAGTTAAAACCTTTTAACTAAAAAACGTCTTTGATGGATAACTATCAGAGCGTATTTCAGGAGGACTAATGGGAAACGCTCTGAACTACTAAAGCTGATTTCGTATAGATGTCATCATCAAGGAGCAGGTAGGTTTAGGGATAGGCATCTTGCTCAAGGATGCAGACATTGGGGATCAAACCCAGTATCTTTCGTATGGAAACACCCCTAGCCACTAGACTCCAGACCGAGATGAGGATGAAGGGGGATGTTTCTGACTTAAAAGGTTCAGGTCATAATCTCTTTCTCTCTCTCTCTCTCCCTCGCTCTCTCTCTCTCTTGCTCTCCGTCTCTCTTCTCCCCCTCTGTCCCTACCTCCATCTCTCTCCCCACCCTCCCGCTCTTTCTCCCCCCCCCCAGGGGAAACGCGTGCCATCCGAGGAGGGCTCGGAGGGCTTCAGCGACCTGTACCAGGAGAACGTCCTGCTGCGTCGGGAGAGCGACTCTCTGCGTCTCCGCGTCAAGGCCATGCAGGAGACCATCGACCACCTCAACACGCGCGTCACCCACATGCTGTCCAATCAGATCAACGCGCTGCTCACCAAGTCCGGTACGTACCCAACGGCGTGGGAAAACCGAACGCTGCGAAACCACATGTCATGGAAGAGCTGCGTGGTCTGGTTGAGTCCCTGAAGCATCTTTGAGCAAGGTGGCTAACCCCAACCCCGTCTGCCACACGATGAAATGGTAAACAGTAAATAAAGTAAGGCGATCCACGTTAAAAGGGTAAGTAAACAACCAAAATCAATTTCATCAGTTGAATACAGTTTGGTTTGGGTCTCACAAAGTGTTGGGGAACTTTTCCGTGTCTTTTTTTTTTTTTGAAATGTATAAAGTTGTTAAACGTGGGAGATTCTCTGTAAAATACGGAGAATTCTGCTACCTCCGGCAAAAAAAACGCTTTTCCAAAGCGATAGTTTTTTATTGGCTGTGAACTCTGATCAAGCGGGTGTGACAAGGTCTGTTGCACTTTCTCCTATGGATATATATCTGAAACCTGAAATTTGTAGGCAGAAGTTCTCCATCCAAAACGGGTTCACTTTTCTTTAGAATCAGTTATTTCTATGAGCGGTTGTGATACATATCTGTCCCTCAATGCCCTACTTATTGTGTATGCTATGACACTTTAATCATAGGAAACTTACTGTGATGTCTGTCTGCTTTTTATTCTCTGTGGTTCTCAGGCGAGGGCAACGAGGAGATCAGCTCTCTGATCCAGAACTACATCAGAGAGGTGGAGGAGCTCAGGTAAGGAGGGGGTGGTGTTCTGTTGAGCCTGCAAAACCTCTGAAAAGACGATGAATGGCAGCTATTGAAATGCAGGCCTTTTATTCTGAAAATAGTTCTTTGTGCTTTTTGGAAATATCAGGTGTTTTGAAAATTGTGTTTCGTGTGTGTGTGTGGGAAATGGGTTCTGTGGATTTCAAAAAGATGTGTGTTTTGAAACTGTTAGGGTTAGATGTATGTAGGGTTTCTGCTTGAATTGTCATAGTTAGAAAGTCCAAACTCCAGCCATGTGATCTGTACCTCAATAAGGGCATCCAATCAGCACTTTAAGCACCCTTAACATCACCACATTGTTTTCCTGCCCAAAAGACTATTTTCATTTTCTAACCTCTACACCCACCCCCCCACCCACGCCTCCACCCTCAGGTCCAAGCTCCTGGAGAGCGAGGCGATGAACGAGTCCCTGCGGCGCCAGGCGACCCGGCTTTCCTCGCGCTCGCCCTTCGCCGCCTCGACATTAAGCCCCGCCCCTGGACACCCCCCCGGCTCCTCCCCCGCGCCCAGGTCCATGGAGGCGGAGATGACGGACGTGATCCGGCGGGCCAAGCTGGACATCGAGCGGCTGAAGAAGAAGGAGAGGCGGCAGAGGAGGATGAGGTGGGGAGGGGGAGGGGGAGGGGGAGGGGGAGGGGTGGTGCTCATGGTGGACGGAGGGGACAAGAGGGGGGCTGAGGCTGTTGCTAGGATACGTGCTTGCAAGGGTCTTCAGTAAAACTGACGGTTAAATACTTAAAAATGAATGCTATCTTTTAAATAATACAAATGAAACAACCATTTTTATTGAAAAGTGTCCTTAAGTACGCAAAGAAATAATGGTATGTATTTTGCAATAAAATTGGGTCACGGATATGTGGAAAAACTGAATACAGAACAGCTGTTGAGACATGCATATCGCTCTCTGACTCTCTCTCCCTGTCCCTTCATTACAGTTTTTCCTGCTAGAATATAAAAGGGATACACCAAGTCGGCAAACGCTTTTTGAATAGAGCTGAAATGCAGGCAGCACTGTGTTAGTCTGGCCCAGGAGTACTACTAAGTACTACTAAGTACTACGCGGTAGTACTTACTACACTTCACTACGTCATCTTTATGAGTTTGTACTTGACATTGCTCTAGAAGTCAAAGTGGGAAATTACTGCACATACAATTTTTTGCAGAAGAGAGAGGGAGTAGTATCAAACTAATGTACAAGTTACATGTTATAGCTGGATGAAGGGGACACACTTGATGAACAAAAATGAATTGTGATCATTAAGTTAACATCGGCATTGTAACCCGAGTGAATCTCTTCTTGCAGTCCGGAGCTGGAGAAAGGCTTGAAGAAAAGAGTGAAGCTGCACTCCTACGAGAACGGAGAGAATGAGGAGAACGGACAGAACAACGGACGTAATGGAGAGAATGGACAAAATGGAGAGATTGATTCGGATGACAACTATGCTGAGGTAGCCTAGCATACTCAATAGTTACATGCCTTCAAGGTCTAAACAGTGTTAAAACTGGTCACCACACACATAACATGTGTATGTATGCAAATGTGTGTGTCTGTTTGTTCGTCCACGTGTTTGTGTGTGTGTGTGTTTGTGTGTGTGTGTGTGTGTGTGTGTGTGTGTGTAGGACATAATGTCTCCCCTTCAGGAGGAGAGTGGTAATGACGAAGATGAGGATGAAGAGGAGGGTAGGGATGAAGAGTTTGACAGCGATGAGAGTCTGGTGGATTCCGATTCTGACTCTGATGAAAAAGGTGGGTTTAATAATGATTAATAATAATAATCATTATTAATAATGATGAATATTATATAATACAAGGCAGGGTTTTGAATCTATTTAAGAATATAATGAACATGATTTTTTATGTGTGAATATTTGATTAAGATAGAGACAATAACAGCGATATATTGTTGTTTCTCTTTCTTCTGACAAATGCACTTATTGTAAGCGTCTGCTAAATGCTCTAAATGTAAATGTAACTAAGAAATATATTGAATTATAATGTATTATTTTCAAAACTTTATTGACCACATATTAAGTGGCGGCTAAATGTAATCTCCTCTGAAATCTTATTGTTTCATACCGCTCACATTTGAGCTCAAAGTGAAATGTTAAGGAGAAATGTGACAATTACTTCTACTTTGAAAGCTGGGAAAAATAATAATAAAAACAAGCAACTATGAATAGATGCCTTTTGAAGATTAAAATACAGCCTCAATGATAAACTGCCTCCTTCGAAAAGCTTCTGTTCATTAAATACCTATTTTCATATCCTTACTTTCAAATCGATTGACATACCCGTTTCAGTTAGTCAGAAATAGAATATAGTTGATAGATTATAGAATTTCAATATTTCCCTCTAGAAGCAGATTTACTGCAACCCCCCGTTTTTTCGTGTTAACCCTGTGACCCCCAGCACTCGCTTACCGCTTTCCAATCCTCTGACCTTTGACCTGTGACCCCCAGCTAACTACCAGGCGGACCTTGCCGACCTGACCTGTGAGATTGAGATCAAGCAGAAGCTGATCGACGAGCTGGAGAACAGCCAGCGGCGGCTGCTCTTGCTCAAGCTACAGTACGAGGAGAAGCTGATCCTGCTGCAGAACAAGATCAGAGACACGCAGCTGGAAAGGGACCGGGTCCTCCAGAACCTCAGTGAGTGTCCACACACTGGGAGCTAGGCTGTGGGGGATGGGGGGGGGGGGGGGGGGGGGGGGGGGGGGGGGGGGGATATATCCATGGGGGATATGTAATCCAAAACTAGTTCATGGAAAATAAAGATCATGTCGAACCGGATTTAATGGAACAATGCTGAATATGTCTCACATAGAGCACAGGATAGTCCTGCAAAACCTCAGCGAGTCACCACACTCTGGTTTGGGTTTGGGTGGAGGGGTTGTGGGATCATGGGATATGTAGTCCAAGCAGGTCATAGATGATAATCTGTGACCGCGTCAAACGGAATTCAACTAAAACAAAGAGCACACGACAGAATTTCAGGCAAAGGCACACAGCTGAAGTGGGACAGCAGAACCTCAATGAGTCACCACACACTATGGCATCATGGGAAATGTAGGCCAAGTACTGAACTGTCAATAATGTTAAGTTTTACTTTTACAAAACACTCACAAAGAGCACATGATAGAAACTGTTCCAGGCGAGAATTGGGTGATGAATCTCCTCCCCCCTCCCCCCTCCCCCTCGACTACTAGTGTCCATGGAGAACTTCACTGAGGAGAAGGCGTGTCGCGTCAAGCAGGAGTATGAGAAACGCCTGAAAGAGATGAACCGAGACCTCCTGAAGCTGCAGGCAGCGCAGAAGGAGCACGGGCGCCTCCTCAAGAACCAGGGGCGGTACGAGCGGGAACTCAAGAAGCTCCAGGTGGAGGTGAACGACATGAAGAAAGCCAAGGTAAGCTGATGAGCGATCTGCCTTTTTTCACCTTTAGCTGCCATCTTGGTTCTAAATTCTAGGTGGATGGGGGAAACTGACGCCACGGTTAGAACAACTAGGAACTGGGAAGTTTAAACTCCTGAGATCTCCAAATGTTCCAAATGTTCTAAATGCTAGCTGGCTGGGGGGAACCGAATGCGGTGAAAAGAACCAAGATGGCCGATTTACGTGAAAAACACCTATTAGGGATTAGTAGTGGTTTGATGTGGGGGTGTTATGGGGAGCTAGACACGCAGTGTTTCCGTGCCGTCTGCAGGTGACGCTCATGAAGCAGATGAAGGAGGAGCAGCAGAGGAGGAGGATAGTGGAGGCCAAGAGGAACCGGGAGATCGCTCAGCTGAAGAAGGAACAGCGCCGCCAAGAGGTCTGGCGGATATATGTCCCATATCTGAACCCCCATATCTGAACTTAATACAGATGTGGAAGGATACGGTGCAAAATGTGACCTCAGAGTCATTATGATGCTACTTTATTTAGTTCAACTTCAGCAAACAGTCCTACAATGTGAGTTAGCATACTAAAGAAATACCGAACATGCTACTTGCTTTTGACTATGATTGCATAGTGTAATGATATGTCAGTGAACCTGCTGTTTAATAAGCTGTAGAGCCACTGGCTCCAAACCAGCAGAATTGTTTCCACCTATTTCCCTTTCCATTGCTTTCCTTGAAAAATGTTAACGTTATTGTAATTGTTCACATGTGACCCCTGCCCATGTGAAGCACTAGCATGAACAGCCTTGTGTTTGAAGGGTGCAGTGTAAACAAACTCGCCATGCCTTCTCCACCACCCCAAACCCAAACCCACCCCACTACCTCCACCTCCACCACCCCCCACCCCCCAGTACCAGATCCGGGCGCTGGAGTCCCAGAAGCGGCAGCAGGAGCTGGTGCTGCGCAGGAAGACCCAGGAGGTGACGGCCCTGCGCCGGCTGGCCAAGCCCATGTCGGAGCGCGTGGCCGGGCGGGTGTCGTGCTGGGGCCAGCCGCTCCTCCCTCCGCCCCCTCCGCCGCCGCCGGACTCCGGAGCCGAGCTGTCGGCCAGCACCACGGCCAGCAGCTCGGAGCCCGAGTCGGGCCGGACGGTGATCGGCATGGTGCGCCAGTGGAACAACAAGCTCAACACGCACGGCTACCAGGCGGAGAGCGAGGGCAGCGTGGAGGGCGGCCGCAGCGTCCCCGGGTGAGAGGGACATGCTTGGAGTTCTGTTTGTTTTGTTGATTCTTTTGTTGTATTGGAATGGGCTTCTTTTTTTTTGGGGGGGGGGGGGGGGGCTTCATGGACAGGACAGTGAAGAGGGACAGGTAAGTGGGTCGGAGCAGAGCGGGGATGACGTGTAGCATCAGACCACAGGGGGGAGTTGAACCTGCGCTGGTACAAGGTGTACTGCGATCACGGTTAGCGCACTAGCGGGTTGCGCAGTTTAGTTTAGATCGTTCTTTATTGAAAGGAAATATAGGCTATGGCATCAAAATACAAGCATATAGTCTTTAGGTTCTTTCTAAGATGCACCGTTTTAAATCATTTTGAGGTAGATAAAAGGAGAAGGAAAGATCAACAAAAATGTAATTCATTGACAGCAGCTCAAACAAAATTGTTTTTTGTAATATGTTATCAAATGGGTAGTGTATTTCTATGTTAACCGGTAAAGATTGCGAAGTCATCTATATAGAATGTGGGGAAAAAAAAACACTTGACAGTTTGAACCCTAACACTTATCGCCCGGGGCTCTGCGTGGGTGAACGTGATCTGACTTCAGACTTTGAGCTTTGTGCTTGACTTGGGTCCATTGACCGTCTCTTCTCTTTAATATCCAGCACCCTGTCAGATTTTGACTCATTGATTTAATTGTCAGTCTTGATATTTCTGCTATTATAATTGTTACCGCAATGTTTATCCTTACGTCTTTCTTCTTATTTAATTTCTCTCTCTCTCTCTCTCTCTCTCTCTCTCTCTCTCTCTCTCTCTCTCTCTCTCTCTCTCTCTCTCTCTCTCTCTCTCTCTCTCTGTGTCTCTCTCTCTCTCTCTCTCTCTCTCTCTCTCTCTCTCTCTCTCTCTCTGTAGCGTCAGGAAGAAGATACAGCGGAAGCCGTTTGGCGTCGGCGTGGTGACGGCGGGCATGCGGGGGGGCAGCCTCGCCAAGACGGCTCGCCAGAAGTGGCAGACGCTGGAGCGGCGCATCATGGACATCGTCATGCAACGCATGACCATCGCCAACGTGGAGGCCGACATGGACCGCCTCATTAAGGTAGCGACCCCTGACCCCACCCTGACAGTTTGACGGAGAAGAGGGATGGATCCATGGCCGTGTTTGCTGTTCAGTCATTTAGCTTTAGCTGGTCTCGCCAATCAGACTTTGGGTTTAATCTTCTAGAGTCTGACGGCTGAAATCTGGTTGAACAGGCATTTCACTTTCTTTCGCGTCATATTTGTTTTGTCCAATCACGTTGCTGGGGATCTGTAAGCGCGTACTTGGCGAACACAAACTCAGACAGCACTTGCAAACTGTCAAAGCCACTTCACCGTGTAGAAAGACAGTTAATAAAATCCCCTTCTGGAAGCTTTATACACTTGCACAAATTTGTTTTCTTCGGTAGATTACCTCCGCAACGAAACAGGAAACAAGGCGGCTTTTAGTTTCTGGCCAGGCTCTGTGTCGTCTCCTCCCAGAAGTTCTGCTATAACATAGCAGGGCTGCTGGTTCCCAGATTACCCCACAGTTTGACTGGCAGTGGAGAGATGAGGAAGTGATCTATGGTGTGTTTAATGTTAGGGAAGTCAGCTTCAGCAGATGCTGTTAAACAATGTTACTCGCAGGGACGATGACCTTTATTTGACATTTGCTGGCAGGGGTTACTGGTATGCTGTTAACATTGGGAGTCAAACCCAACCACCAACCACCAACCACTAGACTTCCCTGCCCCCAAGTTGCATAGGCAACCCGTGTGCTTTGGAGTTGTATTGATCAGAATGTGGTAGAGATTTAAAATGGCTGCTGTGTCTAATTTTTGTAACTAAATGGAACATGTCAAAACTCAAAAATATTACTTTAATCATTGTTTGGTGAATGGTGAGGCTGCATTGTCAGTGAGTTCCTAATTCAGTTTTATTTTTTGTTATTAGAAACAAGTATGAAAAGGACAATCAGCAAATGTATTATCTCAGTTGTTATCCTGACATCTTTATATGTTGTTTACATAGCAACAGAAATAGTTGCCATGTTTTTCCATTATCCATGAGCTGATTAGCTTAGCTAGTCATCTCATATAGAAGCAACATAGAGCCTGTATTGTAAAAAGGACAATCCAAGCATAGCACGTTGGTGTTTGCCTGACCGTGTGTTTGTGTGTCTGTTTGCGTGTCTGTTTGCGTGTGCATGTTGGCCTGCGTGCGTTTCTATGTGTGTGTGTGTGTGTGTCATGTATGAGTCAGAAGCGGGAGGAGCTGTCTGCCCAGCAGGAGGCGCAGCTCCACAAGAGGGAGGTGCTGATGGCAGAGGGGGAGGGGCCGGAGGGGGAGGACCGCATCATCCAGGAGATGAACGAGGAGATCGAGGTGCTGAACGCCAACATAGACTACATCAACGACAGCCTGTCCGACTGCCAGGCCACCATCGTGCAGATAGAGGAGACCAAGGTGAGGGACACAGACACACAAACACACTCACACTCTCGCACACGCACACACGCACACACACACATTCACACTCTCACAGACACAATCACACACACAAACTATGGGAGGATTTTCAACACGTTTTGATGCTAAGAGCCATATATTGATTTACTTTAGCATAAACATGCGCAAAATTGTAAACCATACTTTTTTTAAATCCATATGACACAGTCATTGTCCTTTGCTCATTCCTAATAGACAAGCACATGCGCAAACAAACACACGCACACGCAAGCACACAAACTCATACATGCTTGGTGTTCACATGTCAAGACTGAAAGGAAATGAGACACTGAAATACCCACTTCCTCCCCCCTGTCAGGATGAGCTGGACTCCGTGGACACCTCGGTGGTCATCAGCTCCTGCTCCCTGTCTGAGGCCAGACACCTCCTGGACCACTTCCTCAAGGCCTCCATAGACAAGGTAGGGCGCCGCAGGAGACGCCCATAGATACAGTGGCAGTGTTATCAAGAGGAATCATTTCAGCTTAAAATGAGTCAAATAGGAGGTTGTGAGTGTGTTCGAGTGATCCGAAAACAGTAATAGTCTATTTTACTGTCAAGCAGACAATGATATGTTGATATCTTGGACCATGTTCTCAGGTGAAAGATGACAGTGAAATTGTTTGCTGTTAAATTAAACCAATGGCGACACCTAGTGGTGGATGTTTTGAATGACGGAAGTAATAAAAGTAAGAAATAAACAATAAAACCAGGAGAAAAAGTGTAGCATGTGCACCCCCACATGAACACAGAACCCCACTATCTATAGGTAGATGGGGAGGTAGGAGTTGAGACATACAAAGAATGCAGAAGAGTTGGGGTTAGTCATACAATTCTAGTGAGTTCTAGTCTTCATATTTAACATCGTAGCAATATAATTTCTGCCATTTATAAAACTGTTTAAAGATAAGCAACACTCAATACTACGTTGTTTTTTATCTAGTATTTAGTAAGTGTTTGTGTGTGCAGGGTTTACAGGTGGCCCAGAAGGAGGCTCAGATCAGACTGCTGGAGGGCCAGCTCAGACAGACCGATATGATTGGCTCGTCCCACAACCACATGATTCTGGATGCTCTGAAGCTGAAGGCAGAGTACAATCCTGAACTGCAGGCCCTCATCTACAATGTTCAGCAGGGTGAGAATCATGTGTTTTCAAATGTTGCTCCCTCTCCCTCTCCCTCTCCCTCTCCCTCTCCCTCTCCCTCGCCCTCGCCCTCTCCCTCTCCCTCTCCCTCTCCCTCTCCCCTCTCCCTCTCCCTCTCCCTCTCCCTCTCCCTCTCCCTCTCATTCTGTCCCTTCTCTCTCTCTCTCCTCTTTATTCTTCATTTATTCTCTTTTTCTCCTCTTTCCTTATTGGTCATGCCCCATTCATGGTTTTCTTTGAAAGTTTGTACGTTTTTAAGATCCACAGAGATTGAGTCAGTCTGTGTCCTGTGTTCCTCCAGAGAAGGGCTATGCCAGCACAGACGAGGAACCGTCTGAGATCAGCCAGCCTTCTGACAACAGGTGAGATGATTAAAGTAGTCTGACGAATCAGACTTGAGATTCATATCTAAAGTCTGATGGCAGTTGGCCTTTGTTTAATGTGTCAAACAGACGTTTCAGTCTGCAAGGTTGCTAACGTGAGGCTACACTTTGAGACCAAGAATGCTCTGCATGCTAGGCATGGCTGATTGTACAATAACAATGGCATATTTGTTCATTTTCCTTGTGGCCCGATCTACAAGTCATGCTACAATTGTGGCCCCCTGCCTAATCTAATTGAATACCCCTGATGTAGATGCTATCTTTAAGGCAACAGTGATCTAGGGTTATAGCTTGAAATCTTGCTTACTGTACCTTTAACGGATCTTACTCTTTTATTTCTCTGCTTTTCCAGTGTGCCCCACTTGAAAGAGTCCAACAGCCAGGATGATTTTAAAACTAAGGTAAAATTTATGTGTTACACGTATTACATGTAATACAATGGATTACACATATACTCGAAGTCCTGTAATTCCTCCTTCTGACCAAACGGTGGCAGTGCACACTTGTACTTAATATTCTACCTGGTAACATGGAAGTTATTTTGAAACATTGAATGATAGCAGGCTGACTTTCTCTTTCTTGTATACATAAATATTTTATTCATCGATTTTAACCTCTTTACCACTCTCCCTTTTCACTCCAATTATGTCCTTCTGTCCTTTTTCTCTATCTATTCATGATGCTGTGTCACACACACACACACACACACACACACACACACACACACACACACACACACACACACACACACACTAAACACACACTTACACACTCACACAAACACTCACACACTCAATCCCACACTCACACGCACACACCCACTCACTCACTCACTCACACACCCACCCACTCACCCACCCACCCACCCAGACGGAGCCCCGCCTCCTGGCCCAGATGAAGGCGGTGTCGGCGGAGTACCTGGGTCCGTCGCTGGACTCGACGGCCAGCAGCAGGCAGCAGTACGTCACCAAGTCCCTGGCCTCGCTGACCGACATCCAGGAGGACTGCCTGGGGAAGGGGCTGGGCCTGGGGCTCAGTCTCAGCCTGGCCTCGGGGGGCTTCGGCCTCAACATGGCCCTCAGGGACCCCGGACACAAGGAGCGCGCCTCCCGGACCGTCAACCTGCCGGTCAGGGGCCACACCTTGTAAGTCTTCTCCACCTCCAGTATAGTCCAGTCGTTAGGGTGTAGTCTAGTGGTTAGGGTGTAGTGGTTAGGGTGTAGTCTAGTGGTTAGGGTGTAGTGGTTAGGGTGTAGTCTAGTGGTTAGGGTGTAGTGGTTAAGGTGTAGTCTAGTGGTTAGGGTTTAGTCTAGTGGTTAGGGTGTAGTCTAGTGGTTAGGGTGTAGTCTAGTGGTTAGGGTGTAGTCTAGTGGTTAGGGTGTAGTCTAGTGGTTAGGGTTTAGTCTAGTGGTTAGGGTGTAGTCTAGTGGTTAGGATGTAGTGGTTAAGGTGTAGTCTAGTGGTTAGGGTGTAGTCTAGTGGTTAGGGTGTAGTCTAGTGGTTAGGGTTTAGTCTAGTGGTTAGGGTGTAGTCTAGTGGTTAGGGTGTAGTCTAGTGGTTAGGGTGTAGTGGTTAAGGTGTAGTCTAGCGGTTAGGGTGTAGTGGTTAGGGTGTAGTCTAGTGGGTAGGGTGTAGTCTAGTGGTTAGGGTGTAGTGGTTAAGGTGTAGTCTAGTGGTTAGGGTGTAGTCTAGTGGTTAGGGTGTAGTCTAGTGGTTAGGGTGTAGTCTAGTGGGTAGGGTGTAGTCTAGTGGTTAGGGTGTAGTCTAGTGGTTAGGATGTAGTGGTTAAGGTGTAGTCTAGTGGTTAGGGTGTAGTCTAGTGGTTAGGATGTAGTGGTTAAGGTGTAGTCTAGTGGTTAGGGTGTAGTCTAGTGGTTAGGGTTTAGTCTAGTGGTTAGGATGTAGTGGTTAAGGTGTAGTCTAGTGGTTAGAGTGTAGTGGTTAGGGTTTAGTGGTTAGGGTGTAGTCTAGTGGTTAGGGTGTAGTCTAGTGGTTATGGTTTAGTGGTTAGGGTGTAGTCTAGTGGTTAGAGTGTAGTGGTTAGGGTTTAGTGGTTAGGGTGTAGTCTAGTGGGTAGGGTGTAGTGGTTAAGGTACAGTCTAGTGGTTAGGGTTTAGTGGTTAGGGTATAGTCTAGTGGTTAGGGTTAAGTGGTTAGGGTGTAGGATGTTACCCCTTTTTTTCCAAAATGGGAACTATTTTAAGTAAAAGTGGTAAAATGGCAAAGATTACTATGTTGAAGATCATATAAGACAAATTACCACATTTGAAAAATATTAATACGGTTTTGGGTTCACAAAAAAATTGCAAAAGACAATTGCAATTGAATTACTCGTTCAGAAAATAACGGTGCCTGCTTTACATAGATTAGTAAGCACAGAATAATCACCTAATAACCCCTGGTGTAAATGATGCAGGTTTACCTCAGCGTACTCCCCATTAGAGGCTTGTTGCTTAGTTTGCCTGTGTGTGTGTGTGTCTGTGTGTGTGTGTGTGTGTGTGTGTGTGTGTGCGCGCCCACGCCCTCAGTCCTAGGCAGTCCCGGGGTTATGATACTTCCCCCTTGATGCGGAGGAAGTCCTACGACCGTGCATACAGGTAACAACAAACCCCCGTCGCGCAGGAATATATTTCTTTTATTGGGTTTTTTATGCCTTTTATGAAGAGGAGTGTGCAGGGAGACAGGAACGTGGGTTGACATGGAATGACCTGGTGCATAGGATCGCAGATCCGAATCGAACCTGGGTTGCTTACAATGGCGTATGCTGTTAGCACGTTGCTAACCAGAAACCCGATACACATACTGACCGCTTCTCGAGGAAAATGCATGCTCTGCTTGTTTGAAGTAATACAATGTGCCCTAAGTTTACTGTTCAAATCTGTTCTGGAAACATTTGACATGGTCTTGGCATCATGCCCAAGCAATACACTCTGCAAACACTCTCGCTTATTTTCCTCGAGAGATCTGGCAACCCTAGCTTGTGTTTTGACTCTTGGTTACTTTGGAATCATTTGGGTGTTCAGACTCTGAAGAGGTTTATCCAAATTCTTGCAAGTTTGTTTTCCATCTTTTGCTGTTGATTTCTCTCCCCAACTGTCAGGCCGGCCGACGGCTACACCCCTCCGTCCTCCCCCCCACTCAGGGTCAGGAACGACCGCAACGTCTTCTCCAGGCTCACCAGCAACCACACCCAGGGCTCCGCACTGGACAAGTGAGGACTCACACACACACACACACACACACACGCGCACACACACCATTAACACTCCTCAAATATTTACTGAAAGACACAAATCAAGAAATCATCATCATCACATAAAGCAAAAAAACCCATACAAACACACACACACACACACACACACACACTTAAATCACTGGGTGACACTCCACCCGGACGACTCTTTTGCGTCCTTACATTCCGATCAATTCAATCCTGCTTCCTCAGCCGGCCATTCTTCCCTCCTCCGCCACCCCTGCTCGTGTGTGTGTGTGTGTGTGTGCGCGTGTGTGTGTGTGCGTGTGTGTGTGTGTGTGTGTGTGTGCGTGCGCGCGTATGTATGCGTGCGTGCGTGCGTATAGATGGGCTGAAGGTCAGGCCCATCGAGAGCCTCTCACCTCCAGGTTATAGATTGGCCTCTACAGAAGGGGGGCCGTGGTCCTTTATCCTCACGGAGTGACCAGTACTCAGTAGAACCACGAAAGCTTTCATACGTAGCCTCTAAAAGCCACCTCGGTCACTACCTCCCGCACAGTCAGCCCCAATCCAGCCTCCGCTGGGAGAGAGACAGAGAGCGAGGTTGTATTTTCATCCACGTTTGTATTTCTTGTTTTGTTTGTTATTGTTTTTTGGTATGTTTTTCATCTCTTCAACCCTGACCGGTCATTTCTTCTGACAGTCGAATTGCCTTACGTGCCGCATTGTGGCACAAGTTTCAAAGCTTTTTGTTGTTGCTGGTTGGTGTGGTCGTTTTGTTTGTATTTGTGTGCCTAAGTGTGTTTGTATGAGAGTACGTGTGCGTTTTTGTGTGTGTGATGGATTTATTCCACATTAATTATAAGTTTTGGAGTCAGTTACATGATAAACTAAAGTAAACGTGTAAAGATAACTCATGACTCAAACACCTCGTTAGGGATAATAAAGCTTCCATCTGTACCTGTAAAAAAACATCTGGCTGACTCTTATACTCATCACTCATGAAAGCAAACATTTTATAATGCTTTATATGTTTTATTTTAGACATACAGTCAAGCTGACACAATGTAGGAGACAGAAACATGATGTAAAACTGTCCGTCAGTGTTCAGACAACGAGAACTGCCCATAATATGTCCCCATGCTAGCATTACCTTTACATTTAAGTAAATGTCAATAGCTCCAAGTCGATTTTGATTTCCTTCATCGACTGCATTATAACGCTCCAATTTGAGGATGATTGACAACCTTTTCATCCAATCAATCACGTTATCCCCGCTACTGCTCTTCACTGGTTTGATGGCGTCGATGCCGACCCTATTCATTATAGTTTTAGAGACGCTTTAAAATAGACTATTGACGTGTTCATTACCTCCCCCTTGGCATCAGTGGCCTGGCGTCTTAATTCCCAGTTTCCATTACTGTTGTCTTCCCTTAACCTTTAACCTTTGACTAGCCCCCACTCCACCACCCTAACCCTGTTATTGTTCAAACCGTCTGCCTCTTTTCTTTCACTGAAGCCGTTGTCTACGCTCTCGCTTGATCACAGAGATGGGAACAATACAAGTTGACAAGCTCGGTGACAACTGGGCCGCGAGCCCATCTACTGTGTAGACACTTCTCAACCAATACAGCCTGCTATTTGTGTAGCACGTGTGATGTTGGGATACAGAACACCCCTCTGGTTATCCCTGCTTTCCCGAATCCCAATTCACAGAGCAGACTTTATTTGTGGACATGTTGTCTCCCCCCCCCCCCCCCCCCCCCCCCCCCCGCTCCCTGCCAGCTTCACCTAACTTCCCCTCCACTTGTCGGAAAATGGCGTCGCTTCATTAAAAACCTATTGTCCCCCTTCCTTCCTTTCTTCCTCCATGTTGACTTCATTATGCCAGTAACTCCTTTCTCTCCTCCTAAGTGTGGTTAACCCTGTCGTCCTCCTCCTCCTCCTCCTCCTCCTCCTCCTCCTCCTCCTTGCCAACTCCTCCTCCCCCCTCCATTCCTGCTCCTTTTCTGCCTCCAGGTCGGATGACAGCGACTCCTCGCTTTGTGAGGTGCTCAGGTAGAGGAACCCAGTCTTTCTGTCTTTACCATCTTGCTTGTTGACTCACCCTGCCTTGTAATCCCCGTCTCCTTCCCACGGGTCACCTGTGTCCATTTGGACAGCCATCCACCCATCACCTGCCTGGCCGGTTCAACCTCTGCTGTGTGTTTGATTGGATGAGGTGGGGGTGAGGGGGTGTGTGTGTGTGTGCGGGGGGTGGGGGGGGTAGTGGGGGGAGGAATGCTATGTGGTGCATGTTTTAACCACGTCACTGCTTACTGGTTCCATGCCCTGTGTTTAACAGTGTGGTATTGGTGTGTGTGTGTGTGTTTGTTTTTGTGAGTGTGTGCGTGGTTATGTCTCTGTGCGTGTGCTTGTCTGTGTGTGCCTGTATGTTTTTGTGTGTATGTGTGTGCGTGTGCGTGTGTGTGTGTGTGTGTGTGTGTGTGTGTACGTGCAGTTCTCCTCGTATATGATGATATGCCTGCATGAGCGTCACTGCGGTTCGATGGCTTGGAGACAGAGGAGCAGATAAGACTTTATGAATCCCGGAAGGGGGATTCTGGTGTTATAGCAGCGCAGAACACAACCGTCCAAATCAATCAAGAGAAGATAAAAACCAAATAAAAAGTGGAATATACGCAATATACACCTGCGTACATAACAAATGGAATAAACGGAGGTAAAAGGAAAATATGCATTTACTATTTACATTACCAACAGAAAAAAAAGTCTTCATCCCTTTCCACTAAACCTACATCGACATTGCTCAAACAAAATGGAAGTGGGCATTTTCCAGTATTATTTTGGGTTTTACTATCGCATGCTTTCATTCAGCTCTTACAACTGTACATCAGACCCATGTGGTGACACATTTCTATGGCTCCTTGTGGAAAGGGGGTCACGTAAGAACAGTGCCACTGGAGAGCAGTGAGGATGGCTGTGGAGAATCACAAAGGATCAGCAGCTACTTATCCTCTCCTGCAAGTCCCATCGGGGCTGTGAGGAACAATGTCCCTTTATTCTACCTATGTCTTCCCTCACAAACCCACTCACACACATGTACAGTACACACACACACACACACACACACACACACACACACACACACACACACACACACACACACACACACACACACACACACTCACACATACCAAGTGTAGTGACACAGATACAGTGTTGGATCAATTTTGTTGGGTATATGTCAACTCCTTGCAAAGCAGAATACACACACACTCACTCAATCTAAATTCTACCTTCTAACACACTGAACAAGCCTCATGAAGTTAGAAGATAGATCATATAAAAAAATATAAATCTATCACGGTCTAAAATACATTCACTATCATATTAGAAGTTGAGTGACACAATGCTGCACAGATACTACTGAAAAGAATGACAAAAGATAATAAAAGATTGAGGTGAAATCCTTCTCATATTCAGTGGATGGTCAAAAGCGCAGAAGTCAACAGTGAACATAAAATGGTTGCCTTACAAGCCAACATTATCCACAGTGCTTGTCAGATGCTTGAACCATATTTCCTCCAGAGACCAGTACATGGCAGCCTGGGGTCAAGATGATTGACCCCAGGGTTGAGAGACGGTTGTGTGTCTTTCACACATAATGCTGCCCATCCTCCTCTCCACCATATCATTTACACCCAGGCTGCCCTCACATCCCATATCCTCATATCTCTCTCTCTCTCTCTCTCTCTCTCTCTCTCTCTCTCTCCCCCCTATCCCTCTCTCAAGCTATCTCTCCCTTCTGTCTCTCCTCTTTCCCTCTCTATCTTTCTTTCTCCTCTGTCTCCTCTCTATCTTTCTCTGCTTTATCCTTGTCTCTATCCATCACCGTTCTCTCTTCCTCTTATCTCACTCTCTCTCCTCTATCCCTCTCTATCTCTCCTCTCTCACTCTTTCTCTGTCTGTCTCTCTCTCTCTCTCTGTCTGTCTCTCTCTGTCTGTCTCTCTCTCTCCTGTCCCTCTCTACCCTCATTCGACAATCCTTTCTCCTTCGATTGATCCTGAACCCGTAGTAATTGAGCTGTCTGCTGCAATCTTGCCAACATCTAAGGGGAAGCCTCCTCTTCACTTTGATCATTGGGTGGCAACACAGCCGAACATAATACAGCCAATCAGATCACTCTCTATTGAATCATTGTTTCAATGCTTGTTACTGTCGAATCACTATTGCACTGTTGCAGGAAGGATAAAAAAAGATTTAGCTGTGAAAGCTGAAAGAAACATCGTTACAGCTTTTTCACCGGTCAAGCTGCTCCATGTCATAAGGATGTGTTGTTTCATGTGTTTGTTTAGTGGCTGGCTGTGGTATGGTTGGGCTTTAAAAGGCTGTGGCTGTCACAAACATCTAACTCATCCCTTTTAATTGTATGTTCTTCGCAAGACGAGTGGAAACGTGCATGATGTGGGTCTTTGTCTTGGGGTGGTCTAACGATGGGGTGGTAAAAGTGGCTGTGGTTGAATTTGAAGATGTCATGCATGGTTCTGACACCGGTAGAAGAAAGAAATCTTTCTGCCAACTTTGACAAGACGCCAACACATTATTCTAGCGAACTTTCGCCTGCTCCTCCTCTCTCGCTCTCTCTTTCGCTCTCGCTCTCTCGCTCTCTCGCTCTCTCTTTCGCTCTCGCTCTCTCGCTCTCTCGCTCTCTCTTTCGCTCTCGCTCTCTCGCTCTCTCGCTCTCTCGCTCTCTCTTTCGCTCTCGCTTTCTCGCTCTCTGGCTCTCTGGCTCTCTCTTCATCTCCTCTCTCTTCTCCTTCTCTCCCACTGTCTTGCCCTTGCTCTCTGCTCCCCCTCTTGTTTCTCTTGGTCACTCACTCATAAGCATATCTTGTTCTATAAGCAATATCCACTCCATCTTTTCCTCCCTGTAGCTTTCCACCATCCCCTGGCTTGTCTTCCTGCTTTCATTTCATCTCTCTCTCTCTCTCTCTCTCTCTCTCTCTCTCTCTCTCTCTCTCTCTCAAACTCCCCATCAAACACACCCTTAACTGTTATTAAGGAAACCACCAGGGATACATTTTCCTCCACATTCCTTCTCTCTCTCTCTCGCTCTCTCTCGCTCTCTCTCTCTCTCTCTCTCTCTCTCTCTCTCTCTCTCTCTCTCTCTCTCTCTCTCTCTCTCTCTCTCTCTCTCTCTCTCTCTCTCTCTGCCTCGCTCTCTCGCTCTGCTGACTACTCTCCAAGTGCCTGCAGGACTCTGGCCTGTCAGCTGGACAGCAGGGAGTATTGAGTGTGAGCGTGTGTGTGTGTGTGTGTGTGTGTGTGTGTGTGTGTGTGTGTGTGTGTGAGAGGCTGATGTGGGCAGCTTTTACACATACAGCTCCTTTGGTTGATCCTTCCACACCCAACATAATGGCTTCTCTGCAGACAAGGCCGAAGGCAGAAGAGGACGGGCGAAGAACAACAAAATGAAAACATAAGACACAAGTCGTCATCCATATTGTGTGCTGTGTAAATAGTGTAAATACATGCATACATCTGTGGGTGTGGGTGTTTGTGTGTGTGTATGGATGCATGCGTGTTGACGATGGTTTTCATAATTGTTTTGCTGTGTATGTTATGGTTTATTTCATCACCACAAATCCCCCCTTATAGTCATTTCTACCATTTGTGAAATCTTCATCTCTGTGCATGTTTGTAACCGGCCTGCGCCTTGCACCCCTGCTAGCGCACGGTGTCATCGAGAAACGTCCTTATGTGTGTGTGTGTGTGTGTGTCCCCGCAGAGGGTCGATCAATCCCATCGGGGGTGTGAAGGGGGGCCGCAGCGCCCCCCTCCAGTGTGTGTCCGCGGCGGAGGGTCACTCCAAGCCCGTGCTCTGCGTGGACGCCACCGACGAGCTGCTCTTCACCGGATCCAAAGGTCAAATGTCACCGTAGAAACAAATGTAAAGATATGCACGAGCTCTTTGATGGGGACCGGCAGTAAGGTCGGCCAATGAGACACGGCGGCTCGGCTGTGAGGAAGGAGGGATCAACGTGCTTCATGTTTGGATGTGAGCTTGTCGGGTTTGAATGTTTCGAGGTGGGGGAGAAACCCATTTGGTCGATGGCTATATTATATTATGTTCTATTCTGTTCTATATTTGAATCTAAGAAATAACTCAATAATTCACACACTGCACTGTGAAAATGTTTGCTAATTGGCACATAACGAGGTGACTTATACCATCAGCTAGTGGATTCTATTCTGTACTACTTGCTGCTGTGTTCCAACCATTTACGTGAATACATATTGATAAAAGTCATTAAAGAGCAGGTAGGAATAAGGTAATCTTGCTCAGGGACTCCTACAGGTAGAAACATTGGGGTTCAAGCCCAGTACTTTTAGGCTGGGAGTCAAACATCCTAAAGTAAAAATATTGAAATTGGCGTGTTTGCAAAAGCTGTCAAACTGCTGAAAAACACAGCTATTTTGAAAGGGTACAATATAGTCACTGCGATTTGTCTGTGCTCGGATTTGGTCGCAAACCTACCAATTTCTCTGTGTGAACGCGGCCATTTTGATCTGGTTTGAAGTTGATTAGGGCTTTAACCACTAGACTCAAAGCTTCCCCCCCTGTCCCTGCAGACCGGACGTGTAAGCTGTGGAACCTGGTGACCGGCCAGGAGATGGCCACTCTGAAGGGACACCCCAACAACGTGGTGTCGGTCAGGTACTGCTCCACCTCCGGCCTGCTCTTCTCCGTCTCCACCTCCTACATCAAGGTCTGGGACATCCGGGACTCCGCCAAGTGTGTCCGCACGCTGACGTAAGTGGAGGACTGCTGCGAGTTTTCCCCCTTTGGGGAGCTGCCTGGGAGAGCTTTAAAGCTGTTTGAGTTGAATTCCAAAACGTTAGCTAGAGCGAGTGACCCGCTGTGGCTTAGCGCTCCGCTTCCAACAGAAGCCCTACAATCGTTAATCGTTTTCATTTTTCATTAACATTTTTCATTAAATAAAGTGTTTGAATCAGCAGTCAATGAATAAGCTAATGGGATTCCGTTTCTAAGAGTTTTGGAATTAGTCCTGCTGTGCACATGAATATTGATGAAAATATGAATGGAATGAAAATATCAATGAAAACTGTGAAACACAAAATTGGAAATTAACTAAAGCATATTACACTACCCATTGTCCTCTGTGCTGTACTCATACAGTATATTGGCTATCTCATCCTTCTCTGCTGAGAAGAACCACCCCGAACACACACACACACACACACACACACACACACACACACACACACACACACACACACACACATCCAAACCAAGGTTCTTATTCCCCACCACCATATAAACAAACTGTGATGTGTTCTGCCCTTCTCTCTCCAGCTCCTCAGGGCAGGTGGTGTCGGGTGACGCGTGCGCGGGCACCACCACGCGCACCATCACCTTTGCCCAGGGCGAGTACCAGATCAACCAGATCGCCCTCAACCCCTCCGGCACGGTGCTGTACGCCGCGGCGGGGAACACCGTCCGCATCTGGGACCTCAGCAGGTGCTTCCGCCCTCCTCCTCTCGTACCCTGAATGAGTCACTGTGTGCTTTATACAGCAACCGGGTGTCCCTAGGGGTCCCTCCCACATCTGTGTTTCTCCTCCCCCCGATCGTAATCCCTGAGTGTCTACACACACTGAAGCTCGGGCGTCAAGGGCTTCAGTTTGCTTCTGAAGTTCGGAGAGGATTTGAGTAAAAACACTGCGTTGCTTTAATGCAGTGCTGGGCTTTTTACAACAGGAGATGTTCAAAACAAAACAAACCGTTGACAAATCTATGTTGACCACCTTGGTTTATACTTATGCAGCTGATCTATAAGGATATCGAATGAAACATATCGATCTGTGTTTAAGTGGGACCTTAAGTGCTTCACCCTTTTTAAGACCAAGAATGTTTTGTGTGGGTTTTTCTGTGGGTGTGTGTGTGTGCCTCTCTGTGTGTGTGCTTTTGTCTGTGCGTGTATGGATGTGTGTGTGTCTCTGTGTGTGGATCTCTGTGTGTGTGCTTGCGTGTGTGTGTCTCTGTGTGCGTGCTTGTGTGTGTGCATCTCTGCTTGTGTGTGTGTGTGTGTGTCTATGTGTGCGTGCTTGTGTATGTGTCTGTGTATGTGTGTGTGTCTCTGTGTGTGTATCTCTGCATGTGTGTGTGTGTGTGTCTATGTGTGCGTGCTTGTGTGTGTGTATCTTTGTGCGTGAGTGTATGTGTGTGTGTCTCTGTGCTTGCTTGTGTGTGTGTATCTCTGTGCGTGTATGTGTGCGTGTGTGTGTGTCCAGGATGCAGGCCATGGGGAGGCTGACAGGGCACATCGGCTCTGTGATGTGTCTCACTGTGGGGCAGCCTGTCCAGGGCAAGGACCAGGTCATCACTGGCTCCAAGGACCATTACGTCAAGGTCTGACCCCCCATTCAGACACACACACACGAACACACAGGCACACCCACATACACGCACATGCATACACACACAAACACAGGTAGACACGCACACACACGTACACACACACACGTACACACACACACATGCACACACACACACACATGTATGGAATGCCACACACACATGCACACACACACACATGTATGGAATGCCACACACACACACATGCGTACGCACTAGGGTTGAAATGTGATGTGTATTCGTTATGAACCGTACGGTACGGGATCCACAGTGCACGGATTGGTCAGCGCTGTGAACCGAACAATGCATTCATTCATTCATTAGTAATTGTTCAGTACAAAAAAATACAAATAAACGATTACCTCGAAAAAAATAAAATAATGCATAGACATAAACCATTTGCGTTGACCATAATTAATGACGGGATAATATCCACATAAAGGTAAGTCATGGTCGCAGATTCTGAGGTGCGGTGGAGGCATGTTCACTTGAGACGTGGTTTGAAACGGTGTGCGTCGCTAGGCCAGGGTGCTGTGTTTCCGAGCGTGGCAAGCTTAAAAAAACACACAACATTCTGGCTTGTTTCGAATCATTTCAATTGAGATGCGAGACCCCTCCGCGGCAACATGCCGCGAGGTCGGGGCGCATGGCCCCCTCCCCTAACTCAAACCGCTGCAGCGCGCGTGCACAGTGACCAAATGTGTCTCAAGGGAACACGCTGATGAGACAAACGGCAGCGCTAGCCAAACAAAGAAAAATGGCTACCAAACAGCAACAACTTCTCCCCAACTTCTCCTCCCCCCCCCCCCCCCCCCCCCCCCCGCAGCCCTAAGGCAACAAAGAGATCGCCGCAGCCATGGCGGCAGATTGGAGACCCTTCTCTGTGGTAGAGAATAGAGGGTTCAAGAACATGTTTTAAATGCTTGACCTGCTCTTCCCTATTAGCTGCCTTGTACAACAAAACAAAAAGTACAGTTGATGTTATAAAAGCAGGCACTACTGTTTTCTTTATGTTCGCATGGGCTGCTGGAAGCCAAGCTATCCAAGTTGTTTACTGTTATAATAGTCAATGGAAAATGTAAATACAAATAAACAATGTCACGCATTTATATTATCGATGTACCGCACCGAACCGGTATCATACCGAAGCTCGTTGTCTGTGAACCGCACAATCGCACAAACACACACACACACACACACACACACACACACACACACACACACACACACACACACACACACACACAAGGAGTGTGACAGCCCGTTATTCACACCTGAGTGCTCTCCCGCCCCTTGTCTTGTCCTCTTCCGCAGGTGTTTGACGTGGCAGAAGGCACTCTGGGTAACGTAGGCCCGGCGCACAACTTTGAGCCCCCCCATTACGACGGCATCGAGTGCCTGGCCGTGCAGGGGGACGTGCTGTTCAGCGGGTCCCGAGACAACGGCATCAAGAAGTGGGACCTGGAGCAGCAGGAGCTCACACAGGTGTGTGTTGAGTGTGTTGAGTGTGGGTTAGTGGTTCCTCTCCAGAGATAGATGTTTGTTGTGTTGTGCGTTTTTAGAACTGCGGCTGGAAATAGCTTTAGAGTTCTCAGCAAGTTTAATTTAAAGTGTAGTAAAGTGTGTGTGTGTGTGTGTGTGTGTGTGTGTGTGTGTGTGTGTGTGTGTGTGTCTGTCTGTCTGTCTGTGTGTGTGCATATGCGATTATGTCTGTGTGCGCATGCTGTTTTTAGCTGTCGTGGGCGAGGGCTGCAGGCTAGTAGTAGGAGGTAACCGTGAGCAGGTTTCGACAGAGACAATGGCAGACAGCTGGGCGGGAGCTGTGCTAAATCTACTCCCATTAGCACAGAGCTAGCAGCATTATGCCTTTGTTTGCTAAATAAAAATGCATTGTTGCTTGGGATTTCTGTACCAAACCAATGTCAGAGCACAGCATGTGGGATTGTGTGTGTGTGTGTGTGTGTGTGTGTGTGTGTGTGTGTGTGTGTGTGTGTGTGTGTGTGTGTGTGTGTGTGTGTGCACGCTCGCGCGTGTGTGTGCATGCTGATATTTTTAGCAACCAGGATGACAAATTGTATGTTGCGTGTGTAAATGTCATGTACTAACATGCAAATTTGAATAATCGGTTAAAATGTGAGGGTGTGTGTGTGTGATTGCGTTTTGCAAATGTGTTGACTAAGCCACACAATGAATAGCTCCATATGAAGGAATGTGTTTACATTTATAAGGAATACATTTAAAAATGACAAAACTGACAATTAAAAGTAATAAAGGCACACTTAATGTGTTGTACAGTTGTGTTGATCACAACTAACCACTCACAGAACTAACTATCACTAATAATGTATTAATGTGCATTCTTCCAAATTGTAGTAATTCTCTTGCAGAACTAGGTGTTTTTATTTCAGAATAAAAACAAGAACTTTTCTTTAATGACAAAAGTGTTGAGTGTAATTTAGTCTGTTCGCCCAATATCAGTTGAGCAGGTTACCTTCGTTGTCCTTGCGGCAAAGGGAAATCGATCAACTGAATGTGATTAAAACGTTGTTTATGCTGGGTACATAAAGCACGATTTTTCTCATTTAGAAAACGTGAGAGACCACGCACATAACGATGGTTTAAGATACATTTAACTGTTTTGGTCGTTTAGTGTGTGGAAGGGAACGACTTTGCCAACACAGCACAACACACACTAACCGATTCCATTCCAACAACCCAGTTCCGATTTTCAAAACCGGAAATCTCACGCAATCAAAAATCGTGACTTTAGTTTAAACAAACATGGCGGACGACGGTCAGGAGGAACTAGCAATGCTAGCTTTTGCAATAGTTTTTTCGGAACATTTTATATCTACAAGCTGTTCCTCCATTTCCGAAGACCACCCCACTTTTTCTTTTGCCGCCATGGCTTCTGTTATGATTACTTGATGAATTGTTAGTGTTACGTTAACTCAGCGTGGCTCCCAATTGGCTATCGTCTTTCCCACGTGACAATCAATTGCCTGCGTCCTCGGCTGTTGTTGGGATTCCCCCCGCACTACAGGATATCGGATTGTTAATATTGAACATGTTTAATATTTGCGATTTCGAATCTGTGAGACCCCGATCGTTAAAAGACACTCCTAACCCACCCCACACCACAGGATAATCGGGCAAACTAAATTGGTAGAGCCATCAACGTATCAGGGCTTAGCTGACCAGAGTCAGAAGGGGGAAGTCTGGCACATAATCTAGCTAATTATCCTGTATAGTGTGTACCCAGCATTACTCATGATGTAAGCAGCTAATGGTGCAACGCTAAGGATAGCATTGCTGCTTTCACGGCTGTCCTTGTTGACTTGCAGACATCCCTAATAATTATCTGTGTGTGTGTGTGTGTGTGTGTGTGTGTAAACAATGGTGCATAGAATATACAATGCCACTGCCACAGAAAGAACAGAGTTTGGTTTGCTTGGTTGTAGGGACTGGAGAAACAGACTTTTGTTTGTTTTTGTCTTGACCAATTTACATACAGCTGTCAAAACAGTTAGTCACTTAAGAGAGAAGCAACTCACTTATGCATACACAAACACACACATACACACAAAAATAAAGATACACACATACATATATATCTACCACAAAAATAGATACTCGACCTGTGTATTCATTCACACAATGGATATCTAGGTGCTAATGCACTGCCTGGCAGTTCATATAACCGCTATTGAGTGCTAATTGGCAAGCTTCACAATCCACAATAGGCTGACATTTAAGCAATGTCAAAATCTGTCTGCAATTTATTTAAAAGAAGGTTTTTGAGAGTTTTTGAGAGTCAAATATCTACCATATCATTTTTGTTTGGTGGATAGATCGATTTATTATCTTATTATTATTATTATACACATAGATACAATTATTAATTATCTATGTGTGACAGCCAGCAGATATCTTAAACTCTTTATTAATGTGTATGGTAGATCCTTTTTTATCCCACCTTTTGCTAGGTGCCTTTAAAAGCAAACATGTGCTAATTTAGCACAACAGTGTTATTCTTACCATGCTAAATGAGGTGCCTAACTGAGAACTGGCATTGTCTGGATACAGAGCGCTCTTTATCCTGGCTAAAAAACAATGAGAAAGCACAAATGTCTGGCCATGGTGGTGGTCTGGTAAATACAAATTCCACTTCCTAATTAAAATCCTTCGAATGCTTTGCTTGTGAAGGAGAACCTTCTCTATAGGATATTATTACTAGTCCCAGAACCTTCTCTATAGGATATTATAACTAGTCCCAGAACCTTCTCTATAGGATATTATAACTAGTCCCAGAACCTTCTCTATAGGATATTATTACTAGCCTCAGAACCTTCTCTATAGGATATTATTACTAGTCTCAGAACCTTCTCTATAGGATATTATTACTAGTATCAGAACCTCTATAGGATATTTTAACTAGTCTCAGACCCTTCTCTATAGGATATTATTACTAGTCTCAGAACCTTCTCTATAGGATATTATTACTAGTCTCAGAACCTTCTCTATATGATATTATTACTAGTCTCAGAACCCAGTCTCAGAACCTTCTCTATAGGATATTATTACTAGTTTCAGAACCCAGTCTCAGAACCTTCTCTATAGGATATTATTACTAGTCTCAGACCCTTCTCTATATGATATTATTACTAGTCTCAGAACCTTCTCTATAGGATATTATTACAAGTCTCAGAACCTTCTCCATAGGATATTATTTCAAGTCTCAGAACCTTCTCTATATGATATTATTACTAGTCTCAGAATCCAGTCTCAGAACCTTCTCTATAGAAATTATTACTAGTTTCAGAACCCAGTCTCAGAACCTTCTCCATAGGATATTATTACTAGTCTCAGAACCTTCTCTATAGGATATTATTACTAGTCTCAGACCCTTCTCTATATGATATTATTACTAGTCTCAGAACCTTCTCTATAGGATATTATTACTAGTCTCAGAACCTTCTCTATAGGATATTATTACTAGTCTCAGAACCTCTATAGGATATTTTAACTAGTCTCAGACCCTTCTCTATAGGATATTATTACTAGTCTCAGAACCTTCTCTATAGGATATTATTACTAGTCTCAGACCCTTCTCTATATGATATTATTACTAGTCTCAGAACCCAGTCTCAGAACCTTCTCTATAGGATATTATTACTAGTTTCAGAACCCAGTCTCAGAACCTTCTCTATAGGATATTATTACTAGTCTCAGACCCTTCTCTATATGATATTATTACTAGTCTCAGAACCTTCTCTATAGGATATTATTACAAGTCTCAGAATCTTCTCTATAGGATATTATTACAAGTCTCAGAACCTTCTCTATATGATATTATTACTAGTCTCAGAATCCAGTCTCAGAACCTTCTCTATAGAAATTATTACTAGTTTCAGAACCCAGTCTCAGAACCTTCTCCATAGGATATTATTATTAGTCTCAGAACCTTCTCTTATAGGATATTATTACTAGTCTCAGACCCTTCTCTATATGATATTATTACTAGTCTCAGAACCTTCTCTATAGGATATTATTACTAGTCTCAGAACCTTCTCTATAGGATATTATTACTAGTCTCAGAACCTCTATAGGATATTTTAACTAGTCTCAGAACCTTCTCTATAGAAATTATTACTAGTTTCAGAACCCAGTCTCAGAACCTTCTCCATAGGATATTATTAGTAGACTTCACAGTAGAATCTCCTACATAAAATACCAGTGCTAGAGTTCACAGTAGAATTCTCTCCATTAATATTATTACTGGTCTTCAAAGTCAAATCTCCTCCATAGGATCTGATGGAGATACAATTCTCCACCCTCCGTGTTGCCCCACTCACTTATCAACTCAAATAAAATCGAACCTTATTTATAGACAAGCGCTTTCAGGCGAGCAAATGCAATTCAAAGTGCTTTACAGAACAGAGAAAGTTTACATTAAATAGTCCTTGAATAGAAGCTAAGCTCCTTTTAAAGGCGTTGACTGATGGTGCATTTCTTTGTGGAACTATAGGCCATTTAGTTCCTCTAAAGGCCAATGGGTGGGAAATGGGATTTAATTCTAATAATACAAAACCAATAGAGGCATTAGGTGAGGATCTCATTGACTACTGCTAGGTGGCCATTCAATTCCCGCTTCAACAAACCAAATATGGATCGTTTGCACTGCTGGTTGCTAAGATGTCAACCAGCGGCCGTAGCCATGTGTAAACCAATGGTTGACGTCACAGCAGTATGTCCATATTTTTTTTTTTCACAGTCTTTGTTCTTTGTCACCCACAGCAAATCCCCAACGCCCACAAGGACTGGGTGTGTGCCCTGGCGTATGTGCCCGGTCGCCCAATGCTGCTAAGCGCCTGCCGGGGAGGCATGCTGAAGGTGTGGAACGTGGAGAACTTCACCCCTATAGGCGAGGTCAAAGGCCACGACAGCCCCATCAACGCTATCTGCACCAACTCCAGGCACATCTTCACGGCGTCCAGGTAAACCAGAGGAACTAGGCTGCTCTCAACAGATCTATTGATGCATCTATTGATCCGTTTATGGATGTGATATATATATATATATATATATATATATATATATATATATATATATATATATATATATATATATATATATATGTCTGTAGCAAAGTCACTTGCTACACCCCACCTAGGTGGCTGCCACACTCCACCTAGGTGCCTTTTCTGGGCTCCTTCAAACACAGGACGCAGGGTGGTGATGTTGAAAATCCGGTTTATTGTAAATGTTGCAGAAAATGACACATGACAATGGTGCTCCATTGCCCTGCTGTTATATCTCTCCCATCTCCCAGAGTGTGTGTGGAGATGGCTGGTTTAACCTGTGCACACTGATTACTCAATGTGCAACAGGTGGGCAGCCTCGCCCAGCCCCAGAATCCAATCAGACTCAGCCAGTTGAGGCTGCATAAACCAGCCATCATCCACACACTCTCCCACAATGTCCTTATTATATTTTGCTTTGGATAAAAGCCCTCCATGTGTGGGAGCTGTCTGTCTGTATAAATGTCTGTCATCTCTCTCTCTCTCTCTCTCTCTCTCTCTCTCTCTCTCTCTCTCTCTCTCTCTCTCTCTCTCTCTCTCTCTCTCTCTGTTGGTATGTCAGTCCGTCGACTTGTCCATCTATCTGTTTGTCTGTCCATCGGTCAGTCAGTCTGTCTGTCTGTTAGTCTGTCGGTCTCTGTCAGTCAGTGGGTACGTCAGTCTGTCTGGGTATGTCTGTCTGTCTGTCTGTCTGTCTGTCTGTCTGTCTGTCTGTCTGTCTGTCTGTCTGTCTGTCTGTGGGTATGTCAGCCAGCCGATCCATCTGCCTGTCCATCTATGCGACCTGTATTTCCATGCATTTTTGTGTGTGTGTGTGTGTGTGTGTGTGTGTGTCCATGTGTGTCCATCCCTCTGCGGGTTGGAAACGGAGGGTGGGCGGCGTGTTTGGCTTCAACAGCGCTGCTGGGGGTTAATAGTGGTGTTTATGCCTGCTATCTTGATATTTTCATAACAACATGGCGGTGCTCCGGGTAATGACTCACCTCTGCCGGCGCCAGCAGAAGGACTGGGATCTAACGCTGGATCTCACCCGCTGGTACCGGCGGGTGAGCAGCCCGTGCGTTCTGCCAAGAGCCAGATCAGATCCTATTTTTCTTTCTCCGTATTATCTGACAAGTGTTTTGTTGTGGCCGTGCTTCCATTAGAGGAGGTGAGATAATGGATGTATGCTAGCCCTCTTGCCACCATCGCTCTTCTCTCTGCTCTCTGCACAACCCTGCATTTGATAATTCACATTCTCATTCAGCCGTCCTCAACATAATGAAAATGTGTCTGCTGACTCCCCCTTCTCCACGTACCCCGGTCTGTTCTGCGTTTTTTCTCTCGTCTTTCTTTCATCTCCATCGTTGCTGTAAATTCAATTCTCTCTCTCTCTCTCTCTCTCTCTCTCTCTCTCTCTCTCTCTCTCTCTCTCTCTCTCTCTCTCACTTTGGTGTCTGGCTCTCTCTCTCTCTCTCTCTCTCATGCTCCACTTTCCTTTCTTCTTCTGGTTGAGCCCTGTCAGCTGAACCTTTCCCCTTCTTTCCTCCCCACACCTTTTTTACTCTCCCCAATCCCACCGATTCTCTTGTTTGCTCTGCTCTGCTCCCCCTACCCTATCCTCCTCATCCTCCTACCCATCCACCACTCTCCTCTCCTCCTCTTCTTCCTTCTCCTCTTCTCTCCTCTCCTCATATGTCATCTCCTCTCCTCTCGTTATCCCTTTTCTCCTCCTTTCTCCTGCCCTCTTCTCACCTCTTATCTCTCCTCTCCACATAACTCTTCTCCTCACCCCATCCTCTCCTCTCCTCCACCCTCCCCTCCTGCCCCATTCTCACCTCCCCTGTCCTCCCCTCCCCTCTCCGCTCCCCCCCCCCTCCCCTCCCCTCCTCTCCTCTCCTCTCATCCCCCACCAGTGACTGCAGGGTGAAGCTGTGGAGCTACGTCCCGGGCCTGACCCCCTGTCTGCCTCGACGGGTGCTGGCCATCAAGGGCCGGGCCACCAGTCTCCCCTGAGTGTCTCGGCTCACCAACCCCTTCTTCCTTCCTTCTGGTACTTCAGACTAATGATCCTTCTTCTAGTCACCCTCCTTCTGTTTCATCGCCGCCTCTCATCGTATCGTCCGTTTTCATCCAGATCATTTTTCTCATTTTCCCCTTGCTGTTGGCTTTAACATCCCTGATTTTGTTCGGTTTCTTTCGTTTTTAGTTTTATTGTTCATCTTTTCGCTCTTTATTTCTCCCTGGGTTTCTTCACATCTCTGTTGTCCTCAGTTTGTTGTGTCTTCCATTTTCATAAGTACATAACCAGTACATATGAACTACATACAAGGGACGCTTTACTTCCTTATTTTTCCAAATGCACTCACACTGAGCTAAAACATCTCCATCGCGTCCCAGTGGACACCGGCCCGCTAACCAATGGGCCCAACCGAAACGCTTGATTTATTTCCATCGTCGCTTGTTACATTTTTAATGGCAGAAGAACATCCAATGAATCTGTTTAGCCTCATTTATTTGACCAGTGCAAGGTGTCGTCGTTACTAGCGAAAACCAATCAAAGTGATGACGAATGAGCCGACCCTGGGCTACTGTGGAGACGCGGCGATAATGAAGTTCACTTGATGCACTGTTGCTGACCGTAAGGCTCCTAATGATCCTCCTGTGTACACTTTGCGAAGGAGCTTCCTTATACAAATCAGGCGGACGCACAGAGTTGTTTGCAAGTTTACAGGAACGGGGATTTAATAACGTTAAAAGTAAAATAAGACAACAGTGTTGCCTGTGTGTGTACATTATGTGTGTGTGTGTGTGTGTGTGTGTGTGTGTGTGTGTGTCTTTCTAACAAATAACACTGACTTCTCTGTGTCCTGGTCTCTGAAGCGACATGAGGGTGAAGATCTGGCGTTCGAAGGCGTGGAAGAAGAGCTGAGGCGGTGGGAGTTCCAGTGGATCACTTTAGGGGGATGGATTGACTCTAGCTGTGACCTCTGACCTGCAACCGTCTCCTACACAGAGGGGGCGGGCGGGACCTGAAAGATGTAAACAAACTAATATATTAATTTGATCACTTTAAAAAAAAAAATGAAACGACACAAGGAAGAGTGTCTTGAAATGCAAAATGTTGGACCGCATCGGCTGTTGTTTTGTTTTGTTTTGTTCGTTTGAACTGCCAATCTTAAAGTGCCAAGTGCCAATATCAGTTGCCAGTTTCTTTGGCCAGGAGATACACGGCCATCAGCCAGAGAAACACCCAGTAGATGCGTCTTCTCCCGGTCCTGATGACAACACCCATCTGGAAGGAAAAAAAGAAAAGGTGTCCTTCTGTTTATTTGTCAAAAGATAAACGAGAGAAAACGAAAAACCTAAACCATGGCAATAGAATGCTGCTCAGATACATCTTCCTGTGTGTATATTTATCATTAAGACTTGCTCTAGAATGACATTGACGGTCATGATTCCTGAGCCGAATGACTGAAACTCCCTCACCACCCCTATTCCCCCATCCCCGCCAAAGGCTGGATGTGCAACTGTTTTAAAGTTTGTCCTGCTCTTCTGAGACATGGGAGGATCAGACTGGATGACAGCTGGCCTTCAAACAGGTAGCATCAATCCCTCCACGCCGGCTGTGTTGGACACACACAGTGTACATGATGATCCTGAATAAGCTGTCACTGGAATGAGATACAAAACAAAAAGTTAACATTGATGGTAGAAAACAAGCATGCATCGTGAGAGTCAGGGTCACTGTAGTTCATGGTTTTGCTTGTCATTTGTGTTTTTCATTTTTGTTCTTTGTTGTCCACTGTCCACTTTCTCTACTGTCAGTCTACAACCACTGAACCAACGTAACCTTCCGACTTCCATCTTTATTTGACGCCATTTTGTTTTGCCCTTCCCTACCTCAAATGTTTTTGTTTTTTTGTTTAGGTGAAAGCTGACCCGGCACCTATTTACGGGTCTCTGAGCATAACTAACTGGTTGCTTTCCTTTTCCGACCTGTTCATTCATGTTTCTAATGGGCCCTAGGTGGGCCCTCTGGGGCCGCCCACCACTGACCTGGCATGCATCTTGTCCACCAGCGCTGGTCCATACTGTGTGTTTTATATCTGCACTGGTACCTGCTTACTTCAGCGGAAACTCCACATAATAAAACACACCCCAACACCTACGCACACACATACTCACACACTCTGCAATACTTGTGATGTAAGTACATTAGAGACAGCTGAGCATCAGGTCCAGGGAGAGAGGGAGTTGCGAGTACCCACCCCCACACCCCAGCCTTATCCCCAGCATCAAACTGCCGAGCCCTGCTGGAGCCTTCACCTCCCCACCAGTCAATCCACTTCTCCAGGAGAGAGAGAAGGAAGAAGCACATTAATTGGCGCTCTCCCCGCTCTCCCTGCGGCAGCCGTTTGAAAGGCTAAAAATAGTCTGAGAGTGAGGAGGGATTTCTTCTTTAAAAGTCCTGATTATTCTTTCCGCTGCCACATGACTGACAGAGAACCTTTCATTTAATGGATTCGTTTTTTTGTTGTTTGAGCAAGGCTGTTTATCTGACTCAAACACACACACGCACACACAAACAAGCATGTGCTCTAGCACGCATGCATGCTTCCGCACACACACACACACACACACACACACACACACACACACACACACACACACAGAGCCTTATTGGAGGATGTTGATCTTTTCCATGCTTGGATTGCTAATTAGCTCTTCGTACTACAGCTTCGTTTAGAGTCCATTTAGCGAGCTATATTTATTCACTCTACAAGAACACACACAGAAGTGCATTACACACACACACACACACACACACACACACACACACACTGCTGGCAAAAGCAATAAGCCTAGAATTAAAGGTTAGATCTGTTATCTCCCTCTATTGACTCCTGTTAAGTAGAGTGTTTCTTAATGTTTGCAGTGATTGTGAGTTCTGTTTGCTTCCTTCACTGGATAAATGATTCAGACACATGATGAACTGCTTGGATCCAGCCCCGTCTTGCCCCTTATCATATATTAACCCACATTACTGGTACATATGAATGGCCGTTGTACCAAAAACAAACACACACACACACACACACACACACACACACACACAGCTGAGAATATGCTCTGCTTGGCTGCTTGGTGTTCAGTGTAATTCACATGGTGAAACTTCACGTGGGAACACCCATTAAGTTGGATTCTAACAGTGTTAGACAAGCACTCTGTATACAATGCAATGTTTCTGTATAGGCAGCTGCATATACAGCCTTTGAAATGTTTGATCTGGTGTGTGTGTGTGTGTGTGTGTGTGTGTGTGTGTGTGTGTGTGTGTGTGTGTGTGTGTGTGTGTGTGTGTGTGTGCTTGAATGAGAAAAATGTTGCGCTATAACTCAGGAATGAATTTTAAGATAGTTGTTCTAGCTTTGTTGCCATTTTAGAAAATGTATTTAGCTCATATGAATTTAACCAAATGCTTCTTTATATTTCTTTATTTTTATTATCATTCAAGGTACTTCCCAAGGTTTTTCATTTTTCCAATTTCCCGTTTTTATATTCAATCATTCCATTGTTTGTGTTCTAATCATGTAAAGATCTTGTTCAATCTCTCACATCCTTGCCTCGTTCCCTTGAACCCTGCCAAGGCTTTGCAACTCTAGGAAGGTGGACTTCATTTCGGTATTCAATTCAATATTCTTTCTGAATGAAAATTACAGCATTTCACAATTGATAACTCTTTCACAACTCTTGTAGTTCATGATATGAATGTAGAGTCCTGAGTAGGATGCCCTTGTCTAACGTGGCTTTTCACTCGAGGGTTTTTCCAGTCACGCTCCCCTTGAACTGCGCTGTGCTTCACGTACTCCAGCTCGGCCCGGTTCCACGCAGCCCTCAGCTATAGCGCTCCAGCTTTTCCTTTGGTCTAAGGCTCAGACCTTAACAACCAACGTGGCAGTGTTTTATCAGGTTTTTCTTTATTTATTTGTATTATTTTTTACTGTGATTTTGTGGGACTGTGATTTAGTAGTAATCCTAGGTACTTTTTAATGTACAGCCTGGCTATATGTTGACTGGAAGATGTTTTGTTCAAAAACCCTACAGATGCAGATGCTTGTGCATCATCAATGCTGTGCATAGGTGTTTACAGTGTATGCGTCAGTTATTAACGACAGAACTTGCAAATACGCACATTTAAAGGCATTCTGATTTGCCCCCTTCTGCGTTTGGTTACATCCCATTGGCTTAACGCCTCTGGCTGGCTGCTATTTATTGTCCACAAGAATCCCCTACCCTATTACCCCTCCCGCAAGTTGTTATTCTGTAATCCCTGTCTTAGTGAGCTCAGAAGCTTCTAGCTCTGCCAATGTCAACCCCTTCCCTTGTGCTGACCTTCTGCATATAAATGTATCACCTGTGTTCCCAATCTAGGGAGAGATGTTGTCATGTTTAACAATGTAGCTGGCAGACAGAAAGTAGCCTACTTGCTCTCAAATACTGCTCATCAGTCCTCTCACTGTTTCACAGACACATAGTCCAAAGTGGAGACTTGACTCTCGAGTTTACAGGTTTGGGATGACCATTGTCAGTAGTCACAAATCAAACCTTTACTGGAATTTTGGCATTTTGTGGACTGTTGATTGATGAGTGATTGGTTTAGTGAATATAACGCTTTACAAGCAATCTTAGTGGGAAAAAAGTTATCCAACAGCTCAAGCACATTGTTATAGGATTTGGTCTCAATTAATGCTATTATGCTTAATATGAGCGTTCACGCTATGGCTACCGTTTACACCTCATGTTGATATTACTAAACCAACTCAGCCATCCAATCAGCAGCCGAGCCTGGGATCATGTGACTGACATTCTGAGTTCCTTTACCCCAGTAGTACGAGCATCTGAGCACCAGGCGTGAGGCCACAGCCATAGGCCACAGGTATATATTGCCTCAACACATAAAGGTGTAAGGAGGACTTGTAGAGGTGGTGTGCTTTTCCAGAGAACTCCAAAAATGTTATTGCGGAATAACTCGGTGGAATTTCAAATAGATTCCAATTCCGCCTGGAGTGTGCGGATGATATTTTTCGGCCATCATCTCCTCCGCTTATTCGACCAGTTTGGCTGATGGAATGACCTTCAAAACCACCACGCCCCCCACCCACTCACCACCACCACAGATTCCCCAGGATACTGCATTGCAGAGCGCGGGATCGCATTTGAAACACAGCCAAATGTGGTTCATGAGGGTGCTATGTGCTCGGGTGCTCGGTGGAAGAAACACAAGTGCACAAAAATGTTTTTTCCTGCTGTCGCAGAAAAAGATTTTACCCATGTTACGTGTGTGTGTGTGTGTGTGTGTGTGTGTGTGTGTGTGTGTGTGTTTGCATGCATGTGTGGCCAGAGGTGAGGTCACATGGGTAGCAGGTATATGTGAACTATGAGCTCTTGGGACATGAAGCAGGGTCAAAGGTCATTTGTGCCTTTTATTGCACAGACAACTTCCTCCATAAAGGCTGTAAATGTGTGTACAGCTTTGATTATGTTTGTCCAGTACGTTTTTAGTTTTTAGTTCGTTTTTTTTAATCAGACAATGTGCATGTAACCAAACAATGTAAATTGTCTCTTGACTGTAAATAGTGTAAGTACGTATTTAATGATGAACACATGGAGGTCCCATGGAGAAAATAAAACAAAGTTGAATACTGCTGTTCCTAGTGTTTGTGGCGTTCTTTTCTGAACCCTCCTTTTTATTGAATTAGGGGTAACAGGAACGTATGTCCTGCGGGTCATTTTATCATGCTACAAAATAGTATGTTTGGAGATGTCTGTTTGGTAATGCTATACATACCAAGTTTCATGCTGATGGATGTAATACTCAGAATGAGTTTGGAAATATAATCTGCGATTGAAATCCATTGTGCTTGCAGCCCTATGCCTTGGCAACCAATCTTTACCACAATTGCTTTACTCATCCTTGCATGTATTGGTGTCTTACACGTCTATTTTTATGATTTGGATACATATATTTGTTTGTTTATTAACCTACTTTCGTTGGTACTTCTGTAACCTAATACACAACAAGAACATGCTGAGATAACTTCTAGTAACTGTTGAAGAGTAAGGTAAGAATTTCTAATTATTTAAACCGCATACATAAATACTATTTTACCGTTTTGATTTTTTTTAATATGCGGTACAATGAAACTTAAGTTCTGTTTTATTGATACAGCTATCTTCTTTTTTAGTTAACTTGCTCTTAGCCTCAATCATGGAAATGTGTGTGTTCATGTGTTCATAAATGTCTGTGTATAATAAAGGAGTAAGCGACTCACTTCCTGGCTCATTGGTAAATATGGCTGTTCCATGTTAAACAGAAGTTCAACAAAGGTGGAATAGAATTGTGAATTGTGCTGCATTACCTAATAAACATATTTTTGGCATTAACTGGAGTCTGATTAATTTTGAGCCTTATCTCATCCAATCAGGAGAGATGGTGAACTTGGTCCACCGTTGGTTTCAGAGATCATTAAGTAAGGGATGATGTACACCTTCGGGGTGATGCAGGTCCCCGACGCGAAGCGGAGCGGTCTTGAATCACCCCGAAGGTGACATGTCAGGGTTTATTTCTCTATAATGACCGGCTCGCTTTACATTATCCCGCTTATTACATGGCTGCTTCCTTAAGAAAACAATAATCGGACCAAAATATAACAACACAAAAATATTATATTGATTAAAAAAGAATTGTATTGCTTCTGCTCGAATCAAAGTATGTTCGTTTCTAAAGTTGGAAATAGGCTCCATAGCAACGGTGTCTATATCATATATAATCATGGCAGCGATCTGCTGTTCAGAAATAACAGACCACTGAATGCTGTAATTGACCAATCAGAATCGAGTATTCAACAAAGCCGCGTAATAAGTAAAGTGCACAGCAAGGCAGTCATTATTTTGGAATAAACCGCGAAAGGTTGATGCAGGGTGACGCTTATTACACGGCTACTTACCGAATAAATCATTAATTTGACACAAAATATAAGAATTGTATTTTTATTTTTATTTAACTATGATTTATTGCTTCCGGTCAAATTGATTGTCCATTCGATTACACGGTTTGAAATAATATCCATAGCAACGGTCTGCTATTCAGAAATAACAAACCGTAAAATGCCGTGGAATTAATATTTATATCGCCTTTTATCTGTCTTAAAGGGCTGCACTGTGTTCTCTTGCCATTTGTTTTTATTAAAGCTATTTGATTGGCAGTACAAACTTGTGGGCTTTGCAAAATGTTGTGCGATGCAAGTTGTGGTTTTTCCTACGAGGTTATGTTCGGAAGGAACAACTGGATAGCGTAAGCCTTATTGAAAAAAATCGTAATCTTTGAAAAGTTACATTCAGGTGTGCCAGGCTTATCGGCATCATACAATAATATAGATGTTGCCACACAAACTGCAGAATGCTGTTCAGAATGCAGGTTGAATCCACAAAAAGGACAAAAGCCCTACATTGTAATCTGTGATAAAACTTCTCAAACGGGCAAGACCTTTCCTCTTCCACATGTGTAGGCGATAAAAGTCGGTCCGTCTCATTGTCAACATCCGTTGACACTCACTTCGTTTTTGTTGCGCTTTTTGCATTTGTGTTTTCCGATAACGCGCTTGTGTTTTTTCAACCTTTGGGATATGCAGTTCATTCGACACGTCTAGGCCACCGTAGTTATGACTAATGAAAACCGTTCGTGTGTAATTCATTGATTTGCTACTGAAACTGTCGCTCGTAACCAGGGCCGTTTCTTGCTATATGCGGACTGTGAATAGAGGGCCCCAAAGACACAAGTGGGCCCCCAAGCTTCCATTTCAGCCTTTTTATTATTATCAACATTTAAAATAAAACAATTGTCTAATTTATGCACGTATGGAAGAAATATTTTTAAATTTTCAGAAGTTCTTAATGTAAGGGAGCCCAAGTGTTTCCCATTGATCATCATTTTGTGTGGGTTTAAATTGCTGGGGTCAACTTGAGATGTAAATCAGCCATGATTTTTGTTAAACTCAACCCCTCTCGTGGTGTAGGCGGGTTCCGGAATTTGGCAGTTGGCGAGTCATTGACATCCATTGTATTACAAACAAGTGTTTAGCAGCTCCCATAGCCCCCCCCCCCCCACCACCACCACCACCATAGTTTCACAAGTTAGGGCCCCCAAAAAACATTTTGCATAGAGCCCCCAAAAAGGTAGACACGACCCTGCTCGTATGTACCAAGGCATAGGCAGTGTACTTAGCTTCGCTGATGTAGCCTACTACCCATTCCCCGGACCCATAAATAGTGTTGTGAGCAACACCTGTGTTTGTCCAACGATGGCATCTTTTAAACGAGTCTGTTGTGTTGCTGCTGGGATACAGCCGACGGCAGCCCGTACGCCAGGAAGAATTGAGCTAAAGGCCACCACAACATCCGTATTTTTTTTCTATTGTTTCGTAGCCTATTTCTATTTCTCGGTAAACTGTTTACTTAATACTATCGTCTTGATACTGATGTCGATAATGTGCTGCCCAGGAAATAATTTACCAAACATTGTTGTTGTCATGTTTGGTATTTTTCTTCTTCCCTGACAGTTCTGACTCGGGAATTCTGTCTTCTGCAGGAATTATGAATAATGTGATGGCATTGATTAAGGGCTCTTCCTGTTTACCTGGCGCTTTGCAAATGTCAGAGTGCTTCTTGAGTCTCGCTAACAGCGTTCTCTCTGTCTGCACTATGGGGCGATTTAAATGCTGCTCGGGCAAAAAGAAGGAGGGGTTCGGAAGTGCTTTGTTCTAACTTACTCTGGGTTTCTCAGGACTCTGGATGCATACGTCTCAATTTCCCTTTTGCAAACTGTAATCATTAGCAGTTTTTTTTTCGGCCGTGCTTATACTCGCCGTGGTGGCAGACACTGGCACGTTGATGTATGACTGCCATTAAAGCCGGCGAGGAAACCAAACACCATTTGTTGGCGTCAGTCATCGCAGCTCTGCAACACACCCCACAGGCTCACACGGACACGCACACACAGATCCAGAACATACACGCAAATCCTTGTGCGTAATAGATAGGCCTGTGCAGTCTCAAATGTGTCTGCCTTGCAAATACCATCTAGCTCACCAATATATCAACATGTATTTACCTTAATGTAGAAAAAGCTGATATTCAAGGCAAATGGACCTTACTATTGCATTATGCAATTTGTACTGAGATAGGTGTGTTATTGGTGAGAAAAATCACGCGTCGGATAATTGTAGGTGACCCCTTGATTATACCTTTTCAGCTGAAAAAAAGTCTCCAAAGTAGCCTATCCCAAGTGTATTAAAATCGGACAGCACTATCTGGCATGATGGATACAATTATGTGTGAATACTGTGCTTCAAATAATACATCACATGGTCTGCTGAACCAACGGAGACACAACAAGGTATTGTTCCCTTAAAACATGCATGACGTGTAGCTGTAGCCGTGTGGTTTAGACAAAAGGCATTCTTTTTTTCTTTTTTCTTTTTTTATTAATGAAGCTGTAGCAGTGAGAGTTGACAAGGAAGTACCAAATAGTCCACAAATACCCCAATATAGTCTGTTACACACATCCCACTTTGTGGCCATTTGTATAAAGGTGCATGAACAGTGAGAACAGTTGGAATATTGGAAGCTAAGTATTGGTCTTATTGTGAAAAAGTTGATGAGTTGATGAGTTGATGAGAAAAAATGCCAACACACACACACACACACACACACACACACACACACACACACACAAATCCTTGAGACAACCAAAAGTAAGTAGACATGTTCAAACAATACTCAGTCCCATCAAAGGGGTCTCACACTGACAGCATCCGGGCATGGCCACGGAAAACAAGGTGCTGGTTTATCAGCTAAATAGCTCGGCCTAATCCTATTGATCTCTCTCTCTCTCTCTCTCTCTCTCTCTCTCTCTCTCTCTCTCTCTCTCTCTCTCTGTGCTATACCCTGCACACACCCACCACGATACACCAGGATTTCACACCAATGGGAAATAAAAAGGTTTTGACACAGGTTTGGCTGTAGTTTACATCTCGCTATAAGCAGGTTTGTATGCGTATCGGAAGTGCTTTTGACTGCCAATGGTTTCTGAAGCTTTTTTTTAAATATACATTGATGATATAATTAATTTAATCATTTACACTCCAAAGTCCAACAACCTGCCCTTCACTCCAGGTCAAACAAAGAACAACATTCTTGAGTACACACTTCTTTCTAGTTTCTTCAGGAAGCTTCTTCTTGAGACCTGAAAGGATCTTAGTATCACCTGCTTCTTCCACCTTCTTTTTTTCTCCTCAGTTCATCTTCTCACGTTTCTTCGTTATTGTCTGTTTGCCATCTTTGGCGTCCTTGGCTTCCGCCACCGCCGCTTCCCTCCAGGGCAGGAAGTTGTAGGACACCAGTGCGGTGATGAGGTATGTGAGCATGCCGGTGTAGTTGCCCACTACGAGACACAGCGGCTGACACAACACGAACAGGCAGAAGACGTTGATGGACGCCCGGTCGTCCAGCTCCACGCGGTTGTCCTTAGATGCCCGCATCACTGCGAAGAAATACATCAACGCCACGGCCGGGTAGAAGGCCAATTCCACCATCTTGTACAAGCAAAAAGTCACGTCAGAAGTCCGGCTTTCTATGGAGATTTTTACAAGCAGTTCTTAATAAGACTGCTAAAAGAACGACTGATCCTCCTTCCAATCAGGCAGTGAACGCCTTTGGACCTTTGATCCATTACAGAGGACGTTTAGTCAAATATTACCCATGCTTTATGACTTGATTGTTGCAGACAGATTATGTAATAATCGTAATAACACCTGCTATTTAAATACAAAACTGGATTCAACTTTTCTGTGTCTAAATCATAATTAAAAGGACACAAGTGCCTTCATTCTCATTCATGCATTCGTTAGTTCACTTCCCGTAGGGCTGTCATTTACTGCTGAACATAATGTAATCAGGGAGTTCACCGGAGTACCTTCATGGAGTCATAAACATGGCTCCATGGCGTTCTGACAACCAATGAAACTAGCCTGATAAAAGCCATGTGTCTGTGTTGAAAACACAGTGCATTGATAATAGACCATTTTCACAGTGTTATCGTAGGACAAACACAGCTCATAGCGCTAATTATGGTCCTGCTACTCTTATGCATATTAACATAGACGTCGCGCTGACTGCTTCGACCCGTTGCTGCGATACGTCAACGTTGCCTAGGAAAATGTTTTACCTTTTATCAACCAACCAAGGTTGATACCAACCAAGAAACTCAGCTAAAATGCAGCATTAATGTGTATATATGTGCATGCTTTTATGTCAAGCGCACAGGTTTTAGACTCAGAGACAAATATACATAGACGCTGCATTGGCCTTCGGATCATACGTCAATGTTGCAGCCATAGGGGGGAGGCAAAGATTTGCCTGGAAACATGTACAAGTAAAGAGCTGAGGTGTTTCTGGATTAAAAGCACTATAACGTTTACATTTCTCAACTGATTTCAATGAGTCGTTTTTATTCAATTCATATAAAATGATTCAACATGAATATAAAAACTAATAATTGAGATCGATTGAGAAATGTAAATGTTATAGTCGTTTTTATCCAGAAAAACCGCAGCTCCCCCCGTTTACTTACTAAAATAAGGCGGCGACATTGACGTATCGCAGCAACAGCTCAAGCAGTCAATGAGGCGTCTATGTGTCTATGAGTAGACTCAACTAGTGAAGATGAGTCTACTACCTGTGCCCTGCTACATAAAGGAGAAGACCCATGACTAGTGTTACAAGCGACACCTGTGTACGATGATGCCTCTGTGAAAAGTATCAATGTGGCGCAGTACTTCACCCCGCATAAACTCGTGCCTGGGAGTTGGCATTTGTCCACTACACATTTCCAACCAACCAACCAGAGAGCCGTCCCTTGCATCCCATCCATCTGTGCACATGCTATGTGTGCTTCTCCGGTGTTCAGGATTCTCTGTGATGTGGGTCTCTTCAGGTGTCCTGGCTCTGGATTAGACTGTGGAGCGGGATTACGTCCCCGAGGGAGAACACATGGTCCTATTGAACTGGAGCTTTTTGCAAACCCCTTCTTGTCCCCACGGCGCTCAGCAGCTGCACACAACCGCTCTGATACCACTGGGCGAACAGGCATGGCTCCAGCTTACGCCGGTTAACAGCTCCGTTTTCATTGGTGGAAGAAACTATCACGACAAAACACCTTTATTTAGGTCATAGCTTTGACTGCCCCAGCAGTTTAACTTTGATGGGTTTCGCCCAAAAATAATCACAGGTTTCCCTTCAACCCAGTTCCACTCAGCGATCAAATTATCTTAAAGTGGATACTCTGCTCCCTTAGTGGTCCTACTGGGGTCAGTAGTATTGTGATAGGTGTTCATAATAATGGGGATAGTAGTACTGGGGTTAATGGTCTTATTTTTGTAAGTAGAACTGGCGTACGTAAAACTTTGATTAAATGCCCTTATTTCAGTTTGTGAGATTTCTTGGATTTTATCATAATCCATCCTCTCTGTGGCTTTGTCCGTTCTTTAGAGATTGAAAGAAAAGAGATCTGGATGCATTTGTCATGTAGAAAGGGTGAATTACCTCTTTGTCTTTTTTTAAATGTAATTGTAAAACCATTGTAGAAAAACGTGCTGGGGTCCGAGACTGAGCTGTACGAGTGATTACAGTTATCTTAAGCCGTAGAACAAAACTTCTCCTATCCTTTATCTCCCTGTCTTCACTCGACTGACAAGACTTTCGTTTTTTTGGGCGTAATTGCTTCCAGAAAGGCAGTATTTTTGGTCAGTGTGACGCATGCGATGGTAAACACAGTAATTAGAGACAGAGGAATTGGCAGGAAGCGCAGGGAAAAACTGACATTTTGTGTCCCCACAGTGTTATTAATGTCAGCTAGGAAGAATGCCTTGACCACCCGCAGCGTGGTTATAAACAGGGTTAAAATAGCGCTTTAATTGAACATTCTGGGGCTATTGATCACTAATCAAGTCAGCTGGCCTCGTGTTTCATTTTTTTTGATCTGATGTCACATCTGGTGACACCGAACATGTATTATTTGTTGACGTTGCAGGTGCGAGAGAATGGTGTTTAAAACTAGCACTGGTAAAATCCTACAAATCCTTACCCTCCATATCCTACAATGTGACACAATTTCATGAGCAAAATTGGGCAGACAGTGGACGAATGGGGATATGACGGGTTAGATCCAACATGTGTACTCTGAATCTATATTTCAACTCTCATACAGACGGTGCTGTGCCAAAGCAGTAGTTTTTTTAGTAGTAGCCAGATTTACTCAACAAGATGTGTCAGTGTGCCTACGTATTCACATCCTGGCTTCAACATGGTCGCGCTTGTACATTTATTCAAGCTATTCTTGGCTCATAAACCGCAGCTGAGTTCAGCCGTGGAGGAAGATTCCTCCTTACTTGTGTGATGAGACTAACAGCGGAACAAAACTGAAGTGACAGAAGATTAAAGCACTGCTCTAATTGTGGCTTATTCTCTCTGATGCTCACATTCCCCTTCAAGAATCTTCACTTCTGGAGTCCAAAGAATACATTAATGTGCGATTACGGATTCACCCAAATACAACAGCAACAACAACAATAACAAGATTCAAGCATAATTATGAATATATGAATATATGAATATGTCCTTTGCCTTTCTTCGAAAGTTCACAGTTTTGTTTTGCTCCATACTTCACATCCCCGTGAGGGTGTGTACAGTATGAAACACAGTGCGTCAGATACTTCAACTGCACTAGACCCTTGAGGGGGAGGTCGAGAGGCAATAGGCTCTAGGGCCGGTCAAGTTCCCCTCCCCCTTTCTCCCTCTTCCTCCCCCTTCCTCCCCAGTCCTCGGAACCGTCTCACGCCAACCTGCTCGGCGAAACATCTGCACGACGGCCGCGCTCGCCCACGCTAACTATATGACCGGCTACTAGTATGTCAGGCTCGTGATTCAGGCTGATTCAGGCTAGCGTGAATCACTGTGGCTACAGGGAAGGGTGGCACTTCTGTTTTCTGTGTTCTGCGTATGCATGGATGCGCTGAGGGGCGCGGTGATGCCAACTGGGAACATGTCTCACCAGTATAATGTGATTGCGTGTGTGTGTGTGTGTGTGTGTGTGTGTGTGTGTGTGTGTGTGTGTGTGTGTGTGTGTGTGTGTGTGTGTGTGCTTGGTTCGGTAGTGTGTGTTTGTGAAAGAGTTTTAGAGAATTAGTAAAAGAGAGAGAAAGGTAGGGTAAGCATTAGGCATGAGAGACAGAGAGAGAGAGAGAGAGAGAGAGAGAGAGAGAGACTAATTCTTCATGATTAAATTACATAAAAAATAGCTTTATTGGCATGGAAAATGACATTTATGTATTCAAAGCAGCTTCTACGGGAGGAAATGCATTACTATGCATTTTAGTATGCGTTACAATGGGATTTCTAGTTGGAAAATGACTGGTCGGATAATAAATGAGCCACTTTATAGTGATAATCCGGCGGCCTATAATTAGTATTGATTTGCACTCGAGCGTGGCCGTAACTAATAGGATAATGGCTAAATATGACAACTTCAGGCAAAATCTTTCCGTTTTGGTTCGGGTATAAGCACATCGTCCATTGCAGTGTTTTTCCCCCCAATCTATTATCCTACCATGGGAGCTGTCCACTGATGCGGTGCTGAAACATCGCCACCGCTGCACCGTGGGCTTTTGCGTTCAATTCGACGGCGCCTCACTATGACATACAATTCCGATGGAAGAATATGAGAAATAGCACTGGGTCAACCCCCAATCCACGACACACAACCACCATTGATGAGTCTTGTGAGAGGAAAACAACTTATTGTGTTGAGCAGTGAATAGTAGTAGCGAACTGGGCGTGGAATGTCAGCAGGGAACGGCAGTATTGAGAGGAGAGCGAACTCTTGCCTATCACTGCGGGAGGAGGATGGGATTTTTTTTCCTTCTCTCCATTCGCTTCGACGCGCTCTCACACACGGCACTCAGTGACTGAAGCCGAGGCGCAGAGAGGAGTTGACTTTTTACGCACATTAGGGTGCAGCCAGTTCAGAAGAGCGCATCGGTGATCCCACACTATTACGCGCATCTTCTTCGTGTTATTTGGTTTATTTTGCGAACAAGCGACTCCCAGCACATCGAGTCCACCTTTTTGTTTTTCTTTCTCTTTACTGTTCTCACCTTTACCTGTACAAGATTTGTAAAGTGGCCGGGTCGCCCGGTCAGACCAGAGACCACCTGCTCTCTGATCTGGTCCACAGTGTCGCGGTGGACGCCACGCGGCTGATCGGGGCCAGGCTGTGTGACTCGCGGATCAGCCCCGAGCCGCCGCCGCCGCCACCGCCGCCGCACGCGCTCGCCATGGAGCTGATGGAAGGAGACGTCATGGACAAACTGGAGGACATGTCGTCGGTGTACGAGTTCGACCCGATCACAGGGAACATTCCGGCCACGAAAGTGGAAATAACGGTCTCGTGCAGGTGAGCCTCAGATAATAACCCCGCGAGATTAGAAAGTTAAAAAATATAAATTAATAAATGGAAATGATTGAACAGAAACGTTGCATCAGCACTTAGTGCGTTTATTTTGTCTTTTGTCGTTTTTTTTTCTTCTGACGGTTGTAAGAATTAAAATAAAAAGTTTCATGGTGAAAAGGCTACAGGGACAATTAAGACCGCTTGTCAAAAGCCGCAGGACCAAAGTTGTGTGATGTTGATCATGTTGCGTTTCCATCCACTGGGAACACTGGTTATGACTGGAGACAAAAGAGCGAAGAGATGTCACATTCGCTCAGTCGGAGATCTACTATGCTTTTCATATTTATATATATAAAGGAACGTTCCCATTTTAGCGCAGTGGGGTGGATCCTTCGAAATCGTTTAAAGTAGACTGGCAAAGGCATTAGGTTATACTAGGTTATGTATATCAAAAACAATAAAATAAATGAAGATCCGCCTACATATCTCATTTTTACATTTATTTGTGGGACACATTTTTGACGTGTTTGAGTTAAGCATCTGAGACAAAATAAAAAGAGGAAACACTGTTAATACAGACTGGCTTGCTGATATTGGATATCATAGTAGACACAATGGCTGTAGCCTACTGTAGGCCCACTGTTCTCTGTCCTGTTGTAATACTGTTTCAAATACAAGTGGAGCAGAGAAAACGCTCCCCACTCGTTCCTTCCTCCTCAGCTCTGGATGTTAAACATTTAACGGTTTACATCACACTGCTTGGCTCGTTGACCTCATTCTCCGAGCCATCCCCCATCATCCATCAGTACGAAAATGCTCCTTTACAAAAATATGGTGCGTGAGAAAAACAAAGATAACAGATAACGTTTTTCAGTGGAGAGGAGCATTCTCTCTCTCTCTCTCTCTCTCTCCCTCTCACTCTCTTTCCCTTTTTCTCTCCTCCCTCTCTCTCTCTTTATATCTCTCTCTCTCCCTCTCTCACTCGCTTTCCCTTTTTCTCTCCCCCCTCTCTCACTCTCTCTCTCTTTCTCTTGCGTTCACTCTCACATGGTTCATTTCTCGATGTCTCTCTCTCCTTATATATATATATATATATATAAATGTAAACCTCTCTAATTATCACTTGTGTAAAGAGGTCATTCACTTGCCATTCCTCTCTCCAAAACACACACACACACACACACACACACACACACACTGGTTGCATGTGTCTTTAACATGTACACAGACACAGACACACACACACACACACACACACACACACACACACCCAGTGCGTGCACCCTATGGTGTTTGATGTAGTGTTTTGTGCTGGATGGGGCTGTGGAGGCCAGGCGTTAGCTCTGCTGTGTGTGCATTATTGATATGTCCTCCCCTGGCGATCAGAGAGGGTCCCATCCATAGCTCTCTGCTCACATGGAGACCAAAACACAGCTAAACATGTGAGGGGGCATTCATATTAATATTATTATTTACTGAATGAGAAAGGCTGTTTGTTTGAGTTGCTGCGGTGGGTGGTGCTCCTTTCCTGGTCAAAGATGACATGCTTGTGGAGGAATTTGGCAGCGGAAGATGTGGGAATCCTCTTCTTCACACGCCGGTTGTGTGCAATTAGACACAGTCGGAGGAGAAGATGCAACTAATCCTCACTTTCAGCGTCCTACATATTTCACATTGTACACAGCAACCGTGTGTGTGTGTGTGCGTGTGTGTGTGTGTGTGTGTGTGCGTGTGTGTGTGTGTGCGTGTGTGTGTGTGTGTGTGTGTGTGTGTGTGCGCGTGTGCGTGTGTGCGTGTGTGCGTGTGTGCGTGTGTGAGTGTGTGTGTGTGTGTGTGTGTGTGTGTGTGTGTGCATAAAAGAGAGAGAGAGAGAGAAACACATGAAGTGAAACAAGTAGCAATAACCACTGTGAGAAACACATGATTATACAGACCCACACACAAGGTGTGGATGGAGTAACTGGCCCGTTTAACCCGACTACAACAGCCGATTTAGGCAGTTGCGTATCAGCCTTTTTCTGTGTTTATAATAAGCTGGTGATTGGTGAACGGGATAGTTAAAATCTGCTTCTGAATTTCTTGCTATCAGCTACTTCTTGTATGCCATCCTAATGATTTCATTGAAGTTCTGTTTTGCATATCCTTCAACCTCATACTTGATAGAATATTTTATTGATATTAATCTGCATGCACATTGTATTCAAATGTATGAATTAGATATGTGTTCTATTATAGCATATAGGTCTACGACTATTATTTATGTACATGCAAATGCCTCTTTATTTTGCCATTGTAATTTTCAGTCTGTGTTTCTGTTCAATAACATTTTGCCTTAGTAGAGAAAGTCTATTATGCTATAAAATCAAACATTGACTACACATTTTATTGTTTGGTTTATTAATCTAAATGCATTACCAATAATATGATGCACTCACGTGCATGCTGAATAGGTCGGCAACAATGGCAAAGTCTCTGAAGAAAACCCTGCTTGAAAATTATGGTTTTCCGCAATTCTCTTTGATATGAAACACAATTATTAATAACAAAGCAATTGTCGTTTTCAGCAGCACATACAAAGCAGCAATGCACAAAGCTACGGCCTCAACTTACTCTGCCATCACAACTAATACAAATAATATAATTTAAAATTGAATATTAGCCTAATATGCATATTGTACTCATTTCATGAATACGTTTCATCTTTTGAAGAAAAGCCTAATTTAGACCATGGTGAATACCTGCCGTAAATGGCTAGCACGAGGTGGTGGGGGTTAAATACCTTAAAGAAAGCTTTTCAACCTGGACCCTGTTTTCTTATAATTTTAGGTCTAAGGGACTAATGGACAACACCTTTTTTAATTGGACCAGAGCAAGTACACTGCCGCTGTAAACCTGAAAACGGGTTGCAATATAATCTTTTGGGGCGATGGCGCCCTGTCAACGTACATCCTGTAAAAGTGCTTGTTGTTGCCACTGACAAGCTCAGATTATATTCTAACATTATGGAAAGGATTGCTACAGAGAAATACATTTTGTTTCTTTACCTACCGCTTGATCCGGTCTGTTTGTTGTTGAGTCCAACCAAGTCTCGCTCAAAGAGAAGTCTCACCTGAAATCTTGTTGCATTGTTGCAGGATATTTCCCTATTGTCATTACAATCTCAACTCTCCTCACCCAATTTATTTTGATAAAACTAAGCTACGCTTTCCGTTGTCCAACATAACAAACTCTGCTCTCTCCGGCTCTTGCTCAAGTTTCCACAATTCTCCTCCTGCAACAACTCTGGCGATATTTCTCCATTAGTGAGACTTGGTTGGACACAATAACAAACAGACCATGACCAAGTGAAAAAGTTAATAAACAACTATTCTGCTCTGTAGGGATCCTTTCCATAATGATATATAAGTGGAAAAAACATTGACGGAGAGCCCATGCCCCAAAGGATAACATTGCAGCCCGTATAAAATTGTTGTCCGCTTAGGCTCAGAATTAACGGAAAATAAGAAAATCACGAAGATTCCTTTAACTGCGCATCACTAACACACACACACACACGCACACACACACACACACACACACACACACACACACACACACACACACACACACACACACACACACACACACACACACACAGAAAGACAGGTACATCTTTATATTTAGAAGACTCAATTCTTAGTTCACACTGTTACTCCTAAAGCAAGGGAGACGATTCTCTCTCACACACACATCTAGATTAGATAATGAGCTAATTAAGCTTAGCGGAATCTATCATTTCTACTCCTCCTTTTACTCAGAGAATGGGCATTGAGGTCAATGTCATTCATCCTCCAATCAGTGATTGACCCTCAGGTCGGATGAGTCACTTACACACTCCCGGCATACAAAGTATCCACTCAAATTTCATAGCTGTGGTTGTCGTTGTCATCAACAACATGAGTTCCTGAGGTGTCACAGGAAAAGCTTTAGTGACATCAGTCTGAAACACAATGACCACGCATGAAATCGATGCATCTTAAATCCTTCCAATCACTTAAACAGCAAGACATTACAAACATTCCCTCTCTTACAAACATCGCATATTTGAGTATTTACATGATTTCAAGGCTGGTTGGAGTGGAATAGGATCGAACCTGCAGCCTGTGTTGGCTCCTGCCACTCTCTGAACGTCATGTTGGCCTCCCCCAAGCCCACCAATAACTACAGCCAGCTGCCCTGCTGTCACAGGTTAGGACCCTCCTCCATAAGGTGCGTTCACTTGGAACATGTAAAGACAACTTCAGGGGGTTGTGTTCTCAGACGGCAAGTTGCAACACGTCTCAAGTGAACAGCCCTTTATTGGGAACCCATTAGCTGAACTGATCACAAAGTGGAGATGGCTAGTCGGGGAGGGGTCTGGAACATGGGGTGTGTGTGTGTGTGTGTGTGTGTGTGTGTGTGTGTGTGTGTGTGTGAGGGGGTGGTGTGGTGGTCATTTGGTCAGACAAGCACTCTTGTCATAATGAACTATGGTTGAGAAGGTGATGACGGGGGTGGTGATGGTGATGGTGGTGGTGGTGGTGGTGGTGGTGGTGCTGCTGCTGCTACATACAGATGTCATTGACAGCCACTGTCAGCTGAGAATGGTTTAGGGCAATTGTTATTGGATATGTGCTTCACGACACATATGGAAAGGTTAGCATTAGCAACGGATACCTGGTTGACCTGAACCTGTTAACACATCTAGGTCTCTGAAAGCTTGAGAAACAATACAAGCATTATGTGTATGTGGTTTAGAAATACATTAGACACGGTTTAGAAATACTTCCGGAATTTCCTGTCTGGGAATAATAATGTATTACTTATCTTATACACCTTTGTTTTACTGAGTGGTCAAACCTTCTTTGGAATAACATTTATAGAACTGAAAATACCAACAATACCGAATACACCGGATGGCTTAATTGTCTTTAGTTGTATTTTAAAGTAAAACACATTGTAAATGTGAGTAGTGGTATGTGAGTGCAATAGTAAGGCTTTCCATTCAGGACATTTTTAATTGTTCCTGTCCCTGGAGGAATTTCTCAGAGGGTCGTCGTGACGGATTGCACACCAACCACGGTCAAGCTAGGGGTGCACTCTGACTGCAAATCAGCACCGGGTCATGTTAAATCGGACTGAACGACGAAGAGTAAAAAAGCAATTTAGGTAGGCTCACCCAGTACATTTGAGCTTGACAGCTAATCGATAGCTTCAGCAGCAAAACTTAGAAAAATAAACATAGCAGTTGTGAATGTTGCCAGATTGTTATTAATGGTACAGTAGAGTTCAGACATTCGCCAACAAGTCAGACGATTGAATATGCACAGCTCGTAACGAGCCTATGAGAGCATCCTCTCGTCTGTGTTAGCGGTTCCTCCGCAGATCCAGGAAGGAAATGAAAGAAGAGTGTACAGTCGCCACGGGGGCTACGAAACAGCATCGCTCTTTTGCTTTCTCTCACAGTACACTGTATATAATAAATATATATATATATATGTTAATGTGCACACAGTATATATAGCTTTGTTCTGAATATATAGCAACGTAGGCTTCATCTAAAGCGATTTAATCATTTGAAACATATGGTGTACGGAAGAAGAGCGCAGCCTTGCATACCAAGAAATAATGACATGCATTGGAAAATAAGAAAACATCACATAACGCACTAAAACATGCACCCACACCCACACCCACACCCACACCCCCCCCACACACACACACACACACACTGCTGTGAGAGCAGCCATAAACACATATATACAAACTTTCACCATTTTCTAAACCCTTTGAATGGGAATAATAATATACATGAGTTTACTTTCCGTTACACTAATCCTCATTTCCACTTAGAAAAACATAGCTCGTGCCATAAAGGGAGTCAGGGATCCACACCCCCCCCCCCCCCCCCCGTCTCTCTCTCTCTCTCTCTCTCTCTCTCTCTCTCTCTCTCTCTCTCTCTCTCTCTATCTTTGTTTGACCTCTGTCTGGAGTGAAAGAGACACAGAGGCGGCCCCCAATTTCCCTAGCATGCATCTCTTCAGCCAAGGTTCAGCTGGCCGGTTCATAAGCTGTAAATTACCTACCTACACTCACATACACACACACACACACACACTCACACACACACACACACATACACACACACACACACACACACACACACACACACACATACACACACACAGCACATGCCAGCAGGCAGGAGAAGCACTTTGTTTGTTAAAGTTCGAGGGGGTGGGGGGGGGGGGGGGGGGGGGCCTTTTGTCGGACAAGTGATTGACATAGCAGGGAGAGAGAGAGAGAGAGAGAGAGAGAGAGAGAGAGAGAGAGAGAGAGAGAGAGAGAGAGAGAGAGAGAGAATGAGAAGGTGAGCGAGAGAGGCAGAGAGTGTGTGGTGGAGAGAGAGAGAGAGGCAATACTTCTTCATGATTAAATTACACTAAAAATAGTTTTATTGGCATGGAAAATAACATTTTCATATTAAAAGCAGCTTCTACTCTATTCCATTCTATTCCGCATCCAGACCGCTAGATAGAGAGGTAGAGATAGAAGTGGAGTGAGTGTTGTGTAGATGTGTTGGAGGGCTGGGGTTAGGGACAAGCTGGAGACCATTAGCATGCCCTTCTACAGTTCTAATGATAGCAGCCATTAGCTGCGCTCTCCCCAGCTACTTTAGTCTACTTCCAGACAGGCGCCAGAGCATTCGTTCTTTTGTCAATTTGGGCTTTGCTTTGCTTTTACTCCGGCTTCGCCCCAGAGCAGCAGATATAAACAAACACACGGTTTGGTAACTAGGGTAGGTTTGAGTCCATGAGTGTGCAGGAGACACAATGGAACAGGAACTGAGAAACAGTTTGTTAAGAGTTGGATAACAAAGTGGGGAGGCAGGGAGGTTCAGATACGGTAGTGGCAACTAAGGTGTTGGACCCAACGGCAAAAGGGTCCGGGTTCGATCCCCTCCATCCCCATGTCTGCAGTCTACCTGTAAGACAGCCCAGAGGAAGATGCCTAACCATCAGTAATCATTAATGAAGGGATAATGGTCATTATCGCAAAATAAAGCAGACAGGGTTCCGCTTATTACACGGCAACTTTCTGAAGAAATCAATACTTGGACACACAAAACAATTACTGTCTCCATTGATTAAATATGTTATTGCTTCCGCTTACTTTTTTTTTTATCACCTTAGATTCTATGGTTGGAAATAGGGTCCATATCAACGGTCTGTTATTCATAGCAGCGGTCTGTTATACAAAAATAACAGACTGCTGAATGCCCTAATTGACCAATCAGAATCCAGTATTTAACAAAGCCGTGTAATATTGTATTCATACTGCAGCATTGTTGAATACTTGATTCGCATTTGGATAGTAACGTTCCAAGGGTGTCCATTCATTTTCAATAATGGGATACCTCTCCTGTTTATCAAATTAACAAATGATCCCAACATTACACTACAAATCCTACATTAACAACAACGGACAAATACAACTCTCGACAAGATGTTTCCTTGACAACGCAAAAGATATGCTCAAAGCAAAACATACAAATAATTTTATTTCAGCTGATTAAAGTCGATAAAAAAGGATATAGATGAAAGTAACTAATATCTAATAATTTTTGGTAGCCGTGGTATAAGCGGAAGAAAACACTCCGGGTGTCGTACATTATGTTCCAGTAACAGGACACCCCGTCGCTGTTTATTCCTCATCCTATCTAATCACTGTAAGTCACTTTGGATAAAAACATCTAATACATAACTCAAATAGTTAAGGTAATAGTAAGCTATTACAAATTATAACTGTAGCCTAAACAACGCAGTTCCGCAGCAAACACACTGTGTGTTAGATTAAGGGGAATGTCCTTGGCCCTACAGCGGGTGATTTGGAGATATTTCCTGAACTCTGCTGCAGTAATCTCTTCTATTGAAGCGGTTAAAATTGCTCAGCCCAGCAAAGGTCACTCCAGTGACCTTTGCAGGTCACTGTAACTCTATGTGATGTGATCGACACATTGAGCGAGCTAAAACAACAGCCAACAACAAACCCAGTAAGTTCAGTTGACAGTGTTTTACTGTTTCACTGTTCGCCAATGTGAATCAACATTACTAATATACACATTTTTCCTTAAGTTGTCAGACAAGTACTTACAGATGATTTGATTTAATGGAATGAGAGAGTTGTCAAGAGAGAGTTTAACCTATTTTCGCTCCGGTACACCAATTAAACCGTTCAGAATTCAACATGTAGCACTTTAGTTGAAAGTGCTGAAGCAGGATATCACCAGAGTGCGGATTTTACTTGTCACTTTTCACCCTGCACAACCTAATCCCCCTAAAACCTGTCAGGAACTCTGTTCGGCTGCAACTGCTTCCCCCTTTCCACTGCTATTATAAGCCTGGTTGGCTCTGTAGCTGAGAATTAGCTGTCATATTGCAGACTTCGTGTATATAAAGTATCCCAGTCCATCTCTCTCTTTATCTGAAGTTTGGAAGAGTGATCTCCTTGAAGAAAGTGCACCCCATGTTAGGCTGTGATAGATAATGGATCAACCTGGGTAGTGTTCAAATTGCAGAGGGGAGACCTTACTCACCCAGAGTTGCTAATGAGATGGCTTACTGAAGCCTATATCTCACTTGCCTAATGATATGGTTAGCTTAAGCATTACTCTCTCACTTGGCTTATGATATGGCTAACTGAAACCTAACTCTCTCACAGTCGCTAATGATATGAAGCCTACCTGAATCCTAGCTCTCCAAGAGTGTCTAATAATATGGCTAACTGAGCCAAACTCTCAAAGAGTGGCAAATGATGTGGCTAACTGAGCCTAGCTGTCTAAGAGTTGCTAATGATATGGCTAATTGAGCCTAGCTGTCTAAAAATGGCTGATGATATGGCTAACTGAGCCTGACTCTCTAAGAGTGGCTAATGCTGAGCCTAACTCTCTCAGAGTGGCAAATGAGCCATTCACTCATTAACAGTGAATAGTTCACTATTGGTGGCCTCGGTTACCAAAATACTATTCTCTATGGCTGGCTAGAGAATCTGGTTAACTGGAAATTGGTTGCCTGGGATTTTGAATGGCTATTTCTAGTTGACTGGAATCTGGTTGTTTGGTGTCTGGTATCTGGTTGGTTGGTTGGTGTCTGGTATCTGATTGGATGATTGGCTGGTTTCTGGTTGGCTGATTGGCTGGTTTCCGCTTGGCTGATTATCTGGTTGGCTGATTTGCTGGTATCTAGTTGGGTGATTATCTGGTTGACTGATTGGCTGGTTTCTAGTTGGCTGATTGTCTATCTGGTTGGCTGATTGGCTGGTTTCTAGTTGGCTGATTGGCTATCTGGTTGGCTGATTATCTGGTTGGCTGATTGGCTGGTTGGCTGGTATCTGGTTGGCTGATTATCTGGTTGGCTGGTATCTGGTTGGCTGATTATCTGGTTGGCTGATTGGCTGGTATCTGGTTGGCTGATTATCTGGTTGGCTGATTGGCTGGTATCTGGTTGGCTGATTATCTGGTTGGCTGATTGGCTGGTATCTGGTTGACGGTTTATTTGTTTGTTTGATTGTTGAATGACAGTTGAATGGCCGGTAGTCGTACCAGTAGAGGAAGATTTATAGGATGCAAACAAAAGTAATTGGGAGAAACGTTTATTTAACGATTTCCCCTCACCCACTTTTCTAGGAATAACTAAGCCAGTAACTAACCCAGTGGACATCTGAAAGCACTAAAGTGTTGGGCTGTGGCTCAATGATCTCTCTGCATGCCTGAGGGCTGTGCTATGTAACCTCAGATAGCCTGGCCAGCGCTAACCAAGATAATTCATATTCCAGCCAGGAGGAGGCGGCTATATGTACACAAACTAGTCTTTCTGTCTTCTCAGTAATCTGTTGCTGTAATAACCTTATTATTTATAGTTTGTTAGGCTGTTATAGTAGTTAATTGTTGCTTGAAGAGACTAGTTGAGACTGGTTTAGATACATACATACATACGTACATACATACATACATACATACATACATACATACATTAATGAATGTTACCATCACGCAAACACACACACTTCCCAAGATGCACTTGAGTCCCTGTATGATGAATGTGGAAGAGCTGTTACACAACATAATTTAACTCTGTAGAAAAGCGCAGGCTACTCAACTAAAACCACTTACTCTGGATGTAAGATCCATGTCAATGCCTCTGTTTGCCAGACTGCTTCATTTGATTTAGTTTGTTACGAGTGATCTTCAGAAAGAATTCAGAGGATGTGCGAATGCTTTAATTCTTCATTTAACATTTGAAGTAAACATTAAACTGTTTGACTCATTTTGGGGATTGGTAGGTTGGTAGGAATGGCAACATTAAGGTGTGGTGGTGATGAAAGGAGCAGCTCTGCTCTGGTCCTGGTTGTGAATTAATCTGGGTTTTTACTGATTCTGAGTCAGGGCTATTGGGTTGGGGCATTCAATGCTGTGAATGGCGACCACCTCTCACGTCACTGTGACACAATATACTATTTATTTCTGCCAGGGGAGAGACAAACGCTGCCTGAGATGGATGCTAATAGAATGTTATTTCAAAAGCAGTGAGTGAGCCAGGGTTCCAGTGTAGGAGATGACCAAAACATTGAACAGACAATCTTTTGTTATTATTGTGCTGGTTTTTACCAGTTTCGTAATTCATACAGAAAATGATTCTGGATATGAGGTTGATGTGGGAGGATGTTTTATTCTTGTGTGCATTTGAACCCACACATTGCAATAATATATGTTTGCTGATGAGAGGAGAGTGGAGGAGATTATTAGAATTTATTTTCTCTCTCAGAATTGAACAAACTTGGTAGACAGAGGCTGACAGACGGACCATTTTCAGCAATTTGTTTGGTGTGTTTTTTTTCTTAAAATAATCAAAAAGTTATTTGCAACCAGAACTACTGTGCACAAGGAAAGAAAATATCTTTCTTACTTACGTAACTGCCAGTACCTTTTAGTTTAAAATGTGGTTGAACCTGCTGTCTATTAAAGATTAATGCAATTTATACCTTGGCATTGTTGAAAATTCATTGGTCAATAACGTCCCGAGGGTGTGCATTCTTTTTCAATAACAGGAAACTATTTTTAGATACAAATCCAACATTATAACAACATCGATCAAACAGAACTATCGACCAGATGTTTCCTTTACAACCCTGAAACATTATGCTCAATGCACCGGAGAAGAATATTAAAGTTTTGAAAAAATAACATTATAGATTAAAGTAACTGATATCTAAGCCTTGTTGGTAACTGCGGTATCAGCGGAATAAACCACTCAGGGGGTCCCGTTATTGGAAAATAATGTGTTACCACAGCCAATGAACATTCTTTTCCAATAATGGGACACCCCGTCGTGGTTAGAAAGAGAGGGAAAGAGGGACACAATATTCATAAATCATACTTTTCTCCGGGTAGTGCCAGGCAGCCAAACGCATGATACTCCTCCGTTGACTGCAAGACACAATCCGTTCTTCAGAGAATCCTTTTGATGCTCCAGGGATCCACTGCCAGCCTGGCAGCTTTGGCTGGGCTGGTACCAAAGGACAGGGAATGGCAAGTCTCCAGTCGAACCCCCTCACTAGCCTGAATAATTAAACAGCCAGTGGGAAAAACGATCCTGCTTGAATCAGCCTTCGATCTAGAGCTCATGCAGTGCCTCCATTCCTCATTCCTCATCCCTACTCCCTCCACTGGCTGGAGGTTGGAGATGTTGGATGGAGGAGGAGGAGGAGGAGGAGGAGGAGGAGGAGGAAGAGGTTGAGGAGGAGGTGATAAAAGGAGGAGATGAAGGAGGAGGAGGAGGGGAGGAGGAAGACAGGGGCCTTGTGAGGTGATCTTCATTTGTGGTATGGTGGCTTTGCCGTGTGTGTGTTTGGGTGTGTGCATCCATGTGTGTGCGTCTGTTAGCGGGCGCGTATGTGTGTAGAATCTGTAAAAACAGTGTACTCCCACTTAGGCAGGAAATAGACACAATGGTTAAAACACGGCAAGGACAGTATCCAGCTGAGAGACGTGTCAGAGTGCAAACGAGGGGGGGGGGGGGGGGGGGTTTATGCTCTTGTTTCCTTGATAGTACAAGCGGCAAGTTTCTGTTCTGCTTATCTCCCTCTCCTGCCTCCCTCCCTCTCACCATCTTTCCTCCATCATTAGCAACTCACTATATTCCCACTTATTTCTGCTACGCTCCCTCATTATTCACATTACCTGTCGGCTTACAACAGCTTCATGATGTTCTTTCCCCCTTCTTCCCCTTCCCTCCGTCTGTTCAAATCAAACACAAGGTAGAAATGCATTTGTGGCATAAATACTACCATATAAACCTTTAATGGACAAGCGGGTCAATACGGGTGACTCTGATGTCTGGCAGCCCGGGTCGTGCGATGTGCCTTACCTTCTTCCTTTTCCTACTTGTTTTTTTCACCTGCCACTATATGGACTAATGGTCGGATTTAATATGAATGTTAGCTTGAAAGCCTCGTGATAAAAGAGGCTATTGGGATAAACTTGACTTGACTTAGCTTCAAGATGAATTTCAATTCATGGCAGAGGAAATATCTTACACAAAGAAGAATACATTGTACATTTCTAAAGCTTGCAATGGCCATAGCTGAAGCTGCAGATCCGCTTGCAGGGGGTTGATGGATACTAATCCAATGTTTTGGGCGTGTTGTGAGAAGCACGGGTTTGAAACATATTTGCTGTTCTCAGAACAGGGCCTGGGGGGACATGCTTAATATCCAAAACACCATAATGTCGCAGTCACACCATGTGCAATACAGCATCTACATTCCTTAGGCATCCCTCTCCTGCTCATCTTCCTCTTCCTCCTCTTCTTCCGTGCCTTGCAACCATGCCTTCCCCCTAGTTCTCCAGGGCAGCATCTCCTCATCATAGTCATCTTAAGAGTGATTGAGCTGCAAGCTGAAAACTGAGCATCTCCCCCCAGATGTGTTCTACATTTTGGTAGTGAGTTTGCATGTATGTGTGTGTGTGTGTGTGTGTGTGTGTGTGTGTGTGTGGGAGGGGGGGGGGTTGCCTTGTGTAAGAGAGAGGGTGATGTTAAGCCTCTGTTTATGCGTGCGTGCGTGTACGCGTCTGTGTGTCGGGGTGCATATGCCTATGTGTGTCTACGTGTGTGTGTGTGTGTGGTGTGCACATTTCAGACCGGATTGTTAGTGAATGCTGCTCCCCTCGCTCCCTTCACGCGCAAGCAGGAGTCAGCCTCCGCCATAAGTCACAGGATACAACCTCCTATCACATCCTGTTATTCTAAATTGCTTTTGGTGGAATCCGGCAACTGAGGCCATTGATCAGCAGGCTAATTGTGAAGCAGTGAGAGTTCGGAGTTGTTGTGCAAGCGCTGCGCGCCGGCCCCGCAGGGATAAGGCTTCACGAAGGCTGCGTGTGCAGGAAGAGAATTGACGTGTGTGCATGCTTGTGTGTGTGTGTATGTGTGTGTGTGTGTGTGTGTGTGTGTGTGTGTGTTTTAGCGTGATGTGCATATCTTTGGACGGAATGATTGATTTTGGAGAGATTTTCTATGGTAACTCGCTTTCCACACGGCTTCATCGAGCCAGTCTTCCCAGCGATGTGGGCTCCCAATCGAGCTTATATGAACTAAATAATTTCATTAATCGTTTGGTTGAAGTGGAAGTCTACCTGTCGGTCTAACTCTGTGTTCACGTTTTTATTATTGATTTAGTTGGAGTCAAGTGTCGGCCAAACACTGTCGGTACAAACCCTGGTTTTCCCAGGGTTTGTACCGCTCAAAATCTGCCCACATATACTGAGCCACACACATAGTCTCTGTCGGTAGTTGTTGTAGGCAGAAGGGTGAGCCCAGCGGTCTGACTGGCTGAATGCATATTCATGGTGCCGCAACAGCCTGCACTGCTTATGCAGGAGGAATGCATCTTGTTTTTAACCATTGGCATTAGAAGTAGAGTCATTTGCCAACTTTTCAGTATGCTAGTTTCTCAATTCCTGTCTTAACTCCTGCCCCATTGACCAGTCAAAGTGTTGCTGCATGGTTTTTTAATTATTGTGCGTGGTGTGAAGTTATCATAATTGACGGTTTGCTGTTTATTCCATCCATTAATCCATGTCCAGGCTGTGTCATTTAGATGTTATTTTTCAACTTAAGTTGCAGTCACATTTGAGTATATCTATATTACAATCATAATGGCAATCATTCAAATTATAAATGACATGACAAGATATGTTCTCTCACACTTTCACTCTATTACTTTCTGTCTCTCTCCATCACACATACACAACACCCCCCCCCTCACACACACACACGCACACACATACACACACACACACACACACACACACACCACCCAACCTGGACCCTCACCAATTTGCTTACAGGAATACTCTTTTTTCTTTTCTTTTGCAATACCACCGTGGCTGGTACCACTGCCACTTTAACGCTTGTATTGATGTTGCTACTTATTATTATTTATTATTATTACTTACTTTGTTATTGTAATCTTGTATTGATGCAGCTATGTGACTGTTGAGGATCCAAGCCTAAGAATTTTACTCTTGCGTACTTGTACGTTAAGATGTAATAAAAGCAACTCTGATTCTCTGATTCTGATTCTGACACACACATACCCATCACTGTTGCAGTCTAAACTTTGCATATTTTACATCACAAGGTTGCATTATTGATTTGCTTTCATGACAAATGACAACAGTATAGGTAGAAGCTTTTGAATTTGTATTCTCTTTTCTCTAGAGCAAACTAGGGAATATTGTGAGTGTGGGAAGCAATGCTGTCATGAAATGTGTCAAAAGAAATCCTCTACTTCACAATTATTTAACACCAAATGTTTGGTTTCTATTGAATGGAGTTTCCTTGATGCAATGCACACATTATTTTCATGAGCAAACTCTGATGACGTTTAGAAAATCCAATTGCAGACTGATATTTGAGGGACAGCCTCAATTGCAACCTTGCAGAGACTTAAGGATTATTTTTAACGCATTCCTCCGAAAGTGTTTTACTAGTGCACTTTATGCCACTGAAAAATATCCTTTGGAGTACCAATTTCCCTTCTTATTTATAACAAGAAGTCTCAATTCAGAGCATAATTAGTGATCTCTGTAGAGGACTCATCACTAAGGATAAAAAATCTGTGAGCCTCTCAAAGTTTCCCTAATTAGACCTTGCAAGTGTCTCTACATTTAATTCCTGTGAAAATTTTAGAGTCATGGTTACAACCAACCGACAATTCCTTCCATGGCAAAAAAAAGTGCTTCACTTGAAGCACACAGAACAAGGCACACCAAGATATCCTTCACCCCATTCCCTGCCTTTACTCAAAATGGGGCAAGCTACAAAAGGGACTTTAGTGAACATAGAGAGAGAGAGAGAGAGAGAGAGAGAGAGAGAGAGAGAGAGAGAGAGAGAGAGAGAGAGAGAGAGAGAGACCTCCATCCCACAGGTAGGAGAGCAGGGAAGTAGTCTAATTATTCTGGTTTGTGTCGGATCCCACAGAAAATATTGAGCGGGGGGCTATGTGTGTCTGTTTGTGTAAGAAGCGATTGTTTGTTCCCCCTGTGTGATAGGAGGAGGGAGACGTTCCACCCAGCCTATTTCTTCTCTCTTCCCTCCTCTGTGGGCTCCATAACCCCATTCTACATTACCCCCTCGGTTCTGTGCTCTTTCCCTCCGCCATTGATTGTTTCATTTATATGGTTCTTTTGTTCGTTATTTCATTAATTCATTATTTGGCTCTTTCATTTGTTCTTTTGTTTGTTCCTTCTTTCATTCTGTCATTCTTTCATTCACGTATTCATTCGTTCTTTCATTCATACTTTTGCTCATTAGTTCTTTCTTTCATTCGTTTGCTCATTCTTAAGTTTCTTCTTTTGCTATTTCCTTCTTACTTATTTACTTTCACACACACGTATAAATGCACATACACACACACACACACACACACACATACACACACATACACATACACATACACATACACATACTGTAATGGAAATTTCCATAAGACATGTTGTTCGCGAGACACTAAGACACTGTGACCCCTTAGTTATTATCTATAGTAACCATTTCACTGTTTATACCACGCTTATTGCCTTTGATGGAAACTGAGACAGCTTTGGCTGACTCAGACGCAGCAATACGACGAGCTACATTCACTCGAGTTCTTTCAACTCCGGGGATGCCACGAGCTACATTCCTGAGATGGCCGAAAGGAGTTGTGGCGTCTCCCTATCTACAGTTGTACCCTCAATGACGTTTCCCTGCTCTTAACACGGGAGTGCGCCCACTGTTCGGGGCTCACTACAGCGCTTCAACCTTTGTATGCTTGTCGTGTTGTGTGGCCTCTCTGCAGAGACTACTTTTATCTTATACTATTTCTTAGCCTTTATTACAATAAACTCTTTAAGTTTATTCTGAGTTGCGTTGTCAATACAGTTCAAATAATTTCCACCACAATACACATACACACACACACACACACACACACACACACACACACACACACACACACACACACACACATGCATGCATAAATAAATGCAATTCCATTTTCAAATCCAAGGTATTTTGGCTTCCTGGCTTGTGTAAACATAATTTACAGAAGCAAGCATTTGTTTTTTGTGAGATTTTCCTGCTAAACCTCTTGGCATTTCAATTTGGTATGAATTTGAGATGGTAGAAACCCATTGAAGTAGTTCATGTTACAGCATAAATTACATTTAAAACAAATGTAACATCCATTGCATTAAACATTTCTTTTTACCAGACTTCAACTCATGTATATTTTATTGTACTTATGTCAGTTATTTGTATGCTGTTGTTTGTGTGCTCACACAACATTTTGTGTGGGCTGTGTGGCGTGTCTGTGCGTAGTCAGACACCTATTTCCTTTCTTTTCTTTTCTCTTCGTCTGAAGTGCTGTAGAAGGGAGCGAGGAAAACTTCTGGCATTGTGTTGTGAATTCAGGCCAAGCCTGTTGTTGACTTGGGGCGGGTGTGTGGGAGAGCGGCATATGGTATCGCTATGTTGTGGGCCTTGTACTTGGCACAGGTGATAAGAAGAACGCTTTGATGAGTTTCTACAGATCTATTTTTAAAATATATGCCAGGTTAACATTCGTTACACTCTCTGGCCGAGTCTTTGAGTGAGGGACGTGTGGGCGCTTGCCCCCTTGAACAAGACGCCCAGGCTGACCTAGTGTGTTTGTGTCATTAAGTACAGTCGCTTGGTAGTAGTCGATATTTCCACACAACAACCCCTGATCAGATTCCTATTAGCCGCGAGCAGCAGCAGAGCAGACCCAATCTGCATCACACACATATCCAGATGTTTTTAAATCCCCAGCCACTGTAATGTATCATGCTTCAGATTCATCAAACCATGATGATCTATGATTTGATTTGTTCCTCTTAAAATTAAAACATCTCCATGGTTGAATCTATGAACATTCACACTTGCTGTTGTTGTTAATGATTCTGCCGATAAGCTTCATTTTATCAACAAGTATGAAGAGCTTAGACTCAAATAGTATTACTGTCTCATTATTCTTCTCTTAGAGTTCTCTTTGGTATTTTTAATCATTCAGATCTTATTTATGTCACAATGCACATTTCTGTTAACTTTGTTTGTTGAAAGTAATTTTTGTTACAGGTTGGCTAAATACAAGAAGTAGGCCTAAGCAGCTATAGATTCCACAGTTTAAGGCAAACAGTTTCGGCATTGTATTAAATGTTTTTGCATGTTATGTTTCTATAATGAAAGATAAATGCAACATTAGGTGTAATAGCTTTATATTTCAGTTAGGATAACAACAACAACAACAACAAAAACAACAACAACAACAACAACGAGGAGAATAAATATGGAGTTTCTTTTAGGAAAAATTGACAAATCGGAAACATGTAACATAAATTATGTTATCCCTCTATTGGAAGTCCCTCCCTCTCTTGCACCACTACACCCATGTAACTGAAAGTCCCGCCCTCTCTCACCAATAACGCCACATTTGGAGCATCCCGTTCCAGGCGTTCTGTCACCAGATGAGAACGCCTGGGGACGAGGTTAGCTTCCAGATGGAAGAAAATCGAGTAATGGCAAAAAGTTGAAATGCTCAACAGAAAACAAGGAGAAGTTAATATTACTCTGAACAATTTTTTTATAGGACTTATTGCATAAGCTCCAATACAATCCACCCCCGTCAGGCTTTGCGGGGAGAAATTCATTAACAATTGCAAGAAGCAAGCCAACTTTCAAAGACATTTCCGCGCTTTCTTAAACTTTCTCAAAACAAAGTAGCCAAAGAAACAAACTACCCGTAGACCATTATCTGGAAATAAGCCTGATGAACCCAGAATGACAAAAATCAAAAATGAAGCACTACCCATGTTCCTCACTAATCTGTAAGTGTCTCCTTCGCCCATTAAATGTTGATGTTTACACAAAATAACATGTAAATGCATCATTTATATTACTTTTTGCTCTCGGGCTGTTTGTCTAGAATATTTGGCCTAGAATTGTTGTTGGTCTGGAATTGTTCTATTGTTGGTGTACAATTAAACAATTGTAGACCAACAATAGAACAATAGTATAGCCTCGGAGGCTGCAGCTTACTAATTAAGGCTACAGTGCTTTACATTACATTTAGGCCTACATTTCTTCTTTCTAGAGGAGAATGTCTCGTATCAGGCTCACTGACGTGTTTCCCACACATTTCCACTTTAATTAGCCGCTACAACTCCTACACAGACGGTTTCTATATATTCTAATGTGCCTAATTGTGGTCGCACAGATGGGTGGCAGATTTTTTAAGCAGGCTTGCTAAGGTCAAGCAGATTGTGGTTAATTGGGAGGACGACAAAGGAAGGTCGCAGTGGTCAGCCCCACCACCTTTGTAAAATCCACAAGAACTACATCATTTTTGTGTGTGGCATGAACCCATATTTAACCCAACATGAATCTACCATACTTTTTATTTTATGTGTGGATTTGTTTTGTTCCCTTTGGTAAGGAAAAAAATAAAAAAATACCAAAATGAATAGCTCTCAAGACAATCCTTAAAATCTTGCGAAAATAGATTATCTGCATTTGTGATTTTTTTGCATAAATGTGTCGATGGAGGCTAGTTCCATGACCAAGTTCACAAGGTATTGAACATATTTCTAGATTTTCATTGTTCATCATGGAAGTTGTCAGTTTAGGGTTAAGGAAAGAGCATTTTAAAGGTTAAAGCTACTGTAAGTAGGATTTGAGAGTCGAAGAGAGCGAGAGAGAGCGAGAGAGAGCGAGCGAGAGAGTAAGAGCGAGAGGGAACAGAAAACAGTGAAAAGATTTGGTAAATAAACCCTTCCCCCCCCAAAAACCTCCTTCTCTTACACTCAAATTATAGCTCTTAAATCTTACCTACAGCACCTTTTTTAAGTCGAACCCAAAAGCTTTTCTCATTATAAAACTTAGCATAACAACAATAATCATAATTTGCTTTCATATATTCAATCGACCTCACTCTTTCTAATTTATATTGCAATCAGGCCATTTTGAGTTGAAAACCTTTCCTGGTGGGAAAACGAATTAGGTTACCCAAAACACGGTCTATATTTATCTGAAGTGGCTTGACCAGTTCGCCAGGGTTACTTATTAAACTTTAAAAGGGGGCATATTATCTCTTCTTTCTCTCCCTCTTTCCATTCCATAAGAAATATCGGCATCAGAAGTTGGCCTACGGTAACTGTTGCCGTTGTATCCTATATGCTTACAAAGCATTTTCTAATGCCTTTTGGTTTACGGGAAAAAAGGTTGCTTAGGGGTTCTCATTAAGGCACATACAAAATACTATTTTCACTTCAGTGCCCTTAGCAACAGTGAGTTATTTGTATAAACAGGCTTATTTCAAAAGCATCTCTGATGGTGTTGAAAACAACAAAACACACGCTGACTTGTTTTTTAATTTTTCATTCTTTTTCAGTGATCAGTGTCAGCAAAGATCAACCCCAAGACATTAACAATCTTGAATCATTCCCCATTGCATCAGTACCCGTCACTTGTCCATCCAGGTTGAGGGATTTATCTCTCTAGCTGCTGACAAAGACAGTCAAGCAGAGTGACACGTGCTAACCTGAAGCCTGCTAATGCTAAGGCTTCCTTGGAGCCAGTGCCCATCTAAATGTAACCCAATCTGCATGTGCAGAACGACAGAATACAAAGCAACTATCTAGCAAAGCATTGTGTGTGTGTGCGGGTCTTGGTATTTGCGCAATTGTGTGTTTTTGTGTGTTTGACAATTTGTTTGTGTTTAGGCGTGTTTGAAGGTTTGTGTTTTGTGTGTCTTTTCTTCTGTTTCTGTGTCACTTTGTGTGTGTGTGTGTGTTTGTCGCTGTTTGCGTGTATGTGTGTGTGTGTGTATGTGTGGGTGGCACGGAGAGAAGTGGACTGTAAGATTGATATGCTGTTCAGTGCTCTCACTGAGCCGACACTGTCTATCTCATGTACCAGAACAAATCTATTAGAGAGCTAGACACTCACAAACAAATCCCATCCCCAGTGTGTCCTTTGAGAAGGATTCCTAATGCACCTAATAAAACACAACAATGGTTATATTGGTTATTATTCAAATCTGCATCGTGATCTGATTTTGTCCTCTATTGATGTCGGCAATGGAACATGTCAGTGTATTCTTTAAAGCTGTTGTGGTTTATAAATATGTGTTATAACATTGGGTAATTATCATGAAACCTTGACCTTGACTCTTTTTTTCGTCAAACTATTCTAGAAAGTGCTGGTGTACGATGAGCTATGACTACACAGCTATGAGACTTTGTTGTGAACACGCTCACCATCTTCACGATCCATCATAAACGGCAACTGTTCATTGGCGACAGCTTTCTTCAAATCTTTATTTTTTTTTGTGGAGTGCCTGCCATAGAATGAAAAAGGGGTTTCTACTGACTTTGTACTTAAAAAAGAAAAGAAAAGTCAAGATGGCTCTTTCTTGTGGCTGCCGTGACCTGGACCATGTAGAGAGACAAGAAGGGTAATTGTGTTGGGTACACAGCAACCTCGCGATATGAAAAGGTCAAACGTGATGGAGAGGTAGAACGCCAATGCGGAGGAGAAAAGAATGTAGAGGTGGAGAGATGAGAAGGGGGGGGAGGCAGTTGAAAGCAGAAAAAATACAAGGAAAGCAATACATTTATGAAAAAAGGTTTAAAAAAATGCAGGTTTACAAATAACAGCAGAGTACGAGAACAATGGTGGAAACATTAAAGATGTTAAGGGACTGCGCCAAAAAAACTAAAACAGATCATCCTGAAAGGACAGAAAGCAGTGAAAAACAGAAAGAACTGTGGGAATTGGCCACTCCTGATGCAAATTACAGAGACAATCATGTAAGAGGGAGATCATTTACTTTACAGATTTAAGAGACAAAGAGGAAAAAATACACTTTGAGGTCATCTTACGAAAAGTAATTACCTCTGCCACGCCGGTTATGATTTGTCAAGGGTTCATGATGATTGTTGGGTGACCTCCCCCAGCCCGGACACCTCATTTTCCAGAAACTTTCACAAGGGGACCTTGTGGGGTGTCTTCGGACTTAGCTCAGACCAGCCAATCGGCTCCCTCCAAGCCAGGCCCACTTCTATCCAGCTGATTCCTTGGCGGAAGCTAAGCACATTTTGAAGTTCCATTGCATTACATTTAATTAGCTGACACTTCTGTCCAAAGTGAATTACAATAATTGCATTCAACATTGATGATTTATCCCAAAAAGTGCAAGAATAATTTGAGTACAAAACATTTATCAAATAGGCGATTTTTCCATGGGCCAATATGCAATCTGTACAGGTGAGATTTCAGCCTACTGCAGAAGATGGGTAGGGTATCAACGGTCAGTGTTGAGCTCATTCCACCATTGTGGAGCCAGGACAGCAAACAATCAAGATTATGTGCGGCAGATGGGGTCCCCTCCTTGTGAGGAAGTAACAAGCCGTTTGGCAGTCATGGAGCGTAGTAGATGGGCTGGGGTGTAAGGTTTGACCATGTAATGGATGTAGGATGGGCCGGAGCTATTTGCAGTACGGTAGGCAAGCACCAGTGCCTTCAATTGGATTTGAGAAATCACTGGTACCCTGTGCAGGGTGCAGAGTGGTGTAGTGTGGGAGAACTTGGGTAGGTTCCGCGCCGGGCTGCTGCATTTTGGATGAGCTGCAGAGGAAGAACGGTACATGCAGGTAGACCAGCCAGAAGGGAGTTGCAGTAGTCCACATGTGAGATGACAAGAGCCTGACCCAAAACCTGCGTGGCCTTCTGGGTGAGGAACGGATGTATCCCCCTGATGTTGTACAGCATGAAACTGTAGGAGCGGTTGGTTGCAGCAATGTTGGCAACAAAGGATAGCTGATCATTCAGCATCCCACCCAGGTTCCTTGCTTTCCGAGTCGCAGGCACCACAGAGCTGTCAATATTGATGGAGAGGTCTAGGATGGAAGATGGCTTCCCTTCAAGGAAGGCATTTCCCTTTTTACTTGAAAATATTTATATTCACAGATGTAAGTTGTGGATGAATGTTTGAATGCCATTTATTCATATTAGAAATGGCATATATTGTCATTTCACTTATTAACATCCTTTTATTCTTTTTCTAGTCAGAGTAAAACATGTTCATTGGAAAGGTGTTTTGTGATTACATTGTGTAGATGAATTGGGGATTGGGAGGTCAAGAGTAGCATGACAATGTAGAGATTGCAGAGGTCAGGTGAGATTCTGAGAGGAGAGATGTTTTTGATTGTACAATAAATACACAAATGTGGATGTGATCAGTCTGCCATTGTATGAATCAACAAGCTACAATCATGTTTCTATGGCAAGACCCTTGACACTCTCTTTCTCTCCCACCCTTTGATAGTATTAGTATTTTAAAGTAGACATAAGTGCACCATCACTACAGTTTGATTCAGTTTCAAAATGCTTTCCCACTTCCTGTAGACCTAGTTGATCATGGCTACTTAGCTCTTAGTACAGCCACAGCCTATATCATGTAGGATAATAGCTAAAGGAGAGTGGTTACCACCAGCTGGTAAAGGAAAAGCTTAATGTAAAATAGATACTTATTCAATAGACTAACTAATGTATTGATTAGAACTTCCCTTCGTCACTGCGGAGAAGGTGGGCCAACGCCGAGGCGGAGCTCCGTCTGGGCAGCTGTTAGTGACGAGGGCTGTGTCCGAGAAAGATAGTGTAACACCCGTGGTGTGCGGCGCATTTGATATACAACGTCACTATTTGTAACGCTCATACTCAACAACGCGTACAAACGCTAGAGAAAAAGTATCACATACGTTGCCGTGGGTTGTAACCATGAGGATAACACCTCCCCCTCCTTCAGATAACTCTTAGCACAACACTAATTTTGTAAAATCTGTGTTTTGAATTCGAGCTGAAACAGGGGGTTCACTTACACTTTAAGCCTCAGTCCCTGTTACAACTGCTTGAACACTGCTACTGCTTATAACTGCCATCGGGTTCATACTAGTTGGTAATAAGCAACTTACTTGTCTTAAAACAAGAAGAGTACATAGGATATGTGCACTTTGTTCTTAATTCAGCGGAGTAGCTCAATACTTCCTCTACTACATGATATTTCCATATTGGGAATATAATTACATGGCATGTTGATGGCAGCAACAGTCATTGCTCTCTCTTCTTCATTCCTTTTTCCAGGAACCTGTTGGATAAAGACACATTCTCCAAATCAGACCCTTGTGAGTATGTTTCTATTTTACGTAGCTTTTACGTGCTTCTTTTGCACTTCTGCTTCTCTTCAGTGCGCTCTTTATTTTTGTTTTAATGGCTGAACGTCTACTGTGCAGCTCTTGGGATGGAGAAGGGAGGGTGTGTGTGTTTGGCTCAGAGCGTCTCGTCTGTTGGTTCTGTGGCCCAGTGCTAATGCTCTCATATTGATCATCCATTTTGGATTCTACCGGCTTCTCTCTGCTGGGCATTCTCACTAAATCATCACCTGTTCTTTCTTTCTTTCTTTCCTCCCAGTGTGCGTGCTCTATACCCAAGGAGTGGAAACCAAGCAATGGAGAGAGGTGAGCGTGCAAAAAAACTTTATTTTCCAAATTTGTATTTTCGTATTTAGTAGAAGGATCCACAATTCTGTACATATACACTTCGACACAAATTATTAAGGTCGTTTTTGTGGTTTCTTTTTCACTTGTCGACCACAAAATGTGGTCATTTTGACAAGACTGGCCTTCTCCGTCACATGCACTAATGACATCACTGCTAGGCACGTGCACTAATGACATCACCGCTAGACGCGTGCACTAATGACATCACCACTAGGCGCGGGCACTAATGACATCACAAGAAACATTTACTTGAGAGTCCTGGGCCGCGTGCATAAAGATGTTGTACATACTGTTCTCATAGTCACAATATGGGCTCAAGTCACCCAGAAGACCGCAACCGTTGTCCAATAACTCAGTATGACAGACAATAGGGACTCCAAAGACTAAAAATATTAATGTTATTGTAATTCTGACCTGCAGGACAGGTCGTGTCCACCATCTAGGTTCTAAATGTCTTTAGTTACATTCATAATATATAAATAATGAATGTAATAAATGCATTGCATGTTATACTTTAGTATACAGTATGTCTGAATGGTAGGTTACTGTTTTTGTATCCTTGACAATACTTCTTCATCCTTTGTTCAGGTTTTATTCAATATTATTGAATGTTTTTATTTAACTTCTGTGTTCATTTTAATAGAAATTGCATGCATGTCAGTGAGACAGTGTACACACGTGAATATGTATGCATTTCTCTTTTTAAATAATGCAATGCATTCTCAACATTGAATGAAAGATGTATATTAAGTCCTTCAGTACCCTGCCAAAACACAATACCCATGCCGGCCATGTTTGTTGCACCGCCACAAAGGATGAACACAATGCAAGTTTTATGAGGGAGAAAGCTGTATGTGTGTGTGTGTGTGTGTGTGTGTGTGTGTGTGTGTGTGTGTGTGTGTGTGTGTGTGTGTGTGTGTGTGTGTGTGTGTGTGTGTGTGTGTGTGTCGTGGCTCTATGCATTTCTGCTGATAAAAAAGTATGACGCATCTAGTAGCATTATTCCTACCTAATTAATTCCCAGTCACAGGGCTATATAAAGGTGGGTGGTTTCTGGTTTGAAATGACAGCCGCTTTTGTGTATTGGTGGTTTATGTAGGTGCAGGTGGAGAGTGGCATGTGGATGAGGTTCGCCATGCAGGGCTATCATAACTCCTACAGCCAGGACATATCTAATGAACTTTGCTGCTTGGTATTTTCTATCTGCTCAGCGGGGAAATCACATTAGCCAGCTCAGCTCCCCCCCCACTCACCCATCCACCCACCCACCACTTCCACCCCAATTCACTCCGCTAACACAGCTTGGCACGGGCTCATCAACACCTCTGAGTCCCCCGCACAGAGCCACAGAATCAACACGTGTCCTCTTCAGAACATTTCTGCAGGTGTCCATGGAATCGCTCTGTCCTCATGCAAATGTCCATTTAGGAATGTGGAATTTTAGGAATTTCCAAAATTGGGAAATCTTGACATTGCTTCAACACAATGTAAAATGCAAAGCTTAAAAGTTGGATGTTTTATGAAGTGTAAAAAATTTAATAAGGGTTACATGTGTTGTATTCAAGATCCACACTATTGTATTATTAATAATATATGTTTTGTAGCACTATGTATCACTTTACTTTAACATAACTTCAAGTTACAATATGTAACACATAACGTATGACACTGAGCATTTAAAATGGATACTGCAGTCCAAATTCACAATATTGTAGAGTCGTCTCCATCCGCCCCCTAATCACCGCCTCCCCGGACTCAAAGCTCACCTGGCCAGGTTGAGGACATCGAATGAACGCCGAGAAAACGGTGACGAGTCCTACACTGGGAGGTGAACAGCTAATGTATACGTTTGCAATTTATTATTGTTTGCTAATTATAAACCAGCTCATGTGGCATCCATCTTGAAATCCTTCTGGGCTCTTAGCTGTCTCGATCTTTCAAATGCAACTTGTTTGCTTGCTTCCATGGCTGCAGCACACTGTGTTGTATGTGCCAGTTTGTTTAATATTTGGCGACGTGGGTTACTCGGAAAACAGCGAATCATAACACACATGCCAATACAAAAACAAACGTTCTGACCCGGAACGAAAATTACTGCTGGAGCATTTTTGTCGAATAAGCCAGTATTTCGACCTAGCATGTTTCCTTAATCTATGATGACATATCACGGTCATCAAAAAAATGTGTACAGTAAATATGTTACATTCCTTTAAAGGTGTAATTTCTGCCACTAGGGGTCTCATTAAAAACAATATCAAAATACATAGTTCGATGACGTCTTGAACTAGCCTGGGATCATCAGGCACAAATCATGTTCACGGACAAGTTTATGTATTGAAGTTGTATTAACGTTACATTTATTCCGGGTATCTAATTTCATTCCAATTAAATGACGCAAGCAACATAACGTTTACTCGCTAACTTACAATTAGGTGAGGCTACCCAAGCAGCTGTAGCTAATGTAACGTGTCCAGCACTGTTATCCGTGGTCTAAACAATCCTTCAAAAAAAAAAAAAAAAAAAAAAACTTTATGAACATGTTCAATGTTGTCACTTTATAACCTTAACATTACACATAACCATAACATTACAGTGTTTCCCACATAATTATATTCTACTTGCGGTGGTAGCTGAAGAAGTGTTTTTGTTGTTGGGCAGCAGCACTCCTCTCTATTGAGCCATCGTGGTCAACGTTCAATATTCCTACGAAATATAATATGTAATATGCGAATTACAGAGAACCCCATCTCTAAACAATAGCCTAACTAAAATGCAATTAAACTTGAGACATCTCACGTCTCAAAATGTTCCCAATGTGTGAATTCGGCCAGCCGTCTTCTCTGCTGGGAAAAGCCAACAACAATCCAATCTCCTGCGAATGATCAGGTTTTGATTCCGAGTGTGTACGTTGACGAGGGGCTATGACGTCACATCACTGAGAAAATCGCAAAAATGACTGCGCGCGCGCGCACAACTAACACATCTGACACAAATAAACGAATGATTATTTCAAGCACTTTTACTACACTCCCGCGCAGTATTTGCGTTTCTCCGAGGTCGGGCCAAATGGCCACTATACTATACTGGCACGGTTCGACTTGGCGCGGCAGCCCAGCGGCAGTGCATTTCCATTACAACCAGGCTTACCGCTTGAAGGTGTGTCTTTAAGTGATGACGCGCTTGTCTTGAGTTGATGGCACAACAACACTCACACTTTAATTGCCTATTTAGTTTTAAATGATAGCCTACCATAAAATCGGATTGATTCGTTAAATACACATTTTATATATTCGGGTTGTTTCTTGTTGTTGTGTCATCGACTCAAGACGCCCGTCATCAGTTAAAGACACAACTTCAATCGGGAAGTCCGGTTGTAATGGAAATGCAATGGAAACGCTGGGCTGCCGCGCCGAGTCGAAACCGTGCCGAGCCGGGCAAGTATAGTATAGTGGCGTATAGTTCGTAAGTGGACGAAGCCAGCCATGGCCATTGTATCACTGAATGTGATTGGTTACATGTTGCCGGACAAGTCCAAACATCTCTTAAAGTGAACGGACGGTTTCTTAGGTAACATTAAGAAAGCTGACATTTAACCAAGAGTCTGCTCAAGAGCTTGTGTCTCAGAACATGCTTGAGTGAATGAGAAATGAATCAGAAAAAATCTAGCCTAACTGTGATAGGTTAGAGCAACCAATCACGTTTAGGGATACAATTGCCAATCACATTCAGGGATATAATGGCCATGGCTGGCTCCGCCCACTAATAGCAGTACACATTACACGACTCAATTTAAGTCATAAGTCTAGTCGTTTTCAGATATTTGAATGCTGAATTGTTACATATTATACCTTTAACATAGCTGTGAACCACATTTATTTAAAATGTAAGTGATGCTCTTACTCACAAAATAAACACATTTGTACCAATTTCTTATTTCTAAATGTTTTAAAGCACAATTTGAACAGCGGGTGATTACTTTCAGAAAATCACAGATTGCAAATGTCAACCAGCAATTTACCAATCAAATTGGAATAAAGAGCTGTTTGCTTCATTTTTTTTTGTGGCACAGATGAATGCAAATGTCACGGACAGTTCACGGTGGTCCATGCTGCTGATGAATATCTGTCACATACAGACCTCTAGTTAGCACGCTACCAATATCGCACATTTGTGTTATTTGGGCAGTGCAATTCAACCGTGAGTCACAAAAAGGCTGAACACCCTTGGCAATCAGATAGTTAAAATGGTATAACACAAACAGCTGGTATATGGAGAGTATTTATGGGACATGGAAAGTGGGACAAAATAGATAATTTTATTGCCTGCTTGAGGTGCTAAAAGACGCACTTTCAACATGGCCCTGTAAAAATAAACATTGGCCCAGACGTGTGTCACCTCGCTGGCTATCCATGACAACGAATCAGCCCTCCTCGGTACAGTTTAACAAGGTGTAGGATCACTACCCACACCCCTGGTGGATGGGCCATTGGTCATGAAGTGAAGGGCTGTGCTGTAATGCTGAATCACCTCTAATGTGTACCCTGATTTCTCGTAAGTCAAGCGTGCTTCCATGGCGTTGTGTGTCTTTTGCATTAGTCCTGCGGTTGATCTGTTATTTTCTCTGAAGCCTCACTGTCCCTGCACTGTAGCGTGCCGTCACAACCGGAGAAGAATGGACAAGTGGAAGTGGATTGACCTCATTTGTATTTAAATCTATCATTTAAAGATACACCGTCTTTAAGAATAGACCATTTCCATGTTCTTTATAAATACCACCAAACAGCAAGGTATATACTGTAGGTATACATGGCAGGTATGGATGGCATATACATGTTTGTAAGCAAGTGGGTTTTGTCGCTATGCTTCTCTTTTTCTGGAATTAGTGTTAAAAATAGGACATGGAAATCACATTTATAAATGCTTTTTCTCACATTGCCCATGGTTTATACGCCCGTGTGTGTACACTGCACACCGGCCACCAGGGAAACAGCCTTTCTGTGAAAACTCTGTCTCTCTGCAGCAGCAGGACACTTAACAGCCTGCATAGTATGCATATTGCATAACCCATATGCAAGGGGGGCGTTATTAATACTTAATGAATACAATAAAACTGCAATAAAAAGTTTGGGGGTGAAGACTCTCACTGAAGCAACAATTGAACAAATGTTACTTATTACCTGAGGTTCTCTGTGTTTTGTTGCGTTTGCAACAGCTAGCTGATTGGGAAGCGATTAGCCTAGCAGCAGCCTGCTAGTAGCCACCATATATACTTTATTCATAGTTGTTTTCAGGTGCCTGAATTATTCAACACAAAGAGATATATGTAGAAAAAAAAACTGGAAGATGCCGCCCCTGAAGGCACACTGCAAAAGCCGGTGTCCCAGTTTTAGAAACCCGACTGGTGCATGCATCATGCATCACTTTATAAACCCATAATGGGAAAACTTGGGGTTAAAGGGCCCCTATATATATGTGATAAAGGAAGTGGTTCTGATGAGGATGTGTGCCCTCTGTTACCCATGGTGCATTATTGTGAGGTGTGTGTGTGTGTTATGGGAGCTTTGTGTAGTAACTGTGGATAAAGCAGCATGGTGGGTCGCTTGCCCTGTATTCTTTTATCTTCCTACTGATTTGGATGAGTGGGAGTGAGAATCCCCACTAATTAGAACGCTTTCATCATCACCTTTTTGCTCCTGCTAGCTTCTCCTTGCCCTCCCACTGGCCTCCTCGTCTTCTTCATCTCCCTCTGCGCTCATGTACCTCCTCCTCTGCAAATTGTGCTCTTCTTTATCTTTTTACTCCCTCCCTTTTCACCACTTCCACCCCACTTCCTACTTGCTTGCTCCATTGCTATCTCTCCCCTAATCCTATCCCTCTCAATTTTTCTGTTTCATCCTCTCTTCCTTCTTTCTCTTCTCTTTTTCTTCACAGGGCTGGAAAGGGCGATATAATCCCTATTTGGTTAATTAGAGTATAGGAGAAAGGAGTATCTCTCTCTCTCTTCTCTCTTGCTCTCTCCCTCTCTCATCCCCAACTGTTTCACATTACATTGGTGTGTAACAACACAGTTGGCATCGCCAAGTGCAACAAAGACTGAAGCAAGATCTCTGCAGGCAACTTTTCTTGCGTCACCTCCTGCCAAATGAATAGAATACCTTCCTGGTGTTATAGTTTATTGTTTATTTAAATGCTATTTGGTTTCTTTTCTGTCTGTATTCAATCTCATTCTAGCGTTATCTCTGCCTCTGTTTCCTCTTATGTTTTGTAGTTTGGCCGGACCGAGGTGATAGACAACACCCTGAACCCAGACTTTGTCCGGAAGTATATCTTGGACTACTTCTTTGAGGAGAAGCAGAATCTTCGCTTTGACTTGTGAGTGATTTGTCTTCAGACACCTGACCCGGTGACACTGCTCCTAATGCTGCTATGAAAGTGTCAGTTATTCATCAGCCTCTCTCCTGAAATCCATCAGGACATTTAGGATCCAGATTTTGTTTCCTGAAAATAAACTAAAATAGATCAATTAATTGGATGATATACAAAGGGGTTCCATAGATTACAATTGACATCAGGTTTTTGTTTCAAAGTGACCCCAATTTGCCTGGTTGTGGTTATCCATCTGTTCTCATGTGGATGCTTTAATTTTCATTTTAAATAAAGCACAGTGTAGTCCTTTGAACCCACATGACACACATGTCAAAACCTCACATTGATTAAAATGATCCCAAACATATTCAGTTTCTCTATGACAGTGCTTTTCCATATATACATAAATGTGTCATCCAGGTTACATTATATATGTTAATAATAGTGATTTTAGGGCTCAACATAATTCTCTCATGTGAAAGGCCGGCCCCTATGATCTTTACTTACATTGTTTTTAAGTGAGTCTGATTAATCTCTGGACTGAAAGGATCGTTTCATCACGTTTAATCTCCAACCCATATTCTCCATTTCCTTTCCTTTCATCTGCTAACATTCACATGCAAATCACAACCAGAATCATTACTCTCTGTTAAGGAAGAAAATAAAAACTGTCTTGTTGCAGAGCAATAGGCTACTGTTACCCAGGAGGTGCATATATCGGAAACGACTGACACAAATGTTTGCGAATATGCTACGCTAACTATAACCATGTCTATGTATTTTATTCCCTTTTTTCAATAATAAAAATGTTTTTTTTCCTTTCAGGTATGATGTTGACTCCAAAAGCCCTGACTTGTCCAAACATGTGAGTATTTATCTGGTATCAGACCACAGATAAACAGAGATTGGCCAATCCTTTACCTTTATGAAGAAAGAATTTCCGTTATGATCACAATTATCGTATCGTATCGATCACAAAAGTCCCCACAAATGCAATTTGTGCAATATTGTCCAGTTAAGAAATAGATGGTCTAAAATTGGTCAAATTCTTTTTATTAGTGGTCTTATGGTTTTGAAGCAGTAGTTAGAGAATGCACGCTGCATGCTGTGGACATGATGGAAACATGCACATTTTTGGTGAGGAAGCATCTAAATACAAACAACTTTGCGCGTGTCATGAGATTCTGTCTGATTATACAATGTCTTTATTTCAGTTTAACATAGTTTATTATCCATCTTTATGTGGTTTTTTATTGACCCACTTTCTTATTTCCGGTATCATAGTCAACCTTCTCCAGTTTGTAGATGATGATATGCTTTTAACCGGTAGTTTCCAGGACCAAACTCAATACAAATAAAGACTATATTAGTGAAGTCACTCTTAATTTTCCTATTTCACAAAGATTGGATGAAGTCAAGATGGAAGCTATAATGTCAAAAGCATTGTGAGGAGATTTTTTTTCTTTCCAGAAAATAATCTGTTACTGAGATTATTTTATGTATTTGGATACCAAAAGTTTGCATTTTACCATTGTTTACTTTAATTTTGTCCTATGCCTGCGTATATGTGGCCTGCTTTTGTTTTTAATGTGGCTGTTAGTGGAAAGCATGTTGCCTTGTACCATTAAATTGCTCATTTGCACAGCATTAGCAGTTCTAGGTATTGTACAGTGTTGTGTTCCTGGTATATGATGTATTCTGCTGTTGTTGTTGATGTTGTCGCTTCCTGCCCAACTCTTCCGGAAGCCCTCGGAACTCGACGTACGTTCCAGCATTTTCTCTCACTTTTCATCTAGTGCAGGGTGGATGTCTCTTTCCCCAGAATTTACCATCCCTCTACATTGAATGTGTAAACCCAACAAAATTCAGACATGTTGATCAAGCCTGTTTGATGATCACACAGTCATCTCCCCTAATGTTGAGCTAAAGTCAGATAACTTGTTGGCAGTAAGCCCACCTGCCAGCACTGATAGCTTATTGGAGTTTTAACGTTAGAGACAGAGTGTTAAGGAGGCCAGAGAGAATCCTGTTTGAAAAAAAAAACTTAACTCGCATAGTTCAATTAAAACCTTTTATAATAACTCAGTTCTTCAACCAAAGGCAATCTGTAGGTAACCTTGAAACAGAGCCCAGTGAAGTATGTCCAAACATTTGCCCATGACAAAGATGGAGGATTTTTTGATTCAAGGAGCAGTTCTTGATTGCAAAGGATTTGGCTGTCTGCTGTAAAATAAAGTGACACTGATTCACTTGCTGAATTATTTAATGGGTACTGACTACCGAGGGTCTTTTTTAGTTTTCCTACATCAATGCTGCAAATGGACCCTTACAAAAATGCCCACAAACTGCCACATCCTAGCTGAGGCACACACTGGAAATATGCCCATCCTCTCTCTTGAAGCTCCAAAAAAATAACCTTGATTGTGTAGTGTACATGGTCATCACTGGGTTATAGTAAGGTAATGAGCCTGGGGAAAGAGATGATTACCGCTAAAACCATGTTCCATTAGCCCTCAGAAGGGTCCCCCCCATCAATCCCCCCCCCCCCCCCCCCACTCATTTATCTTTGCCATTTTTTACTACAGTCTCCCTTCATCTGTGGGTCCCGCAGAGTTCTTTAAACTCTTATGATACCTGTCACATCTTTCCTATCAGTCCTTCTGTTGCGGACTTCAAGTATTTGATTTCCCTCTGCTGTACTTCTGCTTATTTGTGTTCTTCTTTGTCTCTCTCTCCCTCTCTTTATTCCTGCCTCACTTTATTTCCATCTTTCAGGATTTTTTAGGTCAGGCGTTCTGCACTCTAGGAGAGATTGTTGGATCGCCAGCTAGCCGACTGGAGAAGTCTTTGGGGTGAGCTTAATACAATTGATGACGCAATGAAGAGAGTTCAGTAAATTAATTTGCTTTGTCCCAACATTTAGCGACAAGGTGTTGTTTTCAATGAGCCCGTGAGGCCTATCCAGATGTATATATGAGCTTTCCGTCTGAACAGGTGCTTTTGGTCGGGTAACAAACATTTAATAAATGGTCATTGTATATTTGTGCTTATTTTTTTACAGGAGTTCAGTTTCAACAACACATATTACTGTTGAATGAGTTAGAACATAATTAAGATGTAAGAATCACTTAATGTAAAACCTCAAAACAATGTTGGCTCAATTCATCCAACAATGTGTGATGTGAGATGCAAAGGATCCAAGGGATATAGACAAATTGTTTGTACCACAAACAGCCATGGGAGGAATGAATTAAGGAACTAATTAATAAAAAAAGAACTAATGAATGATGGCGATAACGTCAAAGCAGTTCCAGACCTCAGACATTACCCTAGGACAAAATTATGCAATTGAATCGTTGTTCATTTCTCTCTCACACAGAGATAAATATATGCTCTCTCTTTGCCAGTATGAACAAACAGGGATAAACAAACTCAGGTGGATGTAACAATTCTCCCCTTATTCTCTTTACCAAGTGTGCCATTGAGTGCCACTTGAGAATGTCCCTGAATATATATGTATATATTTATATCTTTCCTAGTTTCTATGGTATTTTGTATCCATCTAGTCCATACAAATAAATGAAACCCCTCCCAACTCTAAACAGAGTGACTAAAAACACCTTTGAAACCCCCTCAAAAAACATCCAAATCAACACTCCCCGTGCGTGATGTGCTGCGACGGTGCGGGGGCGCGACCCACTTTAGCGATGTACCGGGGGGGGTGATGAGTCAACTGCGGTTGACTTGAGTGGGGGGGATTCAAAATAAGGGAGATTCACAAATACAAGCACATCTCGACATGAAAAATGTGGAAAAGACAAAGAAGGATAGATCAGAAGGAAGACGCCAGTGAGCGAGAGATAATCATAAATCACTAAATAAAGAGGCAAAACTTAGAGACAAATTATCCGAGTCACTGCTCGTGTCTTCTCTTCGCTCTCGTACAAGATGCTGCGAGAGGAAGCATTAGGCATTAATGGAGCATCATGTAATCTGCTATGGTCCATCTTTCTCCTCTTTTCTGGCCTGAAAGCAGGGGATGCCTTCTCTAAGTCGCATTCAGGGAGAAAGAATCAGGCAGATTTAAGTGTACGGGTCTCTTCAATCTAGTTTAAGATGAAATTAAAGGGACAAATGCTTCAAAAAGCATAGAGGTAGGAGACAGAGATGTCACTACCCACCATAGATCAAATTAGCTGGGAAATGTTGACAATTTCTTTATTAAACTCTGCTCCAAGCCTTTCATGATTGAAGCAGAGACATTACACTGTTGCAGTTTGTTGCCCATATGGGCCTGCATATGGTAGAATGTTCTAGATTAACTCTTGATCATTTGTTTTATCAAAACCTTAAGTCTAATAGAGTCTCCTCTACCTGATTCTTTCTTTCATAACGAGTTGTCATCTAAAATGAGTGCTGACTTAATTATGAGGCTGTCATTGTGTTTTTCATTATCTGTAAACAAGAAAGGGGAGAAAGGAAGACAAACACACACATACACACACACACACACACACACACACACACACACACACACACACACACACACACACACACACACACAGGCCTACTGTCACATGAGGCATTTGTTTCATCTCAACATCAAACACACATGGTTGTCTTTTGAATGCTGGCGGTTCCTTGCACTCACATGTTTTATTCAGTGGTTGATTCTAAGTCCATTCAACCTATTTGAGTCTCATAACCCCCTTTCATTGGTTAATGTGCAGGAAGGGTGGGTATTTAGGTTAGGAAATAATGTTATAGTGTAGTATTTGAAGTATTAACTACATCATTCATCTTTGAAATGGCTCTTCTTTGGTATAGCTTTTGTCATTTCCTGTTCTTGAGTTGATCTTCTAATTCAGCCTCAGAGATTTACCTCTTGTGTGTGTGCGTGTATGTGTGTGTGTGTGTGTGTGTGTGTTTGTTTGTTTGTTTGTGTAGACATGCACCTGATGTAATGGGAAGGAAGGACACTGAGAAGGAACACACACACACACACACACACACACACACACACACATTCACACACCTCCATCACTCTTTTATGGTCACAATAACCACAGATTCCCAATTAACAGCGTCACTTGGTAGAGTGTGTATGTGTGTGCAGTAAGGTAGAACATACATACTACATTCATACATATATTCTCTGTACCACATCAGCATGCAGGAACCAATTTGCTACACATCCAGAATATAATGTATGCAAAGGAATGCTTTGCCTACATTTCCACCACCACTAAAATAATGCAAGACAGCACATGGCAACTGGGCGAGCATTGGCAGGGTTGCTGATAGTATGGGAGGACACGGACTGAATGCCTGATCACAACACTGTTTTTCCTCTTAAACCTCAGTCCATTCATTTGTGAACCATCTTATGCATGGCCGTATCTGTTTGCGCTTCTAATTACTCATAATTATGTCTGATTTTTGAGGCCAGGGTTAGAGGTTATTTTTTTTTTGATGCAGTCATGTTTTCAATTTTGCAATTCATCATGCAGTTTTCTGCTTGCGCTGCCACCCCTAAACACTTTTCATATTACAGATAGATGAATGTGTTAAGGCATTTGATCCTCAAGTCACCCTATTAAGTGTACCATTTAATATTCAGGTTAGGGCTGCAGTAATCTCGGATCCAGCAGTCCTACAATGGAATAGCAGGACATCTGGGAGTAGACGGACAGAGCCTGGGCCGGAAAGCAAAAACTGAAAGGGGTGGAGTTACGTCTTGTTTCCTGTTTCGTGACAGAGATATTCCACAGCTAAACTCATTTGCGCGAGTGGATGAAGCTTCCAGAAGGGGATTTGAATAGTATTTCTATAGTGGCCAGTCTACACGATGTTGACCTATGCAGACACTTTTTCTAAGAACGTCGGTGTCCAGACAGGATGTTTTAGATTGTCTTCCCACAGGGAGATGCTTACTAGTGCTGGCCGAGTTTTTGTTGCCTGTTAGTCAATTATGCTTCTTACAGATCCACGCCTCGAGCAACATGATTGGTCGAAACGGAAAGGAAAATGTAACGCCCCGTCCCCGTTTGTGAGAAGAGGGCTGTAGCAATTTATCCAAGGTTAAAACATCAAGTCAGTGTACATTAAGCGTTGCGACACGCTCTAACTCTCCAGGGAACAGGGCCATTGTTGGAATAAGGCTGAAGCTTGGGCCTCATTTGCATACTTGAAACTGATACGTTATTTCTGTTCCTAATGCTAATCAGTACAAGCCTGTTAATCTTGCTCTTAAAGGTGCTGTAGTTATGATGTAAGAGCTTTAATTTTGTGTAATTTGCTTGGCAAGCAATTTGCTTTGTGAGAATATCATTTCTAATGTACTGCGCCTGCCTAGTTTCGATTGATACCAGTGTATGCCCTGGTTCGACTGTTGTATGCCATTATGGACATACAAATGTTACTTTGATAGTATCTTAACTCAATTTGAGATGATAGTTCCAATATATCTTCATTCCAACTTAATTAAAGAACATGATGATAGATGGTTCTGTTTACATCACACACACACACACACACACACACACACACACACACACACACACACACACACACACACACACACACACACACACACACACACACACACATTAACACAAACAGAAAAAACTGCTCTCCAATCTCTTCAATATCTGTCTGTTCAGATTGGAAGAATGAAATGTTACCAACAAGCAGCAGCATTACGAGCTGCAGCAATGAGGTTCCTCGTGATATAACTCATAATCCTCATTGTGTATACTCTTTTACTTTTACTATTATGTCAGAAAGCATAATTTGTTGTTGATATTCAAAGGGCAGTGTGAAGCTTCAGGCCAACGGACAATGCTCCTGTAACAGAGTGGAGACATATTGTGTGTGAATATCAAGCGTGTGTCGTGTCCAACAGATCGCTTAGGAAATGGAATACTTTGAGGCCAGATGCCTGCATTCATGCACCGAGGAGGTAGATGAGTACCAATCTATTAAGCAGCCATGACGAAGCGGGGAGAACGTGAGTGGTAGGGTGAGGTTGTGCAGGTGAATACGTACCAGATGAGCATAGCAGGGGAGGAGAATTGGGTCTAGATGAAAGCGCGAGACGAGAGAGAAAGGAGGAAGGTTTGGCGGTAACAGATGAAGACGAGTGTGTTTGAGCGAGCGTGGCCTCTCGCGTTCGCCGTGTTTCATCGCATGTCAGCGTAAATTACGGGAGCGCCGTGGCGACGTGGAAGAAAATGAATTGTGAATGTGAACAGAGGCGTGTGTGTGTGTGTGTGTGCGTTCGCGCGCGTGTATGTGTGTGTGTGTGTGTGTGTGTGTGTGTGTGTGTGTGTGTGTGTGTGTGTGTGTGTGTGTGTGTGTGTGTGTGTGTGTGTGTGTGTGTGTGTTTTCCCGCCTGTGTGCCATTGAGATACAGATACTCGACCGGGTGGAAATCACAAAGGCCCGTTGAGAAATGTAATGTGTTTGATAGGTCAGATATTTCTATTGGATCAGCACTATATGAGCATATTTTGCAATCTCACTTACCGAAAGGTATAAGAAACCCCATCATGGAAACCCGTTGCTATGCCGACTTAAACCTCGTCGTAATTGAATCTTTCAACTTGAGTCACTACTTCAAATGGAATAATACTTAGTTTAGTGGATTGATTTTGTGTCGTAGAATCTACACTCATCAAAAACGTCTTCAAGTATCGTACTTGTGTTAATTCCATATTCCTTTTTAAATCAAAACCATTGGAGTAACTTCTGACATCAACACATTTTCCAGCCATGTATATTTTAACAGGGCGAATTCTCATCATGAGATCATAGGAAGCTACTCATCTAAAGGATGCAACCCTAAAAAAGGGTGCAATTCAAAAATATCAAATTGCAAAATGGAAGTAAAAAAAATCAATATGGAGGCCATCATATTCAGCATAGAGTGGGCAATAAAAACTGTTGTTGTCAAGAACATGCCAAAGCAACAGATCTGCAAATATAAAAACACATTTCCATTCCATTTCTTCTGTTTTTTTTTGTTTTTAGCAGATGGGAGAGTACATGGATTCTGTCTGTCTTGGTCTCTCTCTCTGGAATGGTTTTATATTCTCTTCCATTCCCTGTTGCCCCATTAATCTTTCTCAAAGTTGATCCTTTTGTTTACACAACAGACATCTCTCTGTATCCTGCCGTTACGCTGCTTTTCACTTCTGTCCATATAGAGCTGCCTGCTGCCATCGTTTCATTACCGTTCCCGTCATCCCTGTCTCTAACTTCCACTGCTTTCAAACCATGCTATGTATGAGTCTGTTTCTGCCTACTGCACGTCTTTCCATCTATCTTTCTGTGTCATCACTGTTCAAGTTTAACTCTCTTGCTTTCCCTGTCTTCCCTCTCTTCCTCTTTTCTCTCCACCTCTCTCCACCTCACTCTCTCTCCATGTCGTTCTCTCTTCTCTTGCTCTCTCTATTTCCTCTCTTTCTCTTCTCCTTTCTCTCTCTCTCTGTCTCCCTCACGCACACACACGCACACACACACACACACACACACACACACACACACACACACACACACACACCCACAAACACCCCCCCCACACACACACACATATAACCAGACATTTCCCTCTGTTGTGATGGCCACAGTTTGTAACCTACCATCATAGCATTGCCCAGCTCTACTATGGCTTGTCAGTATCATATTGAAATGTGTGTAAAAGCTCCACAAATGTGCAAGAAAAAAATATTATATGCCGATGCATTTTCAAAAGGCATTTCCCCTTATTGACATTTGACGTGTTATGTTAGTATATCTTTAACTTTTCTGCCAAAGAAAAGGAAAGAAATGCTTTTTTAGTTTCTGACAGATACTGTTCAAGATAGATACCCACCACTGAGATGAGAAAAAACGTTTTGTACATAAATAGCGAAAACACAAATATATTAAAAATGTCTGAAAATTTTGATGTGTTCATTCTGAATTTCCCATGTATGATAAGATATGAATTGGCACACATTTAGAGTTGAATGACAATGGATTCTGAGTGTGCGTGCGTGCGTACATCTGCAGCGTCATCTGCACTTGGCTTGGTGGGCATCACGTGAGGTTTATGGATCTTTATGAGTACATAATCAATAAATGCCTGAAAAACAACAGCTAATAATCAATTTTTTAAGTAGCAGAATGACATAGTTTTGATAAAAATGTTGAGGAAGAGAACAAATAAATAAGAAGGAACAAAAAACAAAAATGAAAGAACTGACAAATTAAAAAATAGAGAATGAAAGAAAGAAAGAATAAAGGAACAGAAAACCAGGGAAATAAACTTTATTCCAAACTGTGGCCAGCTGCTGCTTTTAACGTTGTCATTATTTTTGATGTGATAAGAAGAGATGGCAACGAAACCCAAGGCATTCAGTATTTCAGGAGCTGGCATTCTATGCAAAGTTAAACTGAAGGCTCAACAGGAAGGCACAGAGAGCCTGGCCCCTTCAGAATACTGGCACTCTCCAACCATCTCTAAGTGCCTGAACCATGTTAAGTTTCAGCGCTATTAAACAGCGGTCAGAAATGTGTCTGACATATTAGCGCAAGATTGGCAAGGTAGATCATGTGAGGTAGCCATGTTATGCAATGAAATGGGCAGGGCAATTATTCAATATTACCCTTTATCGCCTTTGTCATGTATTGTCATGAAAAGAAGATCTCGACTGTGAAACCGATACCCTGTTTTAGAGTCTCAATGAATTATGATGAAACGTATTCCCTTAAAATGATCATATATGAGGTGGGAAATGTCAGTGAGAAAGGAATACTAGTTTTAGTCTGATCCCATACTTTATATATATACTTCAATGTAATGAATGTCAGTTGGACTTTTTAGAATAGTATTTTGAATTCATAAGCATGTCGTGATATTTATCGATATTGTGCAAAACGTCCCATAGTTATTGTGATTATACATTTGTCCACATTGCCCAGCCCCTGAAATCGTCCAAATAAATTGATGATATGCACCGAATCTATACTAAACATAGAAACGTAGGTCTTATTTCATTTAGGTTCATTTTATGTCTTCCAGCTAGTTCATGTTTGTTCAACATTATTATATTTACAAACTTCAATTACTGCTGATATTGATCAAGTGTCTAAAATAATATCCCTAGTCATCTTTGTAAACCAAACAAATCATTAAAAAGTGTCTCGGAATGTTTGACAAGAAAATCTGGAAAGTATACACAGGTTAGGAATACTGCCAGTGGAATGTTTGTATCAACAATGTGGTGTATGTCACCTACATTGATCAGACATGTCCGGGATGTTTTCACTGTGATTTCTTAAGACTTAACCGTTTTTTAATTGTTATGAATAAATTAATTATGGGAATAATGTATAAAAGTAAAAGCATGAAGGTTTAATCATTAATAACATATACCAAGTTGAATGGAAACATATGTTGGAAATTAAGGAGGGTTCTAGAAATTTGCCAACATGTTTGTGAACATATTGGATTAGGCAGTTTCCGAAGAAAAACAAACATAAAGGTTTTGGTTCTAAGGCCAGCAGTGAGGATGGTAATCAAACCATTAAGGCCTTTGTATACAATGTATTATGCATATTTCTACCATCTGGTAATTGTGACACAACCTTTTTCAACAGCAATTAGAATGGGCATATCGTGTACACTGTTACATATTTACTAATTCCACTCTTACGTATTCACGGGGCATGGCTTCGTCCAGATGTGCCCATTGTTCTTATTTGTGTTAATTTGTGAAAGTTTGACAGTTACTTCTTTTCCTTTTGTGTTATTCATTTTCCTAGTTTTAATTGAAATGCATGCTATTGGAGATCTAGTAAGACTTAACAACACATTTTTACCAGAGAACCGAGTAAATCTTCAATTACCTTTTTTTTGCACATTTTCACAATTCCAACATCCTTTAACTCCCATTCACTACTGGAGATGAGCCAATAGAGCTATAGAGAACAGTAGGAACCGTTGCCATGAATTATCTCACCCCCCAGGCTGGTTGCTTGTCCTTTCCATCACATCCATTTGATGAATGGTGTCTCGGGTGTAATAAAGTCCAATGAGGTTTGGAAAAGGAGGCTTTGTAGAATGGGCAGTGGGTAACTGAGGAGGTGGGTGTCTCTAGGTAGGATTTTGCATCTGTTCTCTGGTCTTTATGATGCTATGATCCTGTCTCCCTCCCTTTTCCCCATTGGCAGAGTTAGGAAAGACAGTAATTGTGTTGAAGAAATGCTGTCTTCCCTGCGGCAAGCTTATGCTGTTAAGAGGTTAAATTGGAGCAGAGCTTTCAAAGTGTTAGTTCCCTTGATTTATATTTATTGACAGAAATATTCCCAACCCAAGTTTTTTAATCAATCATTTTTACATGATGCATGGTAATTTTAGGTGATGCATGCTTTAATATCTAAACCAAAGTCTCCAGTTGACGTCGAGGCTTCAGGAGCTGTATAAAGCTGTCTCAAGTAACGCATAAAGAGTGAAAATAAAGAAATTACCATCTAGTTTAGACCCCCTACCTTTCAGTGAAGTGTTGTGTGTTGGACAGTAATTAAGATGAATAGGCGTGCCCTGCTTGAAGCGCTGCAGGGAAATGGATGTTCAGTGCCCTCTGAATGGTAATGTTATTTTTTAATTAGCCATGCCTTGTTTTGATTGATTGTTTTAATTAATTCATTGTTTGAATTGGATACAAGATTTATATTGGACAAGATGGACCTGCAAATCCCGTTTGACTCCCAGCCAGACGGTAGTGGATTGGAAGCCCAATGTCCACGTTTTCATTACATCTTAACACATCCCAAACAAGAACGCTAACCACTACCTAGCAAACACAAACTCCATGTACGTCCCTTTGGATGAAAGCATCTGCTAAATGAAAGTGAGTTATTATTCATTACATCTTAGTGATGAAAGGTCCTTAGTATCCAACTTCTCCACACAGTCAGTATTTAGCACATCTGTGTTTAGCTGGCTTTAGGTGGCTTTTCGTGGTCCCTCACACCGTTAGCATCTCTTGATTCCCAGCACAGTGGCCTTGGTCTAAACAGAGACGCTAACCAGCGTCGTTTTTTATGTCCAGTAAACACTTTGAAGTTTCTCTAATGTGATTATTATTGTGTTATTAGCATTCACGTTGGGCACAGATCCGAGGTGGTTTAAAGATGAATTATGTTGTGAATGTTGCAGCTTGTTTATGCAGAAATTGAAAAACTGCCAAAAGCAGTGCCCAATCTCAGTGGAAAGCTACTGTCCAACATTATGAAATGACATATATTCTTAACGGTCTGGAAACACATATTTCCCTTGGCAGAGACTGCTTTGTTTGTATCTTCTTAATATGCTCTCTCTCTCTCTCTCTCTCTCTCTCTCTCTCTCTCTCTCTCTCTCTCTCTCTCTCTCTCTCTCTCTCTCTCCTTGTGTGTGTGTGTGTGTGTGTGTGTGTGTGTGTGTGTGTGTGTGTGTGTGTGTGTTTGTTTAGAGTATCTCATGTCCATATTATATAAATCGTTGTGAGAACAAACCCAATAACCAATTACCTGTAGCCAGAATCTTGCTGATTGGCTGCAAGAGAAACAAAACAATAAAAGCAGGCGATAAATCTTATCAAGAACCCTGGCATCATAAGATGATAAACAACACATTGAGATAAAAATAGCCAACTGTAGCAGTAACTGAATATGTTAAAACCTAGTGTTTGTCTATGTGGAATATTGGGCTCTTGGATATCCATAACAATTTATTTAGCTCCTTTTGCCTTCAAAACAAACTGTGAATGTGTGTGTACGTCTGTGTGTGCTAAAGTGTGTGAGTGTGCGTGGGTGTTTGTGTGTGAGTGTTTGTGTATGTGTGTGTGAATGTGTGAATGTGTGTGTGTGTGTGTGTGTGTGTGTGTGTGTGTGTGTGTGTGTGTGTGTGTGTGTGTGTGTGTGTGTGTGTTAGGCAGCAGAACAGTCCCAACTCCCCAGTTCAGCCAGTTTTCCTTTAGGGGGTTCTTCCATGTGTTAGCCTCACATGGTCACAGCATGGGGTCTCCTTTCTCTCTGGATCAGACTCTCAATCACCATTACTGGAGGAAACTGACCCCCAGAGTGGAATACATTAGGACACTTGGTGCCATGAAGGCTCTATATCTAATCAAACACATGCCTATATCAAACACATGCCTTTGCGCTTCACTGGTTTGTGATTTCATTACAATGGCTTACTGGGGTAGATGAGTTACAGCTTTAAATGCATCGTTCAACTTTTAATAAACAAGAAGGCATCCTCCAGACATCAGCACTGCAACATTTTGGGAACATGGTGCCATTCCCTTGAGAATTGGCCTCATACAGGCCTTTCACACATGATCTCCGGATCACCTCCGGAGAATCGGGTCCGGAGATGCATCAGACGTATTCACACATATCAGAGATACTCTGGATACTTTAGGCGAGGGGTGGCGCCTGGGTAGCGCGTGTAGGAGGCAGGACGTGACGCAAAAAGTATGCAGTGGTAGTTGCAGTGTTTTGTTTACAACACATCGAAGAGGCTTCCAACTCCGTAATGCTGACTCTTTTTGCGGTGATGTCAATATTGCATCTCTTTAGACGTATCCGCAATATTAACAGAAGAGTGGAAAGCAGAAAGAAGTTGGAACGCAAAATACAGGTGAGTAGAGGAAAGTACAAAGCATGACGTTTCTATCATGCGACCGGCGTAAAACCGGGAGCACCGAGTGTAGCACTCGGTGCTCCCGGTTTTACGCCGGTCGCATGATAGAAACGTCATCAACACGTCAGCAACACGCCCAATCGCTCGTTGTGAATTATCCGGCTATCCGATTCTCTGTACTTTACACTAAGGGCCTGGCCGGGTAAAGTCCGGAGAATGTCTGGCTTACAGTGCATGTGTGAAAGCGCTATTAGATAACTAAATAATGTATTTTCTTGTGTATTTATTGGGACTGTAATCTGGTGGGAGCATAAATTAGTGTTGACCACAGAACTCATGAATAAACACTTTATTGATTAACTATTATAGAACAACATAAATTATGGTTAGTGGCATGCTATTGAGCTGTGACCAGTAAAATTGATGTACGCCGTTGGTCATAATCCGTCGGTGACCGGTCGGAACGCACAGTTCCTACAAGCCATCATTTCTAAATACGTCTTTTACCGAGCCATGGCTCTCCCAGGGGTGAGCCAGGGGTTGGATCACAATAATGATTTCAACAGATTTGTGTTCCTCTTTAGCTTGCTGGCAGCACACGGTGACCTGCTCAACAGCGTCTTACTTACTGGTCCTCTTGCAGTTTACAAGGACCACACCTGTCGCTAAGTACGCTGATGGATGGGTAGAAGGGTTAACAGTGTGGCTAGGGCGAGGCTTCCTATCGTAGAAAGGCTGCATTATGTCCAAGGTCAGTTCCTCTCTGCCTAAGGGTAAACACTAAAGTCCACTTATGAGGGAGATTTAGTGCATCTCTCTGGCAGCAGAATTCACGTGCTGTTTGAATGTTCAAAACACATTCAGTGTTCAGGCAGGCTTGATGTTGCTCTGATGAAGGAAAAAGATTTTCGTGTTTCTTCTACAACTTGCTGTATTTATTTTAACTCTGTGTCTTGGGATTTGCTGATCATTAGCAAATTGTCTTCTCCTACACAGTAGAATTGAATGAGTCACTGAATCCATTGTGCCTTTTCTCTTGAGTTCTCTTAATGTTGCTTAGCGGCCATTCTACACTCCTGCCGGTCAGTGTTCAAAGAGTTGTCTAGTCTATGTCCTGGGGAACGGTACTGTTGGACTGATCCATTATCACCATGCAAACATCAGCACTCCTACATGCTTGTAACCTTCAGACGGGCAGAGACAATCAGAATATTTAAGCATTTATATTTTATTTAAGTATTTGCAATCCCAAAGCATTTAAAATAAAAACATGAAATGACACAAGTCTGTGTCTGTTCTCCACTGACAATCTGTAATAATAATAATTAACTAGCAACTTTTGATAAATGGAATTACCTTTCGATGCAAAACAAGGAATACCCACTACCCTTGTTTTACCACTGTTTGGAGTCTGTTTGTGCAAATCATTCCACCCGTGAGGTGTAACGCAGCTAAACGCTCAACCCCGTGTGAGGGGTCTGGTAGCGGGGGGGTGGTGGAGCTGTCCCCGGGTGGAGGAACAGCCGGCAGACTCAGAGTAAGAGAAGTATTTAGCTCCTGCAGATTGCCGTGGGATTGTGTGGTCACACAGGGAGCCGCCGAGGATAAAGCAGGTGTTGTACAGAGGCATCCCCATCCTGTTCCTGAACGCTGCCCCAAATCGCTGCCCAGTGTTAAACACAGCACACCGCCGCCCAGGGGACCGTACACCTGCTGCTCTCACAAACCCTCAGGATTACTCAGTGACACACATAAGTGCATGTACACAAACTCGCACACACATGCACAAACGTACACACACACACACACATACTCACATCCACACACTTGCATATTGATGAAAGAACAAATGAACAAACAAACATACACTCATGCACGCACGCATGCACAAGCAAACATAACACAATGGCTACAACACTCACAAACGCAGGACATCCAAAACAAAATGCAACAGCATGCACTGTCTGTGCCATCACATTGTTTTCTCCTTATCGCCGTGGCTCTCCCTTCCTCCCCTCAGTGAAATTAATAAAACTGTTCCCAACTCACAGCAGGGCACTGTTTGTTTCTGATACAATCTCCCTGAAGAGTTTAGTCGTTAACAATTGTCTTACGAGAGCAGTGTTTGTGTGTGTGTGTGTGTGTGTGTGTGTGTGTGTGTGTGTTTGTGAGTTTGTGAGTTTGTGAAATGTGATTGTGCACAGTGTTAGTTTGCATTTTTCTCATACAACAACATTGGACAAAATATTTGCACAGGAGTTCAAATCCAAAATGCAAAATTTACCCTCACACTCCTCTCTCTGACCCTCTCTCTCTCCCTCTCTCTTGCTCTTTCTCGCTCCCTCACACACACACTCAACACAAACACAGAGCAATTCTCCTTTTTCCATATGCAATCCTGTCCACAGCTCCTGTTGAAGCAGGGGGCTAATAGATCGGCGGTATTACGCATGCCTTCCAGCACTTTCACACCCCGGCGCATCTAATAAAAGTGGAGGATGGAACAAAACATTTGTTTCTTTGTCTTTTGGGTAATTTGGTGTGTTTAATTCTTTCAACATTGTTCCAGATTTGAACAGACTTCGAATGTACCCCCAAGAGCCGTTCTTACGGAGCAAGGTGTTGCTGGGATCCTTTTTATTGGCAGCTGCTCCAGGTTCTCAGGGATAAAAGCGCGGCATTATCTTGTCGAACACCCTCAAGGGCGGCCTTTTGAGATTAAGTGCTATTCTGGCAGCACATTGAGATTTTATTTTTATAAAATCATATTTACCACATTTGAGATTATGTGGAAATGAGAAGAAGTATAAATACCTTATATATATATATAAAATACATTGTAATCGGGTTGAGACACTGGAGGTTGTTTGCTTTGAAGAGCAACAAGAGCAGAAGGATGACGGTGAATGGCAGACAGTTTGCAATGTAATGTTTGTAGATTTGTTAACCTCCCCTATCAAGGCGCTTTGCAGTGCCATTAATATTCATAAAATACAGCTGCTCACAGATCTGCTGAGAGACGGAGAAACACTCAAGCACAGTTCCATCACACTCTGCTGTTAACACACACACACACACACACACACACACACACACGCACACACACACACACACACACACATACACACTCAAGTATAGACACAGACACACACATGCACATACAGACATGCACACACACAGACATGCACACACACAGACATGCACACACACAGACATGCACACACACACACACCTACAATCAAATACATATGCACACATTCTGATCATGTCCCAAGTGTATCTCTCCAGTGCATTTGACACATTCCAAAATGACTATTCCTTCTTCACATGAACATACAGTATGCCATCATTCGGTAACAGTTATTCTCATGGGTTCCAGGCTCCCTGTAATATCATAAACCAATAACACATTTTATCAGAACATGCAAGATGTTCTTGGTCGTAGTGTTTTTTTTTTGTGGAAGCCCAGTGTGCTACCCAGAAACATTTCCCAGTGAATGGCTAACTGTAAAACCCTTACTGGAGGCTGAAAGACGCCTGTGTGTGCTGCAATGCAGTACCTGGCGTGCTGTGACTCTACACTAGAAACCATGTTTAGGAAAGCTAAAGTGGCTTTCCTAAAACGCACACAGTTTGACACAACAGGTCATATCTGAGAGTGAAAAGGAAACCTTTTGAGTCACAAGAGACAGGGGGAGCCAGTGAAACAGAACATAGAGTTGGGTTCTTTTCATATAAACGGTGTGTTTGTGCTCAGCGGTAGATTGAAAACCTTGTCTGTGCGTGTGTGAGTAGGTGTGGTGTGTGTGTGTGTGTGTGTGTGTGTGTGTGTGCGTGTGTTTCTTTCCTCAGCAGTAAGGCAACAGGGCCTGTATCCTCACCCACCAAATGTACAGGAGTATTTTGAAAGCACGCAGCACACTCCGTCCACCTCCCAGAAAATACAACAAAATGTGTTCACACATGCTGGCGGCCACACGCAGACACAAACAGAGAGGTTGTACAAGACCTCTTATTGGCTTTCACACCACTTAAAATATACTATTTGTGTCCCCGGACCACCAACAGGATGTAAGGAAGAGAGAAACATACTGGTTTGTATACCTATGTTCTCATAAACTAATAGCTTCAGCATACTGAAAGTAACGGACAACAGGATCTAAAAAACATAAAATAACCATCACACAGGGGGATCTACCCAGTACACACCTACCAAATATCCTGTCAGGAAAATGTAAAAATAAAAGTGTGTTAATATAGTACATCTCAAAGTCATTTTATAACCTCAGTCTTGGAAAGACTTAGGATTGTAAGGGTGTGGTCTGAATCTCCTCTCCCCCACCCTGGCTGTTTTAGGTCGTTTGTACTTCCTCAAAATCCGAAATGCCCGTAGCCTGGCGCGGAAAATAGACTCCACCCATTAAATTGGCTTGAAGGAATATCTGGCGTCAATAGACCTCAATTACGTGAGATTGCAATCGATTTAATCATTTTCTGATCCGTAGTGACCACCTTGATAACCCTTATTTACACATTACGAAGTAAATCACAGATTTCTGTTACGTTGATGAGTCTAAAATGTGTGTAGTATAAGTATAAAAATGGCTGTGTGTGTATTTGTTGTGTATTATTCCTCTTGTGAGAATCCAACTGGTCTGATCTGGCAGAGCTTGAGGCACGATGATGTGAATAAACTCAGAGTTATTATGCTAAAAATAAGCAATGCTGTAGATGATAAATAGCACTATTTGCAGAATAATTTTCGCTCACATCATCCGAACATTATCTTAACATTAACCTAACATTAGCTTAACATTAGCCTAACATTAGCTTAATGGTGTTTGGCCTGTCACTAGAAAATTGATTTATACACTGAACTTTAAAGCATAGTGTAAAATATCAAGCTCATCTCATAGAACCATTCAGTTTCACAGAAAAATAGTCAACATTAAATAACACTATGGATTCAAGCACTTTAGGACAGCTAACGCTGTACAGTAGAGAACTGAAATAATACTGTTTCCTTAGGACACAAAGGCCCTTCACCCAACCATGATTTAGATCAATCAAACAAAGTTATAGTGGTGGACAGATGGTGGAGGAGGCATGACTTGGCATGTTGGAGCAGAAAACATAAACACCAAACACCAAAGCATTTACACTTTAAAACATGATTTTGATCACATCCTAGAAGTTTGTGGAACGCACGCATACGCAGACGAACATGGACAAAAGACACACACACACACACACTAATGCGCGCGCACACACACACACACACACACACACACACACACACACACAAACAAACACACAAACCGACTGAATGTTTACATATAATAGTTTCAAAATAAACTACTAGATTACTGTGGTTGGTGAGTAAATGTTGACTTCTTCGATGAAGAACTTTTTGATTCATGTATTTGTTAGCAAGGCTTGAATGTTGGCCACGGTATAAATACAGTGTCTCTCGAGAACATTTTTTTATACAGATTTATGATTAACCCTGTGGTGAAGGTCTTCCACTCTTCCACTTTGACACTCTCAAAGTGTCCTTTCCTGTGAATTACTGCTGCAATTTCACAATATCAAATCTCAACCATTGCAGACTGCCAGACTCACAGTGGATTTAGCATAGTCTTAGCTGTAGCTGCTGGCCACACAAAGCGCATATTTACTGATGAAAATACAGAGAAAGGCATAATTCTGAAAGGTGAAGCACAGTATCAAGGGCACTCATATAACCCCCCTGAAAGAATAACAGTTGAATAAAACACAAGGATGTGTCTAGGGAGGGAAACATGATTGGTATTCAGATTCGGTTTAATGACCAGCGGTGGCTGTGGAATTTTGCTCTGCATACAGCACATCTGGTGCGTTTCATCATGAAACGCACCCCGACGTGAACACATAAAGCTCACCACCACACAGTGAAGATGAACAGCAGCAACCCGGGGAAGACACAGCGACACAAATGACACACATTTATATGTTAACTAGCTAAGGGCTGACAGTGATGGTGGATACAAAGGGGCTTTCAGCCTGGGCCCCAGATGAACACAGAACAAGATCCTGTTTGATTTCCAATCTCTTGAGCCGTCTGGTGACGCCTGAGGAGTCTTTGATTGGCATTTTGACGATGACGCTCGTGTTGGCGAGCCGTGCTTGTGCAATGAAATTAGATATCAGTGATGAGGGTTGTTGGGGATTTACTTTTGTATTGGATGTGTTGCAGAGGAAGGTTCGTACCAAAGCTCCAGATAAATGGTTTATCTGCTCACTGGGATTCATGGCTGGTTTGACCATCATGAGGTTTGAATACAAATACTGTGGCTACAATAGCCTATGTAGACAGTATAAACACCAATATAGAAGCTATTGGATTGAAAATTAAAAGTGTAGGAACAGTATAGTGTAGGGGCTGTAGGTGTTCGACTCAAAGCCAAGAGGTTCTAGGTTTGATTCCATATGTCTACAGCCTAGACAGTTGAGTTAGATGTCTGACCCCTACCTGCTCATTAAAAGTATTTGTCTGTATGACTTTACTGTAAGTCACTTTTGATAAAAGCTAAGCTGCTAAGTAACTAAATAGTGGTAAATAGCAGTCCTGCTCCTATAATACAGGAATTGCGTAACACCAGGGGTGGGGGGAAAAAACGGAGTCATGTAAGTGTCGTATTTCTTTGCTTCGGAATACTTGTATTGTCAGGTTGACCAAACAAAATGTTAATGTAAGAAACTAAAGGATTTAGCCAGAAACCTCAATGCTATCTTTGATTCATGGTACTGTACTATAGAGGGCTATATGTTGTGTTTGCCTATAGTCACTTGGCATCAACGATGTGTTGTTCTGTTCGGCCACGCTCATTTAAAAAACAATGGCGGACCTCTAGAACCCGAACCCTTACTTGAACCCATAAGTTTAACCACAAAAAACATAAATTGGATGACAAAATGGTGGATAGTATCGCAATATTTACATTATCGCAATATTTACAGAGTCCCCATACATATCATAATGATGAAAAATGCATTGCGAGGACCCTGTCGATTCCCATCCCTATCAGCCACTGCAGGAACTAGGTTGTGATAGAAAGTGGATGTTTGAAGAACACCAAGACCTTGCAGTGATCAAATGATATTCAGCCGTTTCAACTTGTTTTGCAAGCTGGGTGATGGACTTAGACGAGAAAGAGATGTGTGTGTAGTGTGAGAGAGTTGCAACATTACAGACATTTTCAGTTCACTCATAGCAATTCAAATACTGCCCTTTTCACATTTAGTGAAACATGTTTGGTAGTATTTCAAGAGTGCTGCGATAGAGACACGCTAGAGACCGTGTACATTTCTCATGGGGTAGACAATGTAAAGCTAGCATTTTTATTGTCACTGTTATTGGAAGGTGAATAGCGCATCAATCACATAAAGTGTCAGTCGATTCCAACTGTTGGTTTGGTTTTCTAATATAAAAGATGTGAGCAGTCAACATAACAACGGATTGTTCTCGTCCTTAGTCCTGATTGGTTCTCTCTGAGCCAGCCGCTTGTAAATACATGCATGTGACCTTTCCAGTTCAACCTCAACAACCAATAGTTTCGTAATCAGACCGTCATGGAAATTGCTTTCATAAAAAAAGAAAACATCTCATTTGTAATTAGCATTGTTGTGTCCCTAGCAATACATAGGCAGTATAAAAATGGGCCTCTTTCTATACAGCTTTCTGTATGTACAGATGAATGTTAAGGATCAAAATGTCTCTAAGACCGATCATTGGGGCCTCATCCTCTAAGATTCAAGCCAATCAGTGTTTCCTGATCAAGGGATGAAGGAAAGGGGAGAAAGGGAGGAAGTCAATGGAAGATGTGTTTTCCTACTCCTTATCAAGCCTTTTGTTGTCCTCTTTTATTCCTCCAGAGGGATCCTGGGGAAGAAATGTGGCAGCATCATCCTTTCTGCAGAGGAACTAAGTAACTGTCGAGTGAGTACCAAACCTTCTCTTTGTTGCCGAGAACACCCCTGGCCCACAGATACCAGCCAGCTGATACATTCAGAGTATTTGATATCATTAAACTGCTGGAATAAAATGTATTGAAATGTATATTTTGTAATCATTTTCTTTTCAAATAATTGTTAGTTTTCAAATTATAATTAGTTCCTTTTGTTGATCTTTAAAAAAAAATTGTGTTGTTACTTTGTTACAACTGTCAAATGGAAAACAATGGGTGTGTTGATGTCAAATTATATTTAAAGTTAATACTGATATATATACCAAGCAAGGATCACTCTCTACTTTTACTCTGATGATTGCGCTAGTCATGCTTATGAAAGCAAATGAGATTGCTGTTGATTATAAACCCGAGCACTGTTTTAAATATGTTGTGTTATGCTATGGTCATAATCACATCTGGTGCACATGCTCAGGGCAATTACCAAAATTATAACAAATATTTTTTCAATGCAAAAAATATAAAACACATCTTCACTCTGCTGTCACGATCTGTCAAGAATATCAAAACAGTAACATGGGCAAATTAATTATACAAATGTTCTATTGTTACACACTGGTTAGCCTACGCTTGCAAGAAGGTTAAATTGAGAAACATAACAAACCGGGGCACGTACTTTGCAAATTGATGCTCAATTCTATAGAATCAACTTCAAGACTGCAGATAATAATATGCATACTTTCAAATAAGGTTGTTTTCATAACAAAAGGAATAGCATTTTGTTAAGAGCTGTCTACTTTGCATTACACACCTGGTTTATTTAAAGTCATGCTGAGGGTGCAATCTTCTTAGCAAATAACACACAAGAACAAACACACACATACACACACATTTACACACACACACACACACACACACACACACACACACACACACACAAACAACCCAGCGTAAGGTAATTATCTCTCATCGTAAGAGGGAAAATAATGACCCCCCCCCCCCGCACCGTGTGCACACACACTCACACTCTCACACACACACACACACACACACACACACACACACACACACACACACACACACACACACACACATATACACATACACACAAGGGGGACAGTTTTAAATACAAAAAAGCATCTTTGCGAGCGGTGGAGTGGACCATGTCTAATGAAATGTGCTGGGGACATGATAGGCTGTATGCCAATCCACTGTCCCCTGAACTCATAGACACTCACACACTCTCTCTCCTCCCACGCAGATTCATAATGCAGGCCTGGACGCTTCACTGGGCACAGCACCCCCAAGATTAGGGGGAAGGGATGTGGAGAAGCAAAGGAGAAAGGGGGAAGGGTGATATCAGAGAGCGAACAAGGACAGCAACAGACAAAGAGAGAGAGAGTCACAGACAGACAGACAGAAAGAGAGAGAGACACACAGAAAGACAGACAGAGAGAGAGAGAGAGAGAGGCATTGGAGGAGATGCACGTGTGGTTAGATTTAAAACAAATGGACACAGGGTGTCTGGAGGGATAGGGTAGATAGAGAGTGAGAGATGGAGAGAGAGAGGGGGAGAAAGAGAGAGAAAGTGTGTGTGTGTGTTTGTATGTGTGAGAGAGAGAGAGAGAGAGAGAGAGAGAGAGAGAGAGAGAGAGAGAGAGAGAGAGAGAGAGAGAAAATACTGAAACACTACTTTTTTTCACACATGGTGAAGTAGGGGCATGGCAGATGATAATCTGACAGACAGACACACACTAACACACATACTTTCCTGTAGAACCTCTGCACACTCTCTCCTGTTAGGCGATGACAGGGCCACACAGAATGTATTCCTATTCCATCCATAGAGGCTGTTCATGCAGACATTGGAAGGATCCCACACAAACACACACACGCACGCACACACACACACACACACACACACACACACACACACACACACACACACACACACACACACACACACACACACACACACACACACACACACAAGCTAGGGCACTCAGCCCCAAAGGGGACTTTGGTACTTGTGCTCATTATAGCCATCATACATCCAAGTGTTCACACACACAGTAAAAACACACTAGAACACAATGGAGACACATGGCGATGGCTTTAAACGCTAACCTCTCCTCTGGTTTTATGCACCTCCCTCATCTTCCTCCTCTTCTGCTTCTCTGTTTCCTCAGCGATACTTTTCCCCCTTTTCATTTTCTCTCACTTGACTTTATGTTGAATTGTCCGTTCTTTCTATCGACACCCACCCACACACATGTACACACACACACACACACACACACACACACACACACACACACACACACATACACACACACACCCACAAACCTACAAACAACCGTAAAAAAGCATGTGTCCACCCCACTCTCTTGCTCTCTCTCTCTGTCTCTCTCGGTCTCTCTCGGTCTCTCTCGGTCTCTCTCGGTCTCTCTCGGTCTCTCTCTGTCTCTCTCTGTCCCTCTCGGTCTCTCCCTCCCGTCCTCCTCTCTCCAACAGCCAACATTGTTCTCTGCAGGAAGTGAAAGTGTCCGCCTCTGTTAAGGTATCGACAGCTGGATTCTCTCCATATTAACACTTGGCTGTTGATCACAGGTCGTAATGAGGTTGGCTGTTCACGCCCATCCTTTAATGAGGCAAGAGCCCATGCATATTTAATGTCCCCAACGCATTCCATGTATAAACGCCTCTACTACCATTCCTGTTGTCTACGCCGAGTGATAGCTGGGGCACTCTGTGTGTGTGTGTGTGTGTGTGTGTGTGTGTGTGTGTGTCTTTTATTCTTCTTCTTCTCCTTCCGTGCTGTGCAAACATGCAGGTTTCAGCATTAACTCATTTGATACAGCTGTTGAATTTTGTTTGTCTCTTCGTATCTACCAATCAACAGCTATGTATCGCAAATTTACTAATGATGATTGTTTTGTTTTTCTGTGGGTCTGCTTCTGTATTTTGAGAAGAAAAAAGCAGAGTGGGGATGATGCTTGACTGAGTTGTCAGTAAACTGTTTATTGTGGTTATTGAACTGTTTGAGGCTCTAATGGATCAATTAGAGGATATGGCTTGGATCTGCGATCAATAATTGATATAATATTCTTATAGCTCTAAAATTATCCATGTATCTGGTCAACATTTAGTTATTAACATACGGCACAGGGTTCTAGACTCATTCCATTACGCAATGACCAGATTAACCTAAACTGTCCATCAATTGTACATTCCTTAACCATTAACACATGCTCCGGAAAGATTTTCCTTGGTAGGGTGAAATCCTGTTCATGTGTTAATTAACTAATACAAAGCTCAACAGGGCTTTGTATTAGTTGCATCATTTAAATCATTTTATTATTATTATTGTATTGAATGATGAACTTGTTGCTGTTCATTCAGATTTACATATAGGCTTCTTATAGATTTTGAGCTACGTACGTAGCATAGATCCCCGATTCCCCACCCTTTCCTTTGAATCACAGTTTGACATTTTTCTTACCCCTCACCTACCGTCAAGGTGCCTTGACCTAAGGTACCTTTTGGTGCCTTAAGTACCAAAAGGTTAGGTCTTTACAAATCACCTCACTAAACAACATTAAATCATCATGGGAGGAGGAACTGGGTGAGGAAATATCTTATGAGCTATGCAAAGGGACATTCAAAAGGCCCCAACACACCTCTTCTATTTGTGCTTGGCATGGGCTCAATCATAGGGCTCATTGGACCGAGGCATGATTATCCTAAATGTACCCAAGATGTCTCCTTCAAATCATGTTCCCATGTCTTGGTGTTGCCCATCTGTTGTTGCTTTCTGGAAAGACATCTTTAACACACTCTTGGACATAAGCAGCACACAGATTGGACCAGACCCTTTTATTGCATTATTTTGGGTTGCCTCACCCACATTACAACTGACCAAAATGAATAAGGATGTCATTGCCTTTGTCAATTTGTTGGCAATTAATGTTGCTTGGTTATAAATCCCCTGTACCCCCTTCTTATGCTCTCTGGATTAAAGCTGAGTTCAATTGCATAACATTTGAAAAAATCATACATATAACATAAAGGGTCGATAAACAAATTCTGTGAAATGTGGGCCCATTTCTTAACTTACATCAAGCAACTACAATTATCTGCAATAACTGGGGTTATGGTGTTATGTTGCATTGTTTTTTTAATGTATTGTAATTATTAATTATTTTATAATCCTACTCAGTACCTTACAACCATAAACAAAGTAAAGCAACATATATATATATATATATATATATATATATATATATATATATATATATCTACATACATAATTTTATCACACTTAACAGTAATCCATATATATATATATATATATATATATATATATATATATATATATATATATATACATACAGAATTTTATCACACTAAACAGTAATCCTCTAAAAATCATGCATGGGTGCTTTTACATAGTATAGTATATAGGGGCTATGTTAGTATACATATGCATTGGCCAGGGTTGGCATGGGTGTTTGTGAATACGATTTAAGTGTGAAAGGAAACTGCCAGGAGGCCAAAGAAATAAAGGGAAGTGCTGCCACTAGGCTCTGTGTGTTTGTGTGTGTGTGTGTGTGTGTGTGTTAATGTCTGTGTGTCTGTGTGTGTGTATTTGTGTGTGTGTGTGTGTGTGTCTGTGGCTGCATCTGCATGTGTGTGTGTATCTGTGTGTGAACCTGTGTGTGTATATGTGTGTGTGTGTTTATGTCTGTGTGTGCATGTGTGTGTTTGTGTGTGTTTTTGTGTGTGTGTAAGTGTGTTTTTGTGTGTGTGTGTGTGTGTGTCTGTGTGGTTGTGTGTATACGTGTGAGTATGTCTTCAGGCAAAACGCAGCACTAATGCTAAAGTCCTCCACGCCACTGGAGAGAAGTGAAAGCGCTCTGGGCCCCGACAGTGCTCTGATCCTGGGTGTGTGAAGAAGAAGTGCAGTGCATGGTGTCTGGCTGTGTGTGATATCACCCCTGTGAAGCTAATGTGGTTAAAACACACATGTGCATGCTCAATCAGCGTTGGCAGATGCAGGACCAGGCACACCAATACACACATTTATATACACACACACTGTACACACACATACAACACCCCGCCAGATTCACACGATCTCTGGCCTTCACATTAAAACTCCTCTTCTGATCGACCACTCTGTCTGACTAATCCATCACGAGGTGCCTCGCTGCAGCGTCAAGATGCTGTCATAAAGCATCAGAATGGCTGTCCAACCACCACCTTCCAACACTCTATGTTAGCCCATCTCCCCAAGTCATGAACCCCCTGTGCTAAAAGATTTGGCAAAATCGCACAAGGCAGAGATAAGGCAATGCAATGTTACACTCTATGGCTGCTACTGAGAGAGAGGGGTGCTGGTGATAGCAAACAGACAGGAACCAATAGATGGTGAGTGGGTGGGTTATATATAGGAGTCACCCCAAGGAGTTGGTACACTGATAAACAATTTGGCACAGAAGCGGCACAATAAGAGCTTTATTAGATAAGCTGCAGAAAAGGCATGAGCCAAAAAGAAAGATCCATTTTAAAGTGTGAATTAATCAACGAGTACTTGGGTGTTGCTTCTGCAGTGTTTTTTGAGTGAAATGAAATGTGATTTACAGCATAACTGTGAGGCTTTAATTGGTCACACATGCTCGTGTTCTTTGCTCATCGATGCCTGTGTTTATACAGTCAATACCGGGGCATTGATGAACCGATCCATTAAACAGAACAGAGCCAGCCTCTTCACTTGGCCTTTTGGCTCTCTGCCCTCACCACCATTTAGAAGGCTAGGGGGAGATACAGTGGAAATGTGAGGGAATTACCTTTCAGAGTCAGTGGTTGTGACTTAATGACATATGCAAGGAAATTGTATCACATTTCTTCTTTTTTACATTGGGCAACATAAAGATAATGTTTGCATTGTAAATTCATGAAAGCAGCTTTGTGCTGAAATTGACAGTAATAATAATAATATTATCATAAACATCGAGAGTAAAAAAAAAAAAACGTCACTCTCCTTTAACACTGCTCGCACACACACATGCACACACACACACACACACACATTGGAGCTTGGCATTAACTAGACAGAATGGTCAGTTTCCGGTTAGAAAGGCTTGCAATGATTGTAGCCAGTTTATAAATTAGTTAGCTAGTTTACATTTGTGCAGGGACGCAGGTGTGTAAGTGTGTGTGTGTATTTCCTTGTGTGTGCACGCAGCTTCGAGGGTGAAGTTGCCTAGATAAAAAGGGTACATGGTACACTCATGTACGCGCAGCAGCCAATAATAGCCTTGCTTGAAAGATAGCAAGTGGCGTCTCATTAGGGTAAATTGTTCTCATCACGGTGATATGCAATATGGACACTGTTGTTTGATCTGCCGGCAGCCGTCTCCATCTGTCTCTCCGCTGTGACACCGGCAGATAAACCCAGAGTAATGGAGGAGAGACAAGGCAATAGCACAAGATGGCGGCCCATAGCAACCAAATTTTTCATCTCATTAATTCAATCACTGTTTGTCCCGCCTCTCATCCCACCCCCTTCCACCCCGCCCCTTACCTCCACCCTACCCCCCTACCCCACACAGGACAGCGCCACGATGCAGTTCTGTGCCAACAAGTTGGACAAGAAGGACTTCTTTGGCAAGTCAGACCCCTTCATGGTCTTCTACAGGAGCAATGAAGATGGAACGTGAGTGTTCAATCTCTGCCTGGCTCCTTGGCCGAATGCCTATAGGCTCATCCTGACCAGGCTGCTGTTGTTTAGGAGAGCAGCCCATTGGGGCCGCTGTGGTGCCCCCCCCCCCCCCCCCCCACCCAGAATCAGCTGCACTTTTTGTGTTATTGCCTACTACTCTGCAGCTCTCAGAATAACTGTGCATGAAAACCAGAAGGATGTTAGTATGTGGTGAGGTTGCATTGCAGGCAGCATTTTTCTAAAGAGAAAATTTCGATTAATGGAGAGGTCATATAAACACTGAAATCATGGTTACTGCCCTACTTAGAACCGTCTCCACAAGGGTCGGAGTGGAGTGTGTATACAATGCATTTACTAACATAAGATGTTCGTGGCAACCACAAAAACCACCAAAGTGTCTCATGGAAGTAACCTTAGGGGAAAGAATTTAATGCAGGCTGCCAATTAGTCGAACACCACACAGCCCAGACCGTATCCACTTCCTTTGTGAATTTACACGTTTGAGTGGGTCACACCTTTTCTTCCCCTTAAATCAAACCAGAGGTCTCCCAAGGGTGTTGCAACGGTAGTGCCTTGCCCTAAGCTCACAAACTCAAAGATGGCCTCAACAACCCAGTCATTAGATGTCCACCGCTTTTTGTGTTGTTTTGTATTTAGTTTTGCGGGCAAAGTGTTGTTGTTTCCTGTTTTCACTGGTAACTGCTTCTGTCTAAATAACCGGTAGTGTGTGGATTCCGATTGTTAGTAGGAGCTGGAGGTGAGAACAGAATGGGAGTGGTAAGAATGAAAGAGCACGACATGCGTGATAATGCGGTGGGTTTTCAAGCCACAGGCCATTTTTGCTACACGTGTGCCTAAGTAGCACGATTGGACACTCAAACTCAATGATTTAATTATTCTCGGTGGATTAAAAGCAATAATATTGCAGAGAGGAAGTGCCCCTCACATGGGAGAGAACAGGCTCGCAGTGCGGTTTCAGTTACACTCCTGGCAATATTCAATATACTCTCTTCTTAGGAGTTCCCTTTCACCTGCCTTGCTTTTTCCTCAATGCCCACTGCTCGGAGACAAAATGCAAAATAGGCAAACATTTGCATCACGAATAAATTATTTAGCCATTGAGCCTTGTATTCTTCCTCTCTCCGGTCTTGCTCTGTCTTCCGTCGCCTCCCCACCTGGTCCCTTGATGCCCTCTCTGCTGCAGGTTTACCATCTGCCATAAAACAGAGGTGGTGAAAAACACTTTGAACCCGGTGTGGCAGTCCTTCACCATCCCAGTGAGAGCCCTCTGCAACGGGGACTACGACAGGTAGGGAATCAGCCTCCTCCTCTCCTCCTCTCCTCCTCTCCTCCTGCTCTCCTCCTCCTCCTCCTCCTCTTCCTCCTCCTCCTCCTCCTCCTCCTCCTCCCCTGGGATCTCCCCTCTCTTTGCCTCCTCTTAGTCACTCTTAGTCACAAAGATTCACTTGAACATAACAACACACAGATACGCACACAGGTGTGCATACATACATACAGACACACACACAGATTACCGCGCAAGCATGCATACACACATACACCTGAAACGCACACACAGATAACCACGCAGCCGTGCATACACGCATACACCGG